>CM076575.1:922859295-923024600 GCA_034641835.2 Pinus albicaulis | reverse complement strand
TTATGATATGTTTCAATAAAAATGTTCATTTAAAGACATTTTGAATTTAGCTCAAACACAGTTCTCCCTAGAAGAATTCCAAGAGTTTAAAGTATACAGAGAAAGAATATTGACCACTATTCCTTTGGATAATTTGCGCTTGGAACCCGCAAGGGAACCAGCTCCTAGTGTAAGTCTCAATGGCAGCTCAGATTCAGAAAGGTCTAAGTCAAAGTCTGACAAAGAAATTTCTGAACATTCTAAAAAATCTGATCAGGACAAAAGTGAAGGTTCAGTCAAGGATACAGCTCAATCAAAAGAGCTGTCACAACAACAGACTTCAACTACTCCACAGTTGAATCTTCCACCTCTTAATGTACAGCAACCATCCATCAGCACTCAGTTAGATAAATAATGGGAATCATTTAATGATTTGATTAATGTTGAAGGACAGAACATAAAAAATCCTGTACAGACAGCAAAAGGTTTGGTTACAGAAATAAGTGGCAATGTCACAAAAAAAGAACATATACCCATTACTCCCTCTGCCAAGCTTCTACTAAAAATAGAGGAAATTCCTCCTCTGGATATATTCTACAGCCCGCAACATAAAGCAGTAGTAAGGAAGCAAAGAAAGAAGAGAAAATTAGAAATTTCACTCTCTACTGATGCAGAACAATTGGATTTTTTATGGAAATATCCTACTACAGATCCCACTGAAAATCTTACTAAATTATCTCAGATAACAGGAGCTTATGCCTCCGCGACTATTGACAAAGCATCTGAGGTAAGGCTGTTATTAAATGAAAAAGAGAATCAGATACAATTTATACAACAACAATTTCAACAAGCACATGCCAACAGTGAAGCACAGGTGAAATTTGAAAAGCTACCACAAGATTTTCAACAAATGAAGATCGGGTATCAGAAAAGCTTGGCCGAAAAAGAAAAACAAATACAGATTATGCAAGAAACGCATAAAGATGACCCCAAGCTTACAGAATTGATCTAAAAGTCTATTTCTTTGAATAATCAACTGTTGCAACAACAAGATATATTATGCCAGAAAATCTCACAATGGAACTCTTTTTGTCAAGAAAGTAATAAAATCACTAATCATGTCATAGAATTACGACATGATTATGATTTAACTAATGAAATAATTACTAATTATTTGGCATGGCAAAAGACAGAGGAAGGAAAAAGAGTAGGAGCACAAATTATCAATGAAAATCATAAAGAAATGCTCTTCAATAAATGGGATGCACAAATCAGAGAGGCAGAAAAAGCAACAGAGGAAGCAGCGACAGCGGAAAACAACATTACTGATTGTGTAAATGAGAATTTGCACAAGGTTAATTTAATTTCAGAAAACATTCCGGGATACCTACCACAAGCAGAACAATTGCAAACAGAGTGGAAGCAGAAAGCGGAAGAGAAGGAAAAATCAATTCAATGATTGACAAAATTAAATTGGGATTCTTACTGGACTTGTCTAGTAAAACCACACAGTCAATGCAGTACTCTTTAAACCCTTCTCATGAATTTAGAGAAGGGTCCTGAAATTTTTCAAAAACATATCCTCAGAACATGCACTTATGCACCCTCAGAGGAGGTTTTGATGAATGAATGGAACGAGATTTATTGATATCTGTGTCTAATATCTGCTACTGATGTTGCATTTCTCTACTCTTAGTAGATGTTGGATTTAGAAGATATAAATCATTATTGCTTCTAGCTCCTGAGTAGAATCAGTTATAAATGGTATTTTTATCTCTTAACCTTTTCTTCTTCTATGTTAAAAGTGATATTTATGTTTAGTTATTTATATATTGATGCTTGAATGCTTCAGTTATCATTTGGCACTTTTGTACGATGACGACTATTTGTTTATGCTTAATGTATGAATAGCTTATTATGCGATATGTTTTCCACAACTGTTTCATCAAACTTTTTATATGAAGTGGTTTATATTTATTGAATTCTTTTCTTATAGCAGTTGAATAATATTTATTATCAGTTGTTATTTGAAATTATTTTAGATCGCATAAACAAGATTTTATCCCAGGTTTAGTTTAGAATTAGATATTTCTGTTTTAATTAGAATACAATTTGCATATGATTAGATTAGAAATAGAATAAAATAACTTCACTTAGGAACCTTTTTAGAAAGGAAATATCTATTCTCAACACAAACACACATATTGGGAAACTGGTCCCATTATCCCCAGTTGGACCCACTACACCAAACGGAAAAGGCGCTGCTAACCAAGGTCCGGACCGGGTGGGTATCCCCTTTGTTGTAGACCCGATTTTCGGGGCTTCAACATATTTGGCGCTAGAAGGAGGGCCAAAAACTATGAATGGCAAGTAAATCTAAATCTAAATACCATTATGAGAGTAAAACACCCTCACCATCTCCCCCGACATCTCCATCGCACTCAGAAATTGCAAATCTAGATCCAGAAGTCGAAAGAAGAATAGACACTGCTACAAACCCTGACTTTTCAGAAGAATCTGCTATTGAACCTCCTGAAGTTGAATATTTGATTCATAAACTTCAGTGATTTTCAATATCACCTCAAAGATCTGATAAATCTCAAGGCAGTGTAACTTCACAATATAATCCTGCTCATCCTCTTACCAGAATATAGAGTGAAAATCTTGGCATTCAGCCAACCGAGTTACCTCTACCTACAAGGAAGAGAGCTAGGAAATAACCTAAAGGGTCTGACAGCAAGACTCTTTCCTTATCATCATCCATCTCAACCTCTTCACCACGAAGTAAACCGTCCACCCCTCCACTTCAGACTATTGTGCCTCATTCCACTAGAACTTCAACATCACCTTCTCAATCATCTATAATTATAATATCTTCATCTTCCCAATCACAGACATCATCTTCTACACTTTCCTCTGTTAGTAGTTCAGCGATGGCCCAAATTCCATGGAATAATCCAGGGGCAGTCTTAATGCCTGATCCCTTGGGTCAATTACCAGCCCATCCTGAAAAATGGCTGCCTAAGTTTAATCCTGAAGTAGGCATGTTAGCAGAAGAACATATAAACAATTATATGATGTCTATAAATCTCAATGGATTTATTAATGAAGATGTTGTTGTCTGAATTTTCCCTTATACTCTACAAGGAGCAGCTGGATCATGGTATTTTTCATTACCATCTGGATCTATCACTACTTGGGATATCTTTCAAGATCAATTTTTGACTAAATTTGGTGATGACAGGTCTACAACGAAATTGATCAATGATCTATCTAATATTAGATCTAACTCAAAAGAACTTTTCAAGGATTTTAATTCACGTTTCAATAAATTTTTAAACAAAATTCCTACTACCTCCAAGCCTAGTGAAGAAGTGCGAAGTGAATGGTACATTTTTGCTCTACCATCAAATATAGAAATCTTCGTTGATAGGGCTAACAAAACAAATTTAGCAGATAACATGAAGGAGGCAATAGCGGTAGAAAAACATATCATTGATTTAGACAAGAAAAATGCTATAGAAGAACGAAAATCCAAGAAAGTCACTTTTAAGGAAGATCCCAAGAAAAAGAAATCAAAAGATCCATTTGATTTAGAAGGACTGCAAAAAGTTTTGAAAACTATGTCTAACGAAATGGTTGACATTAAGAAACAAGTGGCAGAAACATCTTCTAAAAAATATTTCAAGCCTTTTAGAAGAAACCCTTCAACTGATTCAAAGCCACCAAATGCCATTACTAATGTTGAATCGGAAGAAGAAGAAGAGGAAACTGCTACTAAGGAGACGAATGATGAAGAATAAGTTGTAGAAGTACAAGGTATGTGGGATTTCATCCTCCGAGATGAGGAAGATCAAGAAGCATCCCCGGTTAGCACTCGAAGTAGAAATCAACTTGATCCTCCTCAATCTACTCCTAAGTCAAAGAGCGCAAGCTCATTGAATAAAGATAAAGTTGCACCCAAGAAAACGACATCTAAAGCAATTCAAACTAGCCCAGTCCAAACAAATTCATCAACTCCATCGAGAACACTGATTGTTCCTGATGAAATGGAGTATAATATCATAGAAGACATGAAGAAGACTAGGGCTAACATCACTTTTTATGAATTGAGCAAGTTAAAACACCAACAAAAGGTACTTTTGAAAGAATTACATGTTGTACCAGAAAAACCTTTGCCTGATCCTGTGATTTCTCAAGCTTCAAATGAAATGGGAAGACCTCCGGCTAATGCGATTAGTAAAGTTGATCTAGAAAATATCGCTTTAATTGGAGGAAGGTCGAGATCTCATACTCCTCCATTTCTTCTTACTTATGAAGTTTTCAATAAAAAATTGCATAATTGTTTAGTGGATTCTGGAGCTTCATCTAATATTCTACCAAAATCAATATGTGCAAAGTTGAACATTCAACCACAAAAATCTGATGTGTGCATAGTCCAGCTTGATCGATCACAAGTTGAAGTGATTGGAGAATTAAATCAGGTTACCATAAGATTGTCATCAAATCCAAAGGTATGTCAAGTTATTAATATTTTAGTTGCAGATATTCCAGAATTTTATGGCTTAATTCTTAGCAGAGATTGGTCAGAAAAACTTCATGAATATTTCGCAACTGATTGGTCGCATATGTGGCTCCCTTACAATGGTAAACCAAATCAGATAAAGGTTGAACGAGAAAAACATCAAAAATACATAGTAACAGAATTGGAAGGAGAGAATGAACCAGTTGCATACAACCGTAATATCATTGGCAATTATTCAGTTGATTCTTTCTTAGGAAATTTCAATGCTCATACTTCACCTTATTTAGAACATTCTGTTTTATCCCAAACAGAAATTTTTTCTCAAACAGATAGTTCTAAATGTATTAATTTTGTAGATACTCCTGTAAATAAATCTTTATTTTGGAATTTTTTTTTTGATGGTTCTAAGTCTAATGAAGGAGCGAGAGCAGGATGCGTTTTGGTTAGTCCAGAGGGAAAAGAATTATGTTAACTTGTAGACTCAAATTCGATTGCACTAATAACACCGCAGAATATGAAGCTTTAGTCCAAGGACTATACAAAGTAATCATATTAGACATCAAATATCTACAAGTTTTCGGAGATTCGGAAATTTTAATCAAACAGGTACACAATACTATAAATTGTTTATCAGGTAATTTAAAGCATTATCAATCTTTATTCCAAGATCTGACTGAACATTTTATAGCATTTAATATTTCATCAATTCCTAGAATTCAGAATGCTAGTTCATACCTCCTAGCTAATGTAGCTTCCAAGCTCATTCCTGCAGAAGACTTTAGTCCTGATCGATTTTCAATTGAATTAATCTTTAGACCCTCGATTCCTGATAATGTTACCAATTGGAGGATTTTCAATGATGATCCTGATATTGTAAACTTTCTCACATCTGAAAGATCTTACACCAATCAGATAATTGATGAAGACCAGCATGACAAACAATTGCTCCAAAATAGCACCAATAATGCTATGCCGAAATCAGTAGTCAAGTTAGAAGACCTTTATGATTTGAAAGATCGATTTAAAAGATCTACCAACTCAAAATTGAAAATTTCGACTTTAAATTATGAATTAGTAAATCCAGGAACTGATGCCAAACCACAGAATATCAACTTAGGCCTTGGCCTAACTCCTGAAGAAAATTTAGCATACGTTCGTCTTTTGAAACAATATAAAAGTGTCTTCGCTTGGAACTATGATGAACTCAAAACATATGACACTTCTATCATCCAACATACTATCCCAATGATAAATGACGAAAAACCTGTCCAACAAAAGTTAAGAAAGATCCATCCCAATCTAGAGAACGAAATCAAATATGAACTTAACAAGTTATTGAAAGCCAAGATTATTTTTCCCGTTCGACATTATAAATGGGTTTCCAATATGATTCCTGTTGGAAAGAAGAACAGAGACATTAGAATTTGTATTGACTTTCGAAATCTTAATAAATCCTGCCAAAAAAATAATTTTCCTTTGCCTCCCATGGAGCAAATATTACAGGTAGTTGCAGGATCAGAATTAATGTCTTTCTTAGATGGTTTCTCTAGATATAATAAAGTGTTAGTCCATCCTGACGATCAATTGAAAACTACATTCAGAACCAAATGGGGCACTTATGCATATCAAAAGATGCCTTTTCGTCTGATCAACGCTGGTGCCACATTTCAGAGAGCTATGGACATTTCTTTCAAGGGATTAGTTAATAAATCAGTGGTAATTTATTTGGATGATATAACTGTATATTCCAAAAAACGAAGCAATCATCTTAGAGATTTGAAGCAGATCTTCCAACGCTGTCAAAGATATGGAATTTCACTTAATCCGAAAAAGTCCTGTTTTGCATTAAGTGAAGGAAAACTTCTTGGATTCATAGTATCAAAATCTAGAATTCATATTGATCATGATAGAATAAGGGAAATTTCTGAAATATCTTTACCTCACAACAAAAAAGCTATGCAATATTTTCTTGGCCAGATTAATTTCGTAAAGAGATTTGTGCCAGATTTTTCAAGAATTGTATCTCATTTACAAGCAATGATTAAAAAGAATTCAAACTTCAAATGGGGAAAATAAGAATATGAGGCATTCAATCTAATCAAACAAGCAATTATCAATGCTCCATCTTTAGCAACTCCAATTTTTTCCGATCCTTTTATTTTGTACACATTTTCCTCTGATAAATCTTATGCTGCAATACTCACTCAAGCAAATCAAGACAAAGCAGAAGCTCCAATTTCTTTTTTCAGTTCAAATTTAAGGGAGCCGAGTTGAATTATTCAGATTTGGAGAAACAAGCTTATGCTGTTTTCAAAGAAATTAAATATTTCAGACCTTTTCTACTAAAACCCATACAAAAATCATAGTACTGTTTTCAGCGGTAAGAAACCTTTTAGTCCAAAAATATGTGGGTGATAAAATAGCCAATTGGGTTACTACTTTACAAGAATATGATGTAGAAATCAAACCAGCAAATATTGTAAGAGGTCAAGGTTTTTGCAAAATACTAGCTGGAGCATCACTTATCTCTGAAAAACCATCTGAAAAAATGCAAACATATGAGGTAAGCCTAAACGATGTTGAATCATTATATGATGATATCATATTTTATCTGAAGAATGGATATGCTCCTCCAAATCTCGATCACACCAAGAAAAGAGCTCTAAGGTTGAAGGCTAGACAATATCATCTTGTAAATGATGTTCTTTTTAGAATTAATTATGATTATGTTCTTCTTAGATGTCTAGAGAAATTTGAAGCTAAAAAGGTCTTGCAGGAACTTCATGATGGGCCAACAGGTGGACATTATGCTGGGGATGCTACTGTACATAAGATCCTCCGTGCAGGCTATTACTGGCCCACATTATTCAAAGATTCACATAACTATGCCAGGAAATGTCAAATTTGCCAAACTGCAGCTGGAAGACAAAAGAAACTGTCGTTACCATTACAACCAGTAAACATTGAGCATCCTTTTGATCAATGGGGATTGGACATAATAGGTGATATTGTTCCTCACTCTTCTAAACAACATAGGTATATCATTACAGCAACTGATTATTTTACGAAATGGGTAGAAGCAGTCCCTCTCAAGACTGCTAATGCTGAGCATATCATCGAGTTTATAGATCAGTTCATAATCACCAGGTTTGGTTTACCTTTTTCTTTAATGTTTGATAATGCATCATATTTTTCTGGTAATGCTATGACTGAATTTTCACTCAAGAGAGGTTTCAAACTTAAATATTCTGACAATTATTGTCCACAGGGAAATGGATTAGTTGAATCCACAAATAAAAATTTAATTAGAATCATTAAGCGAACCATTGATCAAAATCATAAAAATTGGCATAAATATTTAATATATGCTTTATGGGCAGATCGAATAACGCAGAAGGCTTCTATTGGCACTTCTCCCTTTAATTTAGTTTATGGGAGAGAAGTGGTTCTTCCAACTCATCTAGCGATTCCTTCTTTAGCCTTAGTCCAATATATTGATGAAGAACCAATTTCTTCTTTACAACTAAGGCAGATGGAAATAATTAAGTTAGAAGAACAACGAGAAAAAGCCAAAGTAACTCATGCTCATCATCAAGCATTAGTTAAAGCTTACTTTGATTCAAACATGATAACTAGGAAGGATTTTCAGATAGGAGATTTAGTTCTAAAATGGGACAAGGCTCATGGGAAAAAAGGAAAGCATACGAAATTTCAACGAATGTGGCTTGGTCCTTTCCAAATTGCACAGATAATAGGTCCATAAACTTTTATATTATAGGATTTAACATGGAAAAGATAATCTTTACCTGTTAATGGGCAGATCCTTAAAAAATATTTTCCATAGGAGATCATTCTTCTATTTTGTAGATTAGCTTTATTTGTTTGTTATAATAAAAACAGTTGTTAATGGTTACATTTGGAATTCATAAAAAGATACAAGTTCTCTTTTTAGATCTTATTTATTCACTCATATAAATAGAATTCTTGTTAGAATATTGATCATTATTATTCAAAGATACAGTTAAAAGTTCTAAATCTTGAAATTATATTAGTTTCAACTTTGAAAATTTTGATGAAAAACAACTTCTAGCAGGAAGATGTTTTATATCACTTCAATGAAAGGTATCAATAACAAAACGAAGATTCTCTGTAGAAAAGTTCTCTTCAAAAAACTCTTTTATTGTCGTCCAGAGCTATCTTAAGGAAACAATGACTTCCTCCCCACCTAGAAAATTACAACGTTCAGGGAATAATCGAATGATACACTTTTAACTTAAAGAGTAAGAGGTCTCATCATGAGCCAACTTATCATGATCATAGATATTATAGCTTGCTGACTTTTCCAATACTACATAGCACAACAGGGCAATGACTTAAAATTATTGCAATCGAAAGACAAGGGGTCTCATCACGAGCCAGCTTGTTCAGCAAAGTTATAACTCAAGTGAATGGAACTGTCATAAATTGGCTACCAAACCAAGACATTGTTCTTTAAGGATAGAAAATAAAATAAAAGCAATAAGTGTGAATATGGATTTCTCTTTGAAAATTGTATATTTTTCTAAGTAGGACACAGGATCATTGTTGGGTAACAGGTAACCCTGTTGAGGCTATAAACGCTTGCTGGCAGCAGTGGCTCTACCTATGACAAATGAGTATATTTAAAAACTGATTTACAAAGAATCCTTTTTTTTTATCTTTTTAAAACAAGTAATGACTGATGTAGATACAAGGACTAGCTCGAGGAAGTGAAAAGTCAAAATTGATCATAGAAGAAATGAAATATCATTCTTAGATTAAAGCATAATGTGCTTTGTCTTTTTGTAATAAAGTTTGATTTTCTGGAAAATTTTCTGTTTTGAAAAGTTTAGAAAATTCAAAAGAAAAGCAGAGATAACTGGTTCTTCCAAGTGAATCGCCAATTGTTGTGGCCAGCAACAACCCCCTTTTTTATTTAGTATTAGTAATAATACTAAATAAATGGGGACCCTTAGTTTAAAAATCCAAAAAAATTATTGGTGTTTGTTTTCATTTTCAATAAAACTCACTATCATTGACTTAAAGAAATTTCTTTGTAAAAGCTTTAAATAAACTTAAGTTTATGATAGATTAGAATAAAATCTTTCTTTGAATTTCACATCCATCGCATGCGATCTAAAAAATTACGCAGAAAATATCTATCGCAAATCGCATATCGCAGAAAATGCATTAACAGATATTTTTCATATGTTATATTTTGCTATATTGCAATTTCGCGATATTGCGATGTCGCGATGTTACTGATTACGATTTGCGAAAGTTGCAATTTGCGATATTGCGATGATACGAAAGCTGCGATTTGCGATGATTTCAATTTACAAAAGCTGCGATTTGCGATACTACGATTTTGCGATATTGCGAAGCAAATCGCAGATCGCATTATCGCATATTCTTGAAAGCTCGTTATACGAAGTAAATCTTTCCGCAAATCGAGACCCGTTATGCGCCTTAATGTCAAGTTAATGAATGGATTGTCAATTATTAATGAAAAAGGATTTTGTTTTGATCGAAGGGTTATTTCATGATTGATTAATATATTTCATACGCCTTCAGCATTTAAAACTATCCCGTCACCTTTCTCATGTCATTATTCTCACTTAATTTGTAAAACTGCAGGCGCGAAGAACAGGAAACTATACAAGGCAATTTTCAGAGCATTATGGGAAAGAAAGAGAAAGCTCCGAGTTCTGAAAATAAAGAGATGGCTTCCTTATACGCAGACACTGCTTGCAACAAGGACGCTGGTATCACCACCTGGGAGGGTATGTTTAATTTTCTTGAAGAAGAAAACCCAAGAGTAATGGACATTGCGGCTACTGCGGGTTCAAGTAATTCCTCTGAAGCATCTCTTACAGAGCTGGCTTGTTCATTTTTTCACTGGATAGCAACAAGACCTAGAATTCTTCCGTATACAGATATGGTCAAATGGGTGCTGGATAGCACCGATATTACGGACAGACAGTTCAAAACTCCAGGTCAAGAGCTCATCGGGTCATTCACTCCAGAATATTTGAGGCTTATGTATCATTTGCCAGAGCCTCAGGCAACTTAAAACAAACAATTTATGGAGAAATTTGCCAAGGAAAATGAAAATTTGGTAGAATGCACTAAAGAATGGTCCAGAAGAGATGAACCACTGAAGAAAGATAAACACGGTATGTACAGTACCGGTTCACTCACCTCTCCATATTTTTTTGCTGCTGCTATGTTATGTAGGCATTTTGGAAAGCCTGATATTAATAAGTTTTTGCCTGAATGGCTTCCCCTATTGAGTGCTGCTGTTAATGCTACTATTGTGGACTGGGCTAAAATATTTTCTGATAATTTAGCCACTGCTATTTTCAATTACCGGTCTAAACGGACTGTGTCTCAGAGGATTTATCCTCCTTTTAATCTATCTGCTTATGTTATGGATTCCATATACTTTGTTTCTAAGTTCCCTTTAATGGGTTGGCAATGGACAATTCAGGATCCCCTGCCCATCCATGTTTATCACAAAGAATTGTGGGAGTCAAAATTCATTCCTCATTTTTATAAAATTTTCCATGGCATAATGTTGCCTCTGTATAGAGTGTTGTATAATAAGGATGCTCCAAGGTTGTCTCCTGAAGCAGAAGTAGATATTCTCCCTGTCGCAATATGGTTTGGAGAAGAATTGTTTACTTATGTGAGGGTTTTTGGGAGATTTGCTTCTCCTCATGTTTTTCCCAAGTATGTTCCGGATAAACTCATAGCTCGGGAAATTGAATATCAAACCTGTGGATATGGAGGTTTGAAAAAAGAATTAAAGGATAAAAAGAAAGCCATCTGGCCACAATTTCCTGTCTCCTGCGGAGCATTTTCATTATTTGATGTTGTTCACGCATTTAAGGAAGTAAGCAATGTTACATGTTTAAAATTGTTTAAGTTTCCGAGAAGGCTATTTGATCCATATGGTATTGTCAATGATTTCACCACAGTTGTCAAAGTAAGAGTGTTTTCTGGAGAAGAAGATATTTGTGATGATATGTTTCAATAAAAATGTTCATTTAAAGACATTTTTAATTTAGCTCAAACAAGGTTCTCCCCAGAAGAATTTCAAGAGTTTAAAGTATACAGAGAAAGAAGATTGACCACTATTCCTTTGGATAATTTGCGCTTGGAACCCGCAAGGGAACCAACTCCTAGTGTCAGTCTCAGTGGCAGCTCAGATTCAGAAAGGTCTAAGTCAAAGTCTGAAAAAGAAATTTCGGAACATTCTAAAAAATCTGATCAGGACAAAAGTGAAGGTTCAGTCAAGGATATAGCTCAATCAAAAGAGTTGTCACAACAACAGACTTCAACTACTCCACAGTTGAATCTTCCACCTCTTAATGTACAACAACCATCCATCAGAGCTCAGTTAGATAAAGAATGGGAATCATTTAATGATTTGATTAATGTTGAAGGACAAAACATACAAACTCCTATACAGACAACAAAAGGTTTGGTTACAGAAATAAGTGGCAATGTCACAGAAAAAGAACATATACCCATTACTCCCTCTACCGAGCTTGTACTTAAAATAGAGGAAATTCCTCCTCTGGATATATTCTACAGCCCGCAACATAAAGCAGTAGTAAGGAAGAAAATAAAGAAGAGAAAATTAGAAAGTGCACTCTTTACTGATGCAGAACAATTGGATGTTTTATGGAAAGATCCTACTACAGATCCCACTGAAAATATTACTAAATTATCTCATATTACAAGAGCTTATGCCTCCGCGACTATTGACAAAGCATCTGAGGTAAGGCTGTTATTAAATGAAAAAGAGGATCAGATACAAGTTCTGCAACAACAATTGCAACAAGCACATGCCAACAGTGAAGCACAGGTGAAATTTGAAAAGCTACAACAAGAATTTCAACAAATGAAGATCGGGTATCAGAAAAGCTTGGCCGAAAAAGAAAAAAAATACAGATTATGCAAGAAATGCATAAAGATGACCCCAAGCTTATAGAATTTATCTCAGAGTCTATTTCTTTGAATAATCAACTGCTGCAACAACAAGATATATTATGCCAGAAAATCTCACAGTGGAACTCTTTTTGTCAAGAAAGTAATAAAATCACTAATCATGTCATAGAATTACGACACGATTATGATTTAACTGATGAAAGAGTTACTAATTATTTGGCATGGAAGAAGACAGAGGAAGGAAAAAGAGTAGGAGCACCAATTATCAATGACAATCATAAAGAAAAGCTCTTCAATAAATTTGATGCACAGATCAGAGAGGCAGAAAAATCAGCAGAGGAAGCAGCTACAGTGGCGAACAACATTACTGATTGTGTAAATGAGAATTTGCACAAGGTTAATTTAATTTCATAAACCATTCCGGGATACCTACCACAAGCACATCAATTGCAAACAGAGTGGAAGCAGAAAGCGGAAGAGAAGGAAAAATCAATTCAAGGATTGACAAAATTAAACTGGGATTCTTACTAGACCTGTCTAGTAAAAACACACAGTCAATGCAGTACTCTTAATTGCATCATTAATTCTGCTGAGAAGATCGCGCCAACACTTGCTGACTTCGTCTTTTCAGGACAATTAAAATCTGAAGTCGGCCAGCCCCCTCTTATCAAATCAATGTTGGATGCTTGCAAATTCAAAGACCAAATTCATAAGTAGTTAGTTGTTAATTTTAGTTTTAGATTTAGTGTTAGTGTTACTTTATTTCTGCCTAGAAAAAGGACGGTCATTTAAACCGAATCCTAATTTTTTGTAATAAAATATAATTAGATTTAGTTAGTAGTATTTAAACCCTTCTCATGCATTTAGAGAAGGGTCCTGAAATTTGTCAAAAACTTATCCTCAGAACATGCACTTCTGCATGCTCAGAGGAGGTTTTGATGAATGAATGGAACGAGATTTATTGATATCTGTGTCTAATATCTGCTACTAATGTTGCATTTCTCTACTCTTAGTAGATGTTGGATTTAGAAGATATAAATCATTATTGCTTCTAGCTCCTGAGTAGAATCAGTTATAAATGGTAATTTTATCTCTTAAATTTTTCTGCTTCTGTGTTAAAAGTGATATTTATGTTCAGTTATTTATATATTGATGCTTGAATGCTTCAGTTATCATTTGGCACTTTTGTACGATGATGACTATTTGTTTATGCTTAATGTATGAATAGCTTATTATGTGATATGTTTTCCACAATTGTTTCATCTAACTTTTTATATGAAGTGGTTTATCTTTATTGAATTATTTTCTTATAGCAGTTGAATAATCTTTATTATCAGTTGTTATTTGAAATTATTTTAGATCACATAAACAAGATTTTATCCTGGATTTAGTTTAGAATTAGATATTTATGTTTTAATTAGAATACAATTTGCATATGATTAGATTAGAAATAGAATAAAAGCATTTCACTTAGGAACCTTTTTAGAAAGGAAATATCTATTCTCAACATGCACACACATTGGGAAACTGGTCCCATTATCCCCAGTCGGACCCACTACACCAAATGGAAAAGGAGCTGCTAACCAAGGTCCGGACCGGGTAGGTATCCCTCTTGTTGTAGACCCGATTTCCGGGGCTTCAACATATTTGGCGCTAGAAGGAGGGCCACGAACTATGAATGGCAAGTAAATCTAAATCTAAATAACATTCTAAGAGTAAAACACCCTCACCATCTCCCCCAACTTCTCCATCGCACTCAGAAATTGCAAATCTAGATCCAGAAGTCGAAAGAAGAACAGACACTGTTACAAACCCTGAATTTTCAGAAGAATCTGCTATTGAACCTCCTGAAGTTGAATCTTTGATTCATAAACTTCAGCGATTTTCAATATCACCTCAAAGATCTAATAAATCTCAAGGCAGTGTAACTTTACAACATAATCCTGCTCATTCTCTTACCAGATTACAGAGTGAAAAGCTTGGCATTTAGCCAACCGAGTTACCTCTACCTACAAGGAAGAGAGCTAGGAAATCACCTAAAGGGTCTGACAGCGAGACTCTTTCATTATCATCATCCATCTCAACCTCTTCACCACAAAGTCAACCGTCCACCCCTCCACTTCAGACTATTGTGCCTCATTCCACTAGAACTTCCACATCACCTTCTCAATCATCTATAATTATAATATCTTCATCTTCCCAATCACAGACATCATCTTCTACACTTTCCTCTGTTAGTAGTTCAGTGATGGCCCAAATGCCATGGAATAATCCAGGGGCAGTCTTAATGCCTGCACCCTTGAGTCAATTACCAGCCCATCCTGAAAAATGGCTGCCTAAGTTTAATCCTGAAGCAGGCATGCTAGCAGAAGAACATATAAACAATTTCATGCTGTCCATAAATCTCAATGGAGTTATTAATGAAGATGTTGTTGTCTGACTTTTCCCCTATACTTTACAAGGAGCGGCTGGATCATGGTATTTTTCATTACCATCTGGATCCATCACTAGTTGGGATATCTTTCAAGATCAATTTTTGACTAAATTTGGTGATGACAGGTCTACAGCAACATTGATCAATGATCTATCTAATCTTAGAGCTGACTCAAAATAACTTGTCAAGGATTTTAATTCACGTTTCAATAAATTGTTAAACAAAATTCCTACTGCCTCCAAGCCTAGTGAAGAAGTGCGAAGTGAATGGTACATTTCTGCTCTACCATCAAACATAGCAATCTTCGTTGATAGGGCTAACAAAACAACTTTAGCAGAAAACATGAAGGAGGCAATAGCGGTAGAAAAACGTATCATTTGTTTAGACAAGAAAAATGCGATAGAAGAACGAAAATCCAAGAAAGTCACTTTTAAAGAAGATCTCAAGAAAAATCAATGAAAAGATCCATTTGATTTAGAAGGACTGCAAAAAGTTTTGAAAACCATGTCTAATGAAATGGTTGACATTAAGAAACAAGTGGCAGAAACATCTTCTAAAAAATCTTTCAAGTTTTTTAGAAGAAACCCTTCAACTGATCCAAAGCCACCAAATGCTATTACTAATGCTGAATCAGAAGAAGAAGAAGAAGAAACTGCTACTGAAGAGACTACTGATGAAGAAGAATTTGTAGAAGTACAAGGTATGTGGGATTTCATCCTTCCAGATGAGGAAGATCAAGAAGCATCCCCGGTTAGCACTCGAAATAGAAATCAACTTGATCCTCCTCAATCTACTCCTAAGTCAAAGAGCGCAAGCTCATTGAATAAGGATAAAGTTGCACCCAAGAAAACGACATCTAAAGCAATTCAAACTAGCCCAGTCCAGACAGATTCATCAACTCCATCAAGAACATTGATTGTTCCAGATGAAATGGAGTATAATATCATAGAATACATGAAGAAGACTAGGGCTAACATCACTTTTTATGAATTGAGCAAGTTAAAACACCAACAAAAGGTACTTTTGAAAGAATTACATGCTGTACCAGAAAAACCTTTGCCCGATCCTATGATTTCTCAAGCTTCCAATGAGATGGGAAGACCTCCAGCTAATGCGATCAGTAAAGTTGATCTAGAAAATATCGCTTTAATTGGAGGAAGGTCAAGATCTCATACTCCTCCATTTCTTCTTACTTATGAAGTTTTCAATAAAAATTTTCATAATTGTTTAGTGGATTCTGGAGCTTCATCTAATATTCTACCAAAATCAATATGTGAAAAGTTGAACATTCAACCACAAAAATCGGCTGTGCGCATAGTCCAGCTTGATCGATCGCAAGTTGAAGTGATTGGCGAATTAAATCAGGTTACCATAAGATTGTCATCAAATCCAAAGGTATGTCAAGTTATTGATATTTTAGTTGCAGATATTCCAGAATTTTATGGCTTAATTCTTAGCAGAGATTGGTCATAAAAACTTCATGGATATTTCGCAACTGATTGGTCGCATATGTGGCTCCCTTACAATGGTAAACCAAATCAGATAAAGGTTGAACGAGAAAAACATCAGAAATACATAGTAACAGAATTGGAAGGACATAATGAACCAGTTGCATACAGTAGTAATATCATTGGAAATTATTCAGTTGATTCTTTCTCAGGAAATTTCAATGCTCATAATTCACCTTATTTAGAACATTCTGTTTTATCCCAAATAGAAAATTTTTCTCAAACAGATAGTTCTAAATGTATTAATTTTGTAGATACTCCTGTAAATATATCTTTATTTTGGAAATTATTTTTTGATGGTTCTAAGTCTAATGAAGGAGCAGGAGCAGGATGCATTTTGGTTAGTCCGGAGGGAAACAAAATTATGTTAACTTGTATACTCAAATTCGATTGCACTAATAACACCGGAGAATACGAAGCTTTAGTCCAATGACTATACAAAGAAATCGGATTAGACATCAAATATCTACAAGTTTTCGGAGATTCGGAAATTGTAATCAAACATGTACACAATACTATACATTGTTTATCAGGTCACTTAAAGCATTATCAATCTTTAGTCCAAGATCTGACTGAACATTTTATAGCATTTAATATTTCATCAATTCCCAAAATTCAGAATGCTAGTTCAAACCTCCTAGCTAATGTAGCTTCCAAGCTCATTCCTGCAGAAGACTTTAGTCCTGATCGATTTTCAATCGAATTAATCTTTAGACCCTCGATTCCTGATAATGTTACCAATTGGAGGATTTTCAATGATGATCCTGATATTGTAAACTTTCTCACATCTGAAAGATCTTACACCAATCAGATAATTGATGAAGACCAGCATGACAAACAATTGCTCCAAAATAGCACCAATAATGATATGCCGAAATCAGTAGTCAAGTTAGAAGAACTTTATGATTTGAAAGATTGATTTAAAAGATCTACCAATTCAAAATTGAAAAGTTCGACTTTAAATTATGAATTAGTAAATCTAGGAACTGATGCCAAACCACAGAATATCAACTTAGGCCTTGGCCTAACTCCTGAAGAAAAGTTAGCATACGTTCGTCTTTTGAAACAATATAAAAGTGTCTTCGCTTGGAACTACGATGAACTCAAAACTTATGACACTTCTATCATCCAGCATACTATCCCAATGATAAATGATGAAAAACCTGTCCAACAAAAGTTAAGAAAGATCCATCCCAATCTAGAAAAACCAAATCAAATCTGAACTTAACAAGTTATTGAAATCCAAGATTATTTTTCTTGTTCGACATTCTAAATGGGTTTCCAATATGGTTCTTGTTAGAAAGAAGAACGGAGACATTAGAATTTGTATTGACTTTCGAAATCTTAATAAAGCCTGCCAAAAAGATAATTTTCCTTTGCCTCCCATGGAGAAAATATTACAGGCAGTTGCAGGATCAGAATTAATGTCTTTCTTAGATGGTTTCTCTGGATATAATCAAGTGTTAGTCCATCCTGATGATCAATTGAAAACTACATTCGAAACCAAATGGGGCACTTATGCATATCAAAATATGCCTTTTGGTCTAATCAGCATTGGTGCCACATTTCAGAGAGCTATGGACATTGCTTTCAAGGGATTAGTTAATAAATCAAGGGTAATTTATTTGGATGATATAACTGTATATTCCAAAAAATGAAGCAATCATCTTAGAGATTTGAAGCAGATCTTCCAACGCTGTCAAAGGTATGGAATTTCACTTAATCCGAAAAATTCCTTTTTTGCATTAAGTGAAGGAAAACTTCTTGGATTCATAGTATCAAAATCTGGAATGCATATTGATCCTGATAGAATCAAGGAAATTTCTTAAATATCTTTACCTCACAACAAAAAAGCTATGCAATATTTTCTTGGCCAGATTAATTTCGTAAAGAGATTTGTGCCATATTTTTCAAGGATTGTATCTCATTTACAAGCAATGATTACAAAGAATTCAAAATTCAAATGGGGAAAAGACGAATATGAGGCATTCAATGTGATCAAACAAGCAATTATCAATGCTCCATCTTTAGCAACTCCAAATTTTTCCAATCATTTTATTTTGTACACATTTGCCTCTGATAAATATTATGCTGCAATACTCACTCAAGCAAATCAAGATAAAGCAGAAGCTCCAACTTCTTTTTTCAGTTCAAATTTACAGGGAGCTGAGTTGAATTATTCAGATGTGGAGAAACAAGCTTATGCTGTTTTCAAAGCAATTAAATATTTCAGACCCTTTCTACTTAAAACCCATACAAAAATCATAGTACCGTTTTCAGCGGTAAGAAACCTTTTAGTCCAAAAATATGTGGGTGAGAAAAGAGCCAATTGGGTTACTGCTTTACAAGAATATGATGTAGAAATCAAACCAGCAAATATTGTAAGAGGTCAAGGTTTTTGCAAAATACTATCTGGAGCATCACTTATCTTTGAAAAACCATCTGAAGAAATACAAACATATGAGGTAAGCCTAAACGATGTTGAATCATTATATGCTGATATCATATTTTATCTGAAGAATAAAAATCCTCCTCCAAATCTCAATCACACCAAGAAAAGAGCTCTAAGGTTGAAGGCAGACAATATCAGCTTGTAAATGATGTTCTTTTTAGAATTAATTATGATTCTGTTCTTCTTATATGTCTAGAGAAATCTGAAACTAAAAAGGTCTTGCAGGAACTTCATGATGGGCCAGCAGGTGGACATTATGCTGGAGATGCTACTGCACATAAGATCCTCCGTGCAGGCTATTATTGGCCCACATTATTCAAAGATTCACATAACTATGCGAGGAAATGTCAAATTTTCCAAACTGCAGCTGGAAGACAAAAGAAACCTTCATTACCATTACAACCAGTCAACATTGAGCAGCCTTTTGATCAATGGGGATTGTACATAATAGGTGAGATCGTTCCTCACTCTTCTAAACAACATAGGTATATCATTACAACAATTGATTATTTTACGAAATGGGTAGAATCAGTCCCTCTCAAGACTGCTAATGCTGAGCATGTCATCGAGTTTATAGATCAGTTCATAATCACCAGGTTTGTTTTACCTTCTGCTTTAATGTTTGATAATGCGTCATATTTTTCTGGTAATACTATGACTAAATTTTCACTCAAGAGAGGTTTCAAACTTAAATATTCTGCCAATTATTATCCACAGTGAAATGGATTAGTTGAATCCACAAATAAAAATTTAATTAGAATCATTAAGCAAACCATTGATCAAAATCATAAAAATTGGCATAAATATTTAATATATGCTTTATGGGTAGATCGAATAATGTAGAAGGCTTCTATTGGCACTTCTCCCTTTAATTTATTTTATGGGAGAGAAGTGGTTCTTCAACCTCATCTAGCGATTACTTTTTTAGACGTAGTCCAATATATTGATGAAGAACCAACTTCTTCTTTACAACTAAGGCAGATGGAAATAATTAAGTTAGAAGAACAACGAGAAAAAGCCAAAGTAACTCATGCTCATCATCAAGCATTAGTTAAAGCTTATTTTGATTCAAACATGATAACTAGGAAGGATTTTCAGATAGGAGATTTAGTTTTAAAATGGCACAAGGCTCATGAGGAAAAAGGAAAACATACGAAATTTCAACGAATGTGGCTTGGTCCTTTCCAAATTGCAGATATCATAGGTCCATCAACTTTTATATTACAGGATTTAACATGGAAAAGAGAATCTTTACCTGTTAATGGGTAGATCCTTAAAAAATATTTTCCATAGGAGATCATTCTTCTATTTTGTAGATTAGTTTTCTTTGTTTGTCATAATAAAACCAATTGTTAATGGTTACATTTGGAATTCATAAAAAGATACAAGTTCTCTTTTTAGATATTATTTCTTCACTCATATAAATAGAATTCTTTTTAGAATATTGATCATTATTATTCAAAGATACAGTTAAAAGTTCTAAATCTAGAAATGATATTAGTTTCAACTTTGAAAATTTTGATGAAAAACAACTTGTAGCAGGAAGATGTTTTATATCAGTTCAATGAAAGGTATCAATAACAAAACGAAGATTCTCTGTAGAAAAGTTCTCTTCAAAAAACTCTTTTATTGTCTTCCAGAGCTATCTTAAGGAAACAATGACTTCCTCCCCACCTAGCAAATTACAAAGTTCAGGGAATAATCCAATGATACACTTTTCAATTAAAGAGTAAGAGGTCTCATCACGAGCCGACTTATCATGATCATAGATATTATAGCTTGCTGACTTTTCCAATACTGCATACCACAACAGGGCAATGACTTAAGATTATTGCAATCGAAAGACAAGGGTTCTCATCACGAGCCAGCTTGTTTAGAAAAGTTATAACTCAAGTGAATGGCACTGTCATAAATTGGCTACCAAACCAAGATATTGTTCTTTAAGGATAGAAAAGAAAATAAAAGAAATAAGTGTGAATATGGATTTCTCTTTGAAAATTGTATATTTTTCTAAGTAGGACACAGGATCATTGCTGGGTAACAGGTAACCCTGTCGAGGCTATAAACGCTTGCTGGCAGCAGTGGCTCTACCTACGATAAATGAGTATATTTAAAAACTGATTTACAGAGAAGCCTTTTGTTTTTATCTTTTTAAACCAAGTAATGAGTGATGTAGATACAAGGACTAGCTTGAGGAAGTGAAAAGTCAAAATTGATCATAGAAGAAATGAAATATCATTCTTAGATTAAAGCATAATGTGCTTTGTCTTTTTGTAATAAAGTTTGATTTTCTGGAAAATTTTCTATTTTGAAAAGTTTAGAAAATTCAAAAGAAAAGAAGAGATAACTGGTTCTTCCAAGTGAATCGCCAATTGTTGTGGCTAGCAACAACCCCCTTTTTTATTTAGTATTAGTAATAATACTAAATAAATGGGGACCCTTAGTTTAAAAATCCAAAAAAATTATTGGTGTTTGTTTTCATTTTCAATAAAACTCACTATCATTGACTTAAAGAAATTTCTTTGGAAAATCTTTAAATAAACTTAAGTTTATGATAGATTAGAATAAAAATTTTCTTTGAATTTCACATCCATCGCACGCGATCTAAAAAATTATGCAGAAAATATCTATCGCAAATCGCATATCGCAGAAAATGCATTAACAAATATTTTTCATATGTTATATTTTGCGATATTGCGATTTCGCGATATTGTGATGTCGCGATGTTACTGATTGCGATTTGCGAAAGTTGTGATTTACGATATTGCGATGATACGAAAGCTGCGATTTAAGATGATTTCAATTTACAAAAGCTACGATTTGCGATACTGCGATTTTGTGATATTGCGAAGAAAATCACAGATCGCATTATCGCAGATTCTTGAAAGCTCGTTATACGAAGTAAATCTTTCCGCAAATCGAGACCCGTTATGCACCTTAATGTCAAGTTAATGAATGGATTTTCAATTATTAATGAAAAATGATTTTTTTTTTTGTTGAAGGGTTATTTCATGATTGATTAATATATTTCATACGCCTTCAGCATTTAAAACTATCCCATCACATTTCTCATGTCATTATTCTCAATTAATTTGTAAAAATGCAGGTGCGAAGAACAGGAGACTATACAAGGCAATTTTTAGAGCATTATGGGAAAGAAAGAGAAAGATCCGAGTTCTGAAAATAAAGAGATGTCTTCCTTATCCGCAGACACTGCTTGCAACAAGGACACTGGTATCACCACCTGGGAGGGTATGTTTAATTTTCTTGAAGAAGAAAACCCAAGAGTAATGGACGTTGCGGCTACTGCAGATTCAAGTAATTCCTCTGAAGCATCTCTTACAGAGCTGGCTTGTTCATTTTTGCACCGGATAGCAACAAGACCTAGAATTCTTCCGTATACAGATATTGTCAAATGGGTGCCGGATAGCACCGATATTACGGATAGACAGTTCAAAACTCCAAGTCAAGAGCTCATCGGGTCATTCACTCCAGAAGATTTGAGGCTTATGTATCATTTGCCGGAGCCTCAGGCAACTTACAACAAACAATTTATGGGGAAATTTTCCAAGGAAAATGAAAATTTGGCAGAATGCACTAAAGAATGGTTCAGAAGAGATGAACCACTGAAGAAAGATAAACACGGTATGTATAGTACCGGTTCACTCACCTCTCCATATTTTTTTGCTGTTGCTATGTTATGTAGGCTTTTTGGAAAGCCTGACATTAATAAGTTTTTTTCTGAATGGCTTCCCCTATTGAATGCCGCTGTTAACACTACCATTGTGGACTAGGCTAAAATATTTTCTGATAATTTAGCCACTGCTATTTTCAATTACCGGTCTAAACAGACTGTGTCTCAGAGGATTTATCCTCCTTTTTATCTATTTGCTTATGTTATGGATTCCATCTGCTTTGTTTCTAAGTTCCCTTTAATGGGTTGGCAATGGACAATTCAGGATCCCCTGCCCATCCATGTTTATCACAAAGAATTGTGGGAGTCAAAATTCATTCCTCATTTTTATAAAATTTTCCATGGCATAATGTTGCCTCTTTATAGAGTGTTGTATAATAAGGATGCTCCAAGGTTGTCTCCTGAAGCAAAAGTAGATATTCTCCCTGTCGCAAGATGGTTTGGAGAAGAACTGTTTACTTATGTGAGGGTTTTTGGGAGCTTTGCTTCTCCTCATGTTTTGCCCAAGTATGTTCCGGATAAACTCATAGCTCGGGAAATTGCATATCAAACCTGTGGAGACGGAGGTTTGACAAAAGAATTAAAGGATAAAAAGAAAGCAATCTGACCACAATTTCCTATGTCATGCGGAGCATTTTCATTATTTGATGTTGGTCACGCATTTAAGGAAGTAAGTAATGTTACATGTTTAAAATTGTTTAAGCTGCCGAGAAGGCTATTTGATCCATATGGTATTGTCAAGGATTTCACCACTGTTGTCAATGTAAGAGTATTTTCTGGAGAAGAAGATCTTTTTGATGATATGTTTCAAGAAAAATGTTCATTTAAAGACATTTTGAATTTAGCTCAAACACGGTTCTCCCCAGAAGAATTTCAAGAGTTTAAAGTATACAAAGAAAGAAGATTGACTACTATTCCTTTGGATAATTTGCGTTTGGAACCCGCAAGGGAACCAACTCCTAGTGTCAGTCTCAGTGGCAGCTCAGATTCAGAAAGGTCTAAGTCAAAGTCTGACAAAGAAATTTCTGAACATTCTAAAAAATCTGATCAGGATAAAAGTGAAGGCTCAGTCAAGGATACAGCTCAATCAAAAGAGCTGTCACAACAACAGACTTCAACTACTCCACAGTTGAATCTTCCACCTCTTAATGTACAGCAACCATCCATCAACACTCAGTTAGATAAAGAATGGGAATCATTTAATGATTTGATTAATGTTGAAGGACAGAACATACAAACTCCTGTACAGACAGCAAAAGGTTTGGTTACAGAAATAAGTGGCAATGTCACAGAAAAATAACATATACCCATTACTCCCTCTGCCGATCTTGTACTTAAAATAGAGGAAATTCCTCCTCTGGATATATTCTACAGCCCGCAACATAAAGCAGTAGTAAGGAAGCAAAGAAAGAAGAGAAAATTAGAAAGTGCACTCTCTACTGATGCAGAACAATTGGATGTTTTATGGAAAGATCCTACTATAGATCCCACTGAAAATCTTACTAAATTATCTCAGATAACAGGAGCTTATGCCTCCGCGACTATTGACAAAGCATCTGAGGTAAGGCTGTTATTAAATGAAAAAGAGGATCAGATACAAGTTCTGCAACAACAATTGCAACAAGCACATGCCAACAGTGAAGCACAGATGAAATTTGAAAAGTTACAGCAAGAGTTTCAGCAAATGAAGATCGGGTATCAGAAAAGCTTGGCAGAAAAAGAGAAAAAAATACAGATTATGCAAGAAACGCATAAAGATGACCCCAAGCTTACAGAGTTTATCTCAGAGTCCATTTCTTTGAATAATCAACTGCTGCAACAACAAGATATATTATGCCAGAAGATTTCACAGTGGAACTCTTTTTTTCAAGAAAGTGATAAAATCACTAATCATGTCGTAGAATTACGACATGATTATGATTTAACTAATGAAAGAGTTACTAATTATTTGGCATGGAAAAAGACAGAGGAAGGAAAAATATTAGGAGCACCAATTATCAATGACAATCATAAATAAATGCTCTTCAATAAATGGGATGCACAGATCAGAGAGGCAGAAAAAGCATCAGAGGAAGCAGCTACAACGGCGACCAACATTACTGATTGTGTAAATGAGAATTTGCACAAGGTTAACTTAATTTCAGAAACCATTCCAGGATACCTACCACAAGCACAACAATTGCAAACAGAGTGGAAATAGAAAGCGAAAGAGAAGGCAAAATCAATTCAAGGATTGACAAAATTAAACTGGGATTCTTACTGGACCTGTATAGTAAAACCACATAGTCAATGAAGTACTCTTAATTGCATCATTAATTCTGCTGAGAAGATCACGCCAACACTTGTTGACTCCGTCTTTTCGGGACAATTAAAATCTAAAGTCGGCCAGCCCGCTCTTCTCAAATGAATGCTGGATGCTTGCAAATTCAAAGACCAAATTCATAAGTAGTTAGTTGTTAATTTTAGTTTTAGATTTAGTGTTAGTTTTACTTTATTTTTGCCTAGAAAAAGGACGGTCATTTAAACCGAATCCTAAAATTTTTGTATTAAACTATAATTAGATTTAGTTAGTAGTATTTAAACTCTTCTCATGCATTTAGAGAAGGGTCCTGAAATTTGTCAAAAACTTATCCTCAGAACATGCACTTCTGCACCCTCAGAGGAGGTTTTGATGAATGAATGGAATGAGATTTATTGATATCTGTGTCTAATATCTGCTACTGATGTTGCATTTCTGTACTCTTAGTAGATGTTGGATTTAGAAGATATAAATCATTATTGCTTCTAGCTCCTGAGTAGAATCAGTTATAAATGGTACTTTTATCTGTTAACTTTTTCTGATTCTGTGTTAAAAGGGATATTTATGTTCAGTTATATATATATTGATGCTTGAATGCTTCAGTTATCATTTGGCACTTTTGTACGGTGATGACTATTTGTTTATGCTTAATGTATGAATAGCTTATTATGCGATATGTTTTCCACAATTGTTTCATCTAACTTTTTATATGAAGTGGTTTATCTTTATTGAATTATTTTCTTATAGCAGTTGAATAATCTTTATTATCAGTTGTTATTTGAAATTATTTTAGATCGCATAAACAAGATTTTATCCCGAGTTTAGTTTAGAATTAGATATTTCTGTTTTAATTAGAATACAATTTGCATATGATTAGATTAGAAATAGAATAAAAGAATTTCACTTAGGAACCTTTTTAGAAAGGAAACATCTATTCTCAACACACACACACATATTGGGAAACTGGTCCCATTATCCCCAGTCGGACCCACTACACCAAACGGAAAAGGAGCTGCTAACCAAGGTCCGGACCGGGTGGGTATCCCCCTTGTTGTAGACCCGATTTTCGGGGCTTCAACATGGTCCTAAGATGAAATCTCTTCTTTCAATAAGCTTGGGAAATGAGGTATTTGATGAGTATAGGAACTTCCTATCTAAGAACCATAGGTACTGAAGTACATGACACTTCGTGCATGGAAGTTACAATATAATAGTCTCTCAAGGTATGGATCGAATTTTCTATGTATTAATATACACAATATGTTTGGATTATTTTATATTTTAATGGAATTTTTTTCATTGTCCTAATTGACACGTTATATTATTGTTATAATATCTTTAACTATGATTCATGTTTAGGTCATCAAGGCTTTAATAACAGGGCACTTCCATGAGGAATTAAAATTTATCTTGAGAAATTCAATATACTCCCCTACTATGAGCACCTAGAAATTGTTCATTTGCTTGATACAATTCACATCGGGAAGAATGTAACAGAGAAATTATGGTGAATCTTAAATGGAAGGAGAGATAAAGAAAAATTTGTCAAGATTTGTAATGAAATTAAGGAGGCTAGTCATGCATTGCAAAGTGTGACTCATTCAAATAGAAATGGAGACGTCCAAAATACAAGCGCCCTTCCATGGTTATTGACAGAGCAACAAAGCAGGGCTATTAAAGAGGATATTGAAAAAATTAAATTTCCAACTAGATTTTCTTCAAACATAAGGAATATCCTAACAAAGAAAGGTGAATTAAGTGGAGTAAAAACTCATGATGGGAATACTTTCACTAAGGTAATTATTTTGGTGTGTATATTTATACATTGGTGAAACATATTGTTAATTAGTGATTTTTTTTTACTAATTTGGGAATAAATAATGATCGATCTTTATTTTTGTTACAGTATGTTCTACCTCTATCTCTCCCAAAAAACTTTGACAATAATGTCAAACAAGTTATATATGATCTTGGCAAATACATGAGGTAAGTGGAGATTTTTGTGCAAAGTGTAAATTGTTCAATAAGTTGTTGTACAAATTATATTTGACTGCATGTGTTTTACTTTTCATCATGTACTATATACTTTTTTGTTGAAACTAGTGATTTGATTACTTCATTTGTAGATGGTTATCATCTGAATAAATTGATAAAGAACGTATAAAGTATTGGAGGAAAAAAATCCCTTGTCTAATGTGTGAAATGAAAAAGTATCTACCTCTAGCATTTTTCAATGCATAAGAACACTAACCCATACACCAAGTCAAGGATATTGAAAAGTGTGGACCTGCACACACAAGATCAATGTGGATGGTTGAGAGGCACATGAAATCACTGAAGGTTTTGGTAAAAAAAAGAGCACGTCCTGAGGGTTCTATGGTAGAGGGATATATGGTATATAAAACTATGGTTTATATTCGTCAATATAGTCCTACAATAGGAAAAATTATTAGTGTATTAGATAACAATTGGGATGTCAACTCCGTGAACACATTTGAAGTGTAGCACCTATTGGGGAAAGGTAGAATGAGGAAAGTGAGATGTAAGTAGATAGTGGATATTTATAGCACAATTTACCTTTTTATTTTTATGTATATCGTACTTATTTAATTTTTTAGTCTTCCTCTACAATCCATTATGAAGGTATAACATGGTAACTAATTATATATAGATGATTTTTTTATTTTATTTTAATACATCCGGTTGAGAGTGGGATGCAACAGATTTATACATTGTGAACAATCTTGATTGGATGAAGGTATGGATTGAACGATGCAAACAAACTAATAATGGTAGGTTATCATGGTTTTTGGTGTTGGCATTGGTCAAAGAAGCTCAGCGTAGTGAATATACCAATCTTAAACAAATGGAAATTTATTTAGCATATGGTTTGAAAGATTATCAGGAAAACATATTCACCCATACTAAGTTTTTTTACAATTATATCAATGTATATGGCGTGTTTTTTTCTTAATTTACAAAATTTCCAAGTGTAAATATTCTTATCAATTGATAATGAATTTTTTATGTGTTTGACATATTGCAGTTGAAACACCACAACAAAATGTGGTGCAATGGCTGCAAATTTCACATCAAAAGGTTGGATGAAAATATGAAACTTATGTTAGTGGGATAACTGCATTTTTTCAAGTTATCAATGTTGCCTCTATAGGTGAAAAACATATGGAAGTCTCTGACAGTCGATACTATGCATATTTTTATGACATACTTGAATGTGACTTTAAATCCTTTAAGTTAGTTGTGTTCGATGTCAAATGGTTTAGGCTACGGATTCCTGAATGTGATCCTGATAGAACTATTATTGAGCATGCTAGCAGATTTACAATGGTTTATACAAGTAATTTTGAGCCAGGATTAGAGTCATATGTTCTTCCAAGCCAATATGAACAAGTATTTTACGTAGAAATTCTAGGTAAAGTAGGTTGGTCATATGTTGTTATATATGATCCTAGAGGAAAGCTCGTAAAGTATAATGTAGTAGGAGAATATGAAATTGTAGAATAAGATGATATAGATGAGCAGGGGTTTCATGCAATGTCACACGAATATGTCAAAGAAGTTCAAGGAATATATGTTAATCAAGACAATGTTAATTTGGATGAACTAGATGATATTGATGTTATGTCAGATAAAGAACTTGAAGAAGTTGAACCAAATGTAGAAGAGCATGTTCCATATGTCGATGATATAGATGATGATGATGATCTGCTAATATGGAAAATCATTTGAACATGAATTTTGAAATGCATATGATGAGTTAAATGAGGAAGAAGATTAATGATATCAAAATATTGAAAAGTACGAGGTATGTATTTATATGCTTTCAATTGGTTTGTTCTCTTTCGTACACCTTAAATCTTTATTTTCCTAGTTTTTGTGTTTGAATGTTACTGTGTATTATAGTAGATAGATTGAGTATTAGGGAATTGAGATTTATTTGAGGGGGGATGGGGGGGGTGGGGGGGTGAGTGGGGTGGGGGTGGGGGAGAATATGAGCTTCCACCATCACTTGGTTTGCCTTGTTCAGTAGATAATTTATTATTCTTGAAACAAAGAGAAGCTCATTTACGTTTATACCATCATTTCCAATTTTAACTTTGGTTTGTCTAATATTTTCCAAGGTTTTCCATTTACTAATTATTAGCGGAAATTATGCTTTGGCCCAGCGTAGAGTGACCTATGAATGGGGCCTATTGTTGCATAAACTAGCAGGCCTAGGGAGTAGGCCAAGGCTTGGATTCATAACAACAATTTGGGACTAAGGCCCACTATCACCACAGCCTAAGTCCCCTTATCTTCTTGGATTTTCACCAACGGGAGGAGTCTGGGTATTCCCTACTTGTGATAGGTGAGTCTTGGACAAGTTTTAAAAGTAGGGAAATGATAGTTCATTAGGTAGAAAGATACACTAAAGTCTAAAGCACATGTAATTGGATTCAAATATTTCCATGAAATAACCCTTGATATTTAAGCTACACTAAACATAGGGTTTAGGTACAAGTCATGAGGTAGGTATGCCCAAGGTCAAGGTAACGAGAGAAAATGTTTCTAGGATGATATGCTTCACGAATGTAATGACTCAAAACCTTCAAATAATCCCCTAAGTTTAAGTAGGACCTTCTATGTTCCCAACTTGGTACAACAACTAAGGCATCAAATATCTCAAAATATTTGTCGTCGTGTTGAGGCTCTATAAATTTTGGGCTCTTATACATCATTGCAAGTAACAAAAGAGTTCCCACAAGGGGGTATCATAATGATTTTTATAAAAATAACTAAATTAATTTTTAGGTGTTAGAAGTAGGTTTATAATTGATTGATTATACAGCATGGTACTAACAAATGATAATATTTTCTTGTCATTGATAAAATAATGATTTGTGTTGACTGATATATTTGTTAATCTACTACCACAAGGCGTCACCATTATCATCATTGCCATCATAATCATCATCTAAAAGTGTTGTCAATTGATTGTATAATTTATTATTTTGCACTATATATTATTTGCAAGTTTCAGTGAATTGATTTCCAAAGGGTTGCAGAAATCTTTTGACCTAGTCATGATGTGACTTGAGAGTGGGGCTAATTTTTTTTCAATTTGTGCTCATATGCCAATGAAATTTAACATGGTTATGGTAGATGCACGCATTGACTATATGGGAGGGTTTTGAGACTCAAATACGACTCACATAAATAATTCGACAATCAAACGACAAAATTATAACATATATAAATGTCAAGGAGATGAACTTATTTATTACTATTTACCAGTTGCGGGATTATAATGCACTTCATAGTCCAGAGGTTGAGAAAAATCCTTACGATTCCATTTAAGAAAACTTATTACCCTTCATCGTCATATTTTTCATCATTTTCATCATCAACATCATCACCACCACCATCATCTTTGTCATCTTCATCAACATCATCATCGTCATATTTTTCATCCACATCATCATTAACATCATCATCATCGTCATCATCATCGTCGTCGTCACCATCATTGTCATAATAATAATAATCATCATCATCATCACCATCATAATCATCAACATCATTTATATGAAAAGGAATTATTTCCCAATGAATCACACAATTTATTATATGTCTCATATGCTCCTAATTCCAATATTTAAGGATATGAGTCCCCATGAATGTAAAAATGATGGCTAGCTAGGGAAAGATTATCATTGATGTCAAGATTATTGTTACTTATTATGGGCCTACCCCTAAGTACGAATTCACCTCTTAAAATTTACCAATTAGTTGAAATTATGTTGTAATTAATTAGCCCCACACAGAGTGACCTCTGAAAGGGGTCAATGTTGAAATTTTTTTAGTTTGTGCTTGTACACATTGAAATTTGACATGGTTACAGTAGATACATGTGTTGATGGTATGGGAGGGTTTTAAGACTCAAATATGACTCACACAAATAATTCGACAAAAAAATGATAAAATTATCCATCTAAAATATGAATCTTTCCCACATGAAGACTTGATCCTTGGGGAAGGTTCATATGAAGAAGGCAAAGAGTTCATTCAGTAGGGGCGATATATGTTGGAGACGATGGCACTTTGTGATAGGTTAGACTTAGTCATGAATTTATCCAAGTGGAGTTGTTGTCGATTACGACAACCATTTTGAAGTGTGGGAGGATTTCAAGACCTCGAGTTGGAACCAACGCCAACGAGCGCCCATGATTGCCCATGTCCACTCAAAGTGGAAAAAAACTAAAGCATGAATTGAAGGGTTACCATGGGGGTGTCGCATGCACAACATGGAGGCAATCCACCTAGGCATGCCCACATGAAGGAAGGGTGCTTGGGTGCCCAAGGGAAAAAGGGACATGCACGATGGGTGACATGATGGGAAAATCGAACAAGTGAAGTGAACCGAGGGTGTCGTGTGCATGACAAGAGCGTGTGCCTTGAGCATTCCCAAAGGAAGGTGGGGTTCCTGGGCGCAAAAATGTGACTTGTATGACATGACAACAGGTGGACGATTTAGGCATGTCGGGTGGACCAGGCGAGTTGGGAGAAGGGTGAACTGGGGACACATTCAGTAACATGTGCAAAATAAGCAAGGAAAAGGCATGCGAGCAGTTGGGTGAATGATGACATATGAATGAAGCAATCGACAGGAAAATTCATAGCATGACATGCATGAGAGGGCGAACACCCATTTCCTAAGCGTTCCCACACGAAGGTGGGGTGCCTAGGTGCCCATGTGGGTGTCACTTGTTGAGCACACCAAATTTCTCTCCCATAAGGGGCACCCATGCGATGAGTTGGTGGGTCAGCTCGACTTGGAAAGGGGTGCCCGGAGAAAATAAGTAAGGCCATCCCATGAATACCCATGGCCACTCAAAGTGGAGAAAAAACGAAGTATGAACTGAGGTGCGACCATGGGGTTGTCGTGTGAACAACAAGGAGGTGAGTGCCCTAGGCACGTCAGGATGAAGGTAGGGCACTTGAGCGCCCATGGGAAAATGGGGCATGTATGACATGTAGCATTATGGGAAACACGACAGGAAAACCAAATGAGTGAAGTGAACCAACAGAATCATTTTCATGGAAAGGGTGTGTGCCCTGGGTGCACCCACATGAAGGTGGAGAGACCAGACACCCAAAGGTGACTTGCATGACAAAGAGATAGGCAGATCAGTTGGGCATGTCGGTTGGACTGTGTGATTTGGGTGACGGGTGAATTGGTCGAAACTAATATCAAGCATATGTGTGAAATAAGCAAGGACACGACATGTGAGTGGTTGGGTGAAAAATGACATATGAGCGAAGAAACTGGTGGGAGAATTCATAGTGTGACATGCATGACAGGTAGAATGTCCGCACCTTGGGCACACACGCATGAAGGTGGAGTACTCGGGTGCCCATAGGGGTGTGGCGTGCTTGGAACACCAGGGTGAATGCCCATGCAACAAGTTGGTGGGTCGGCCCAACTTGGCAAGGGGCACCCGCACAAAAGAAGTAAGGTTGTCCCATGACTTCCCATGCCCATTAAAAGTGGCTAAAAAATGAAGTATGAACTGAAGCGCGACCTTGAGGGTGTCGTGTGAAAAAAAAGAAGGTGAGAATCCTAGGAATTCCTGCAAAAAGGCAAGCACGACCACCCATGGGAAAATTTGGCATGCACGATGTGCAACATAATGGATGACATGATGGTAAAATTGAACGATTGAAGTGAACTGAGGGTTTCATGTGCATGAAAAGGGTGCACACCCACACGAAGGTGGACTTCTCAAGCACCCAAATACAACTTGCATGACATGACTTTGGTCAGATGAGTTGGGAACATCGGATGAATTGGGCGAGTTTGGAGATGGGAGAACCAAGCGACGTGACAGTGGGGAATATCTATGAAATAAGAAAGGAAAATACATTTAAGTGGTTTGGTGAAAGATGACATATGAGTGAAGCAACCGACAAGAAAATTCATAGCATAACATGCAAGAAAAGGCGAATACCCATGCCCTAGGCTCACCTGCATCAAGGCGGGTTTCCCAGATGCCAATGGGGTCATCATGTGTTGGGCACACTGGGTCTCTAACCTAGTAAGGGCACCTGTGCGATGAGTATGTGGGTCATCCCAACACTTGATGGGGCTTCAAAAAATTTTAATACTTGGGCTTGAATGCATATAAGTAGAGGGAGAGCGCACTTAGAGAGGGTATCACCAAAAACTGCAAAGATGTGAGTTTGTATGATATTCTAGAACTGTAGGAAAGGGCACACATCATAGAAAGGAGAAATTGTTGGGTGTGGAGCCTGATTATCTTCCTGATTGTTCAAAGTTTTTTTGTTTCATCCATGTTGGATCCCTGTTCATAATGGGTCATTAATGCTTCCCATATGATCATCGTTAGTTGGGTCTAGCGAGGGGAGACGAATATTTTATGAGTCGCCCCCTAGCAGCGGTTCGGGGGCAGCACCCCCAAAGCTAAAAATAGATGAAAAAAATCCTTGTAAAATATTGTAATTTCATATTCAATTTGGGTCACTCATTAGGTGGATGATCTGATGGTAGCTGTTATTTTAATTTATGGTTTTTTTCCCTAGAAGGAAACCTTTTGTTTATATGAGGGAATTGTATTGTGGACGAGTATTATTATTCTCAGTGAAAAATAGAGAGGAAACTGTGTGAGAGAGAAGAGGAAATTACAGTGGATTTATTGTACGTTGTATCTTTCATTTTGTTTGATGATATAAAAGGAAGGAATCTTTATCTCCATTTACATAGCCCAAATTAGGTGAACCAGGTATATATGTGTCTCTCTTGTTTTATGTGTTTATGTGTTTGTGTTTCTGTAATCTTTTTATGTGTTTCAATGCTCTGTTAAATAATTTCTAGCAGAATGCAACTAAGGCACATCGTAGAAAGAGGTGGGCCTGACGCAAGTGAACCTTTTTAATGGGCAGAGTCTCATGGTTGGTTTTATGAAGTTTTTGGGTTGTTAATTTTTGGGTTTCTTCTAGGCAAGGAGCCTACCTTTGGTTGGGCATGCCATGGTTTGTGGAACTGGGCATCTGGGAAGGTGTGTTTGGCAGGACCAATGACTGCCAGTCTTTGTAACTTTGTAAACTTGGGAAGCACAGGTTTAAACATGGTTGGTCTCTTGTCAACATTTGTAATATATTAGGAATTTTAATAAAAAGAAGTAAATGGGAGAAGTTGTTTTGGTAGTTTCCCCCTCCTATCGCATATACTTGTATTTGTATTGTTTTGTTTCGTAGATTTACGATATCGAGAAATATTTATCTCTGTTGCTTGTATTGAATTTATGATATCACATATTTGTATAACTGTTGAATGAATTAATTGAACATATTGAACTTAAATGGGAAAAGTGACTAAGTATTGAAGTGTAAAGGAGTTAGGCGTAGTCCAGGTTAGAGTAGTTATATAATTGCTACTAAAAAAAATCGGTGCCACACAGTGCCCATGATGGTCTTAAAGGCTCAAATCTTCATCTGGGAAAGACTCATAATCTATCCAAAATATTCATGTTAGTGATTTATTACCATGTTATAACTTGATACATATTCTTGGTTCATAACTAACCTATTCATGGTGGTTATATCCCTCTTGGATGTGAATTTTAAGCTACAATGATCATATGTGTTGGTTCAATGAATTATCAATGGTTCTTGAGACTAAAAAGAAATTATTGTCACTATAGGTTGTTATCTACTTACCTAGACTACGATTAAGGGCCCAAGACTCATTTGAAACACAAAAAATAAAAATAATTAAATATACATACCAAAAAATAGGGCGACTGAAGCCACACTTTGTCTTTTCTCCCGTGACCACATCTTAATCTTCATTTGTTGAGGAATAGAAGGTTTAGTCAACTTCCTAATGAACTCCTTTTAATGTAAAACTTCACCTCCGAAATTAGCATACAACCAATAATATGGGGAACTCATAAAGGACCCATACAACACATGGCCCACTCCTCCAAGCATAAATCTCTTATAGAGGCTACTATACTAAACCAAAAAAACTACCAAGGCGTCAAATAGGCATGATAAAGAAGTATGCATGCATGTCCAATAAATACCATGACATGCCCTTTACATGTTACATACATAGATAGAAGTACATATAACAAACAACATTTCATGGAGATATAATATATAATGTAATATAATTTAATACAAACAATGTAATATAATATTCATACAATGTAATATGTTTACAACTTAGAGTGATACTCAATAATGAAATATGTTATCACATTAACCTCAAGAATGCTGCATAAGCATATTTTAGTCCATAGTTATTTTTTTCTTGGGTCATAATTGTTATACATGTATGACATCTTGTGGAATTATTCAATTTTTCCACGGGTGAGAGTTCACACCAAAATCATGGCACTAAATTTCTAGATGATGTTATCATTTCATTCAAGGAATGGTACTAAAACTATAAATGATGTTAATATTGGAGTGAGGAAAAAATTATCACGTGCATCAATCTAAGGATTTACACAATGCAAGAAACTAACATGGTCAATAATGTTTGTATTGGAGTGACGAACTAACACCAAGACTATTAACTATGTTATTACAAGCATTGAAATTTTTAATAATTTTAGTACTAGAGTGAGTGCATGGGATCCAAACTATCGACGACACTAGTATTTAAGTAATGGAGGAAGATATTATCGAAATGGAAGACCCTATCACATTAACTTGAGGAGACATTTCCACAATGCAAGGCACCTAAATTTTCTCTTCCTCTCCCTCTTAACCTTCCCTACCTCTCCCACCCCCCCCCCCTCTCTCTTCCCTCCTGCTCTTCTCTCTCCCTCTCTCTCCATATTCCTTATCACTCAATATCTCCATTTTTATGCCCCTCCATATCTCATTCTCTCTTGCCATTTCTATATCTCTCTCTTCCCTCCAACTCTATCATTATCTCCTCCCTCTCTCCTCCTCTCTCCCCCTTCTCTCTATCTCTCCTTGTTTGTCTCTCTATGTATCTCCCAAACATACATACTCTATCTCCATCTCTCCTTTGTCACTCCCTCTCTCTCTTTTTCTCCACATTTCTCCCTCTATGTATTTCTTCTTCCCTCCTCCTCCAACACTCCATCTCTCAGTCCTTCCCTCTCTACTCCTTTCTATCCCTCCCTCTCTCCTCCTCTCTATCCCTTTCTCTCGTACCTCCCTCTCTTCCCCCTACAACTCCATATCTTGGTCCTTCCCTCTCTACTCCTTTATGTCCCTAGTTCTCTCTCTCTCTCTCTCTCTCTCTCTCTCTCTCTCTCTCTCTCTCTCTCTCTCTCTTCATTGATTTTCTCCCCTCTCCTTCACTCTATCTCTCCACCTCCATACATATCTAGAGTTTTAATATATCATGATATATTAATATATATTATAATAGAACAAATTTAATATTATATTAAAATTAATATTGTATACAAAAAGAAACTAAAAATTAAAAACAAATTAAAATTTAAAAAAGTAAATAAATAAAATAAAAAACAAATTGCACTCAAGACATATGATCACAATTCATTAAAAAAAAAACAAATGTGACCATACTATATACCTAGTCACATACCTCTCCCTCCTCCAAAACGAATGTGACCCTGCTACCTAGCTACACGCCTCACCCTCCTCTGCCCAACTTCACCATCAAGCACCTACAAGAGTTCCTGTATTGATAGCTCCACCTCCACCATCAATATGCAAGAGTGCCTATATTGATAGCTCGAGGACTTGAGGAAGAGTGGAGCAAGAGGACAGACACCCATTAGTTGCAGAAATGTCTTATGTAAGTATAAATTTCCCATTTTTTTCCAGGCTTCTATTATTGAGCTTAATATGTGTTTATAAGCCTACAAAAAAATAACCCAAGTCATATTTTGATGACAAAATCCTAAAAACAATTCAAAAAATCATTTAAAAAAAATTTTGAATGTCAAACCCTTGAAATAATTGAACTTTGGGGAGAGATAAGGAGTTCTAGGCCTAGTAGTTTACCTTAAAAAAAAATTGATGAAAAATGGATCACACAATGCAGATCGAACCCTATCCATTTAGAAGTTTGATAGCTCATTTCTAGTATTTGGCTTGCATGACAGAAGCTTACAAAACATATCTATTTTTTGGTAATAGTGAGAGACTTTGTTCTTGAAGGTTTGGTAATAGAGGTATGCTTGATTTTGGGAATTTATTTCTTCCACAATGCCTTTGATGACTGAGCCACAAGATTTTGTACACCACATAGTGTAACGATCATACCGAGAACACGAATTTCAAATAGACTATATGCAGGAACCTGTGTTAAAGTAAGAAATCGAGACTTGTTTTACTTGGAGAATGATGGTTTGAAATTTGTTCTTATAATCCATTATTTGAATCTATTGGTTTATTTCCTTGCACACTATCATGGTAGATTTTGGTTTGATTAATGGTGGTTGAAAACATTTTGTTATGGATTGCATTGATGCATGAAATGATAGCAACGTGACTCAGAAATATTTTGCTTGCACACACAGTGATTTATTTATGATTGAAAGGGATTGTACACACTTATTCTCTGATAGATGGTTTTTTTATGAAAGTTTGAAGATAGACTTGGTTATTTCTTAGATTCATTAGCATATAGAGGTAGAGTATTATTGTGAGAAAAAGGAATTGGTAGAGTGAATTGTACACATGATTTGGCCAATCTATTTTTTGGTGTGTCTGGCAAGGACAGGAAGTATTTTCCTTCTAGAATCTTACAAAACAAATCTAAGATGACATAACCAAGACTCATTTGATCTTGAAACATTCCATTAAATGTGTTTGTATAAAACCAAATATCTATGTGTATTAGTTCAAGTGGTGTTTTGGCTCTATATGGATCAATTGTTGGAAACCTATCTTGATGGTGTTTAGCTAGGATGTAATTCTCATAGGAGCTATTAGGAACATTTATCATGGTGAAACCCATCACCATAATTTCTCTTGTAAAATACTAATACTTTTACAAGAAAAATTACCATATCTAAAATGACATAACCAAGACTTATTTGATCTTGAAACATTTTTTCCATATGATTGTGATTAATTAATTTTCCTCATCACTACTGGAAGCATTATGTTTTTGGTCCATTAACTTTTTGCAATGAGTTTCCTACTTAGTGGCATGTCTATAATGGTACATGGCATAACTTTATATATGAATGCAAATCCATTTTGATTTAAATTCCATACTTTCACAAAAGTATATGTGAGACCAAGTACATAATGGACATTTGAAATGCCCTCATTTTCATCTTAAATGATAAAAAAAAGGATTTTCCCTTTACTTGAATATTTAGTAGATAAGCATCTCCTACTTTTACTTTAGTTCTGAATGAATACATAAACTTAAATACATGATTTTTTTACCTATTTTGTGGTTTTTGCAACCATTATCCATCAACCAAATATCATTATTGTTGCATTCTTAAATTTCTTGACTTGAAAGGAACATGGATTCAAATGTATCTTCATTAGTGTTTGTCACATTAGCTTTGTCATTGTTTGGATCTAATTATTTTTTCTTGCATTAACTTTAATAATAATGAAAATTATTGTAATAATAGCTTTCATTTTTTTGCTTTACAATCCTCTTTACTTGATTGAAATATGTGCCTCTTCCCTTTTGGTTCTTAGAAATTTGTGTGAATATATTGTCTATTCTAATGTTGACCTTTCTTCTACATGATAGCAACCTCTTAATCCTCTACCTTTCCTTCTATTTTATTGACCTCTTCCTTTTCTAATGAAATATTGAGAGTGAAATGAACTTTCTAAATAATCACTTCTTATGTTTATTATTCTTTCATGTGTTAAAAAATAACTTGGGAGTTTTTTAACTATGATAGATATTTAGCCTACTCTATAGCCACTATAACCATATCTTCTTTTTTTTATAAAGGATCCTAAGCACTCTTTCACGAACCTCATGATATGAAATTCCTTCTTAATGTACTCAAGGGCGATAAAAAATTCCCTTAATATTTGTCATAAAATGATCTATAAAGTTTTAATTTTCATATAGAGGGTTTCACAATTCCTTCTTAGTGTATGCAATTTGGTATTTTTACTTTATCGATGCCTTTATAGGCTATCTCAATATTATCCCATGTCTACTTGGAATTATCAACTATTGTAACCATAGGAAAAATTAACCTTCTATCATGTGCTAAATATGCCATAATGTCTTCCAATATTTATTTCTTGCAACAACTTGTCTTTGTGTATTTGAAGTTTCCTATAAGGTTTCACAATCTAGGTATATGAACCCATTTACTACAATATACTAAAATTAATCTTTATAACAAAGTTAATCTTTCCTTTGATTGACTAGAGATCATAATTCACAGTAGTCAAAATTAGGTATCCAAAATTAAGTGTTGTGATAGTGCTTCACTACTATTGGATACAATTAGTGCCTCTTTTGCCAATTTCACTATGGTATTGTATCAATATTTTTAATTTCAATTAATTATAAACAACCCCCTTAAATTTAGATTTCCCCTTTTATAAATAAAATTTTCTTCCCTTTTCTAATTAAAACTAAACTAACTTCCCTTTTTTTATAATCTATTGTCCACTCTTTTCCCTTCTCTTTAAAAAAAAAAAAGTGTTTACAAAGTGAATATTCTACTTTGTACCAAGTTAAGTATCACATTGATAATGAAAAATAAGTTCAAATTCTCTAGAATCACAATTACTAAATTACAACACACAACTAAACAAATTATTTAAATAAATCTATAGTCAATACTTTGAAATGAATCTTACTTCAAACCCTAAAAAATTTATTTTTCCATAACCTTGAAAAAATCCTCAAAATTGTAATTCAACCAAATTATAAAGCAACTTACAATAACAACAATGTTCTTTAATAGAGCACTTGGGGAGGTTATAGTTTTAGAAAATTTCATCTCTCCTAAAAAAATAGTGAATGGCTCTTCTAGATATAGTTCACAAAAAATTCTTTTCAACTAGACTCTTCCCACTACAAAATGTGTTGCTCTCTCAGACTTAAATCTTTCACACTATCTAATCACTAGATCAATATCCATGCAAATTTCTCCACACAATTAGAATAATCCTACTCTTATATCTCCAAATGGAATTAAGCCTACTTTGATACCATGAAAAAATCAAAGAGAGAAATGAGACATTCATCTGGGTTGTGAATACCCTAATAAGGGTGTCATGGTACTGTGAATGAGTTAGTCCAGATCCTTAAAAAGTCCCTATTTTTTAAGCATATGTGAGCTGAAAGCACCAATAAAGTAGCAATGTCTTTCTATTCTTTGATATTTTCACTTTTCTCTGTCAAGTTGATCAACTAAAGTCAAATGAAACTATTTAGTAGTAAGAGAGTCTGCATCAGCTTCAAGCTCTCCAGAAATAATAGATTCTCAACAAATAACTTATAGATTTGCATGAATGATTTAAAAATTTCACATTTAAAGGTAAATTCTAGATATGTCATGAAATATTAGACACAACACCAACTTAGCTCAATGTCCAATATAATGTTTATGTAATCCTCTTGATCTTTAGTGGTAAGATTATACAACTGATATAGGGCACGTTCCTCCAAATTTTCCTCCAAGAATTTCGCAATGCTCTTGCATATGTTGGGTCCTATGGTTGAACAACTCTATGGCTTTCTTTCTCAAAAAAAAAAATCCTTTGTTTCAAGTTCAAGACAACATCATTATCAAAATTTGAAAAATGCATGGTAGGGATCCTCACTACCCAATATTAAAATATTTCAAATATGGCGTAAGTCTTCATCCCAATGAGATCAACCACCATTTATTCTAGCTTATCGATTGGAGAGATCCTCCAAAAGTATAACAACCAAATTTTATCTATAACTACACCAACTAGGTCGTCCCATGCCAATATATATGACTTCTTAGGTAATATATTCACATTTGATCTCAGATCAATCGTCTATTCCTTCATTCCATATATGTCAATTAGTGCATTGAGTTGGAATTTCTTCCCTAATCATTCACTCTTTACACTATGTAATTGTTGATTTATCTATGATCTTCTAAACATATAATTTCTTCCAATTATTTATCATTCAATTTTATCTCATGCCATGTTTATCATTAAGAAATTATACATATAAAATCTCAAGAGTATTTTGATAAAAACTATAGGATCTTAAAGAGACAACCATTAATTCCAGTTTCATTTAGACATCTTATTTTGCTAGAGAAATACCCACCTCCAACTGAGTTTCTAGACTTACAACCACTTCTTTTGTCTGCATTAATAAATCCTTCATATGAAGCAATATATCAACAATTTAGACACTTCAATCCTATTCAAACTCGGTTATTTGTAGTGATTTATAACTCATAAGATAATGTTTTAGTTGCAACACCCACTAGTAGTGGTAAGACTATTTGTGTTGAGTTTGATTTACTATGATTTCATCAAAAGGCCCATACAATGTATTTTGATGTGTCTATATTTCTCCTATAAAAGCTCTTACCAAACAGAGATATCAATATTGGGAGCAGAAATTTGGAATAGAGACAAAGCAGACCCAAAACTACCTCCTAATTCACTCTACAAGACTCCTTTAGGTTGTGACTACTTCAGATGCTATCCACTTATGATGAATTTCACTTTGGTTGGTGAGAATGAGGCTTCTTCTCACTCTAATTTATATACTTCTCAAGGGCTTCATCAAATCTAACCTTATGGGCTTGATAGCACATAAATGTGCAAGCCCTGACTTGAAAAAATCATGTGCAAACCCAACGCCATATATAAAAATCAAAATCTCATCATATACAACTTAGATTTCGATGATTTTCATTACTTGTGGTTCCTCTCAGAGTCCTATATCACCTCAATGTTTTAAATCTTCGAAATGCCTCGTGGTTCCACACCCACCAACTTAGGTGAAAATCCCATAGGCTTGGGTTCTTAGTCCACAAGTTGCTTTTGCATTCCAATTCCTCCATAACCCGCTAGCCTAGGGTTTGGAGTACCTTCCAAGCTACAAAAATCAACAACCTCAACATCCAAAAAAATTTCCTTTTATTCCAACGAAACTAGTTACATTCTTCAACATATTGAAGTATGTGGCTATTTTTTTGTAATGGAATATTAAATGCTATCACATTATGTTGAGTTCTCAAGTTATCGAGTGATTTCATTCAACATTGGCTAGGATTAAGAGGCTCTCAAGTTCTCAAGTTTTAAAATATTACTTGAATATTTTAAATGCAAAGAACTTACTTGTAACTCACTTGTACTATTATAATATTCTTATGGTTTCGTCAAGGCATTTCTCAACATCCTTTATAACACCCTCTAAAAATTTCTCTCATTCGTTGGAGTGTTATAGGACTTTAAACCAAACATATATTTGTCAAATCTATCTTCGTTGGGTGATGGAAGTTCAGGTAGGATAGAATAAATTGACCAAACATTTTCTACATCATCTAGCAAGAGAAGATCAACTAAAGGTGAAAATATTAGAATAAAAGTCCATAGACGCATGGATTTTTTTCTCGCTAAAGAGGTTCATATTCTTATGATAATGTGAAAATATTAGAAGTAAATTCCATAAACGCATGGATTTTTTTTCTCGCTAAAGGGGATCATGTTCTTGTGATAATAAGAGCATAGATGACATCAAGGTGCTCTTGATGTACAAAATTCTAGTGAAACAATGGGTACCCAAGGATATTCCTGAAATAAACATTGATTTTTCTTTCAATGAAAGGATATACCACATTTCCCCATCATCATTACATGGTTTGGGGATATTTTCCATGGATGGCATAAATGTATGTTATGGAGGATTAACTTAATTTATCGAGTATGTCGGACCCTATTACATCTACAATGATTGGGTACGGTTATTCCAATATAACATAAGTATGTGAAGATATGGAGTGGCCGCAAATTATATATAACTAAAATAAAATGATCAAACTAAAGGCGCAACTATGTATATTGATGGAATGACAAAAGCAGTAGGGAATATTTCAGGGTTTATAAATAGTACATGCCCCGTGACTATAAATAAGAAACCCAATTGAATATTTGAGGGGCATGAAGGAAATCATGTATAATTTGTATGTGCCATTAAATCAATAGTTACAGGGGAATATTTTCTCATTGGTTACAATTTGAATCGAATATATACAAATATTTCTATTATGGGGGTTGTATATATTCAATTTTACCTAACTTGTAAGAAATACCTATTATATGTTATGATTGTCATTTACTACAATATATTGACAGGCATCTTATAATTTAAGGAAGCATTTTAATATGTCATGGTTATAATAGTGTGGCAGGTTGATCAAGGCGAAAGGGAACCAACCACACAACAGGCAAACATCAATGTAATTGTACGTAAAATAATATAACCATGAGATTTATTCTAGAGTATCATTTTATCCATTATAGAGTAAGTCAAATTCATATCGTTAGGCATCATATAACTAAATGAAATATTCACTATGAATATGACCAACTTGAGAAATGAATTCCTTCATCCTTTCCAAATTATTTTTTCTATATAATATGGAATATATATTGATCGTGTCATAATGCATCTTCCAAGATCCTTCCAAGATGATGAATTTTTTAAAAATTTAGAGCCTTTTATATTGGCCATGATATAACATGGTGTTTCTATAATAATTTAGACATATGTCAGTAGTGGTTTTCTTATTAATATTTAATGATGATTAATTGTGGATGAATTGATTTATTTAGTTTTTAATATGTCATAATGAACTTTCGAGATATGATAATATTTACGATAAAATTTTTAACTAGCTAAACTTCCTCTCTTATGTAAAACATGGTTTTTTATTGATGTAAAATGTTTCATCAAATTCAAATCTTTGAATGTTTATAGCTGAGGATGGTGGAAAAAAAAAAACAAATTACACATGTTTGATAAACAGGGTGATAAGGGAAAGGAACCAGCCTTAGATCAGTTCACAAATTCTCCTGAGGAAGTGCTTAGTGAAGAAGAAATTTGTTTCTCCATCGATTCGATCTAAACGATAAAGAATCTTCAAATGAAGGCAAAGAAGAAATTTGGTTCTTTAATTTTGATTGAGCCACAAACAAAAGAGATCAGAGGCCAAATGAAAACATTTATGGGAAAAATTCATCAGTATGGAGTGAGAAACTCATTTAATTATCCCATTTATTTATATATGATTTTAATTATCTCATCCTTTATAATAATAAAAACTCTTTATTTTACAGGAGTTTTTCAGGGAGTACAATCTTCATGTTGTGACTATTGGGGTTGGCTTTGGTGCGGTAGTGTTGATGCTTCTCCTATGAGTGACACACCGATCACATAGATCGATACACCTTCTAAACCATATAGGCCAGGACCTGCACCCCATGAACAACATATGCCAACATCTGCACATAATATTGCGGATGTAGAACATGATCACATCCCACAATTTGAAATGATATTTCTAAGATATTCCCGTGTTCCTAGCACAGGAACACTACCGATTACATATTTGGTAGATGATGACCATGTCCCCATGAAATTAGAGAAACTTCCAGGTATTTAAGAAGTTTTTTTCAATATTAAGTACATTGAAATTGAAATTAACGTATAGTCTGTGATTATTATAAATTGATGATAATATCATTTTGCAGGAAATGATGTATTATATAAGTGTTTGTATGACCTAACCTTGGAAATATTTGGGCACACCATTCGCAAAAACTTGAAATCCCAAAGCTCCAAGTTGAAGGATGAACTTATGAACAAGATGGTTCACCTACTCGGTGAGGGTAACTTCAAAAAAACTGGAGTTACTTTGAAGGCAGGCTTACATTTAAAACATATGTGGGACCAATATAGTGTTCATTTGGATAAGAAATTTAAGTATGATCACCCTCCAACAGTTCCAGAGAGGGATTGGAAAGCCCTTATTAATGATGCAAAGGAGAAGGGGTTTCGAAAACAAGGGAAGACACCACCTGGACTAGGAAGGTATGAGGAAATTTTAATAATGTAATGATGATTCTTTATCATCATTACGAAATATAATTAATATTTTCAATATAGTCACCGAGATACATCCAAATCCATGAAGGTTAGAATAGCTAAACATGGGAAACATCAAATTGGCCTAGGTGGTTACTCAAAATTAGATACAAAAATTGTAAGTTAAAAAAAAAAAGTTGCATCCAAATTATAAATTCTTAACAATTTTAATTTAATATCACGGAAGAAGAAAAATTCATGTTCTCATGAAAATTTGTAGGGGTCACAATTCAATGAGGCTCCCATGGAGGAATACCTCAATATTGCTTTCAATCACAACTATAAGCTATGGTTAAAAATTGTACAGGCTTGGTGTCTTCATAGTCTTCTAATGCCCACCCTAACACTCAGGTAAATAAAAGCAACAAAGAGTATTTATAAATTATTACTTGTACAATCTATTGGATATTATTTTGGGGCATAAAGTAATGTGCTTGATTGTAAAAATTAAGCAAGCAATGCAAATACAACACATGAGCCTAGTGATGGTGAAGTGCTTCTTGAAACTGGTGTTCAACTTGGTACTAGAGGTATTTCATGTGTTATAAAAAAACTATAGTATGGATTAAAATTAAAATTATTTAAATGCAAATGGTGTATTAATTATAACCTTTCTTGTTTCTACTCCAAAGCATGTACAGGATAAGGCCATAAAAGAGTAGGAATGTATGGCCACATCCGAAAGTATTTCTCTTCCCTCTACTATCAAAGCAGGTAAAGAACACTTTATTACTCATTTTATTATTAAAACACTTGAATAATAATAAATATAAAAGTGAATTTAACATTTCTTTATTATTGCAGTTGATGCTCAGCCCCACATGCAGCAATATAGTCGTAGGACTAGGTCATTAGTAGGACATACAAAGCCCACAACAACTAAAGGGGACCAAGATCAAGACGTCCTTTATAAATGCATATTTAAAAAGAGAAAGAAACATGATAATAATTACTTTACTTTTTTATTTAGAACCCGATTTTCTGAGTACCACATTTTGACTGAGATTTTGAATTACTCATGGCATGTGCACATGTAAATTTTTATTATCTTAATAAAATGTTACAATTTTTCCGTTAGAAAAAATTAGGATGACCTTGTTTCATATTATGCAAACATATGTTTTGTGATAAAATTTATTGAGATAAAATATTTTGTGGATGTATGAATAAATTATTTTTTTTTTTTTTTTTTTTTTTTTAATAAATTATGTATCTTAATGTCGCTTTAAACTATTTCTTAGGAGATATATTGGGTACTAGGGAATTGAGAGTGATGTGAAGGGGGGGAGGGGCCATGAGAGCTTCCACCTTCACGTGGTTGGACCTATTCAGTAGAGAATAAAATAGGATTTGGATAATCTTAGAGAAAACACCCTCGATCCAACAGAGCAACCACAAATTGAATGTTCACTTCACCAAGAAGAAGGAGAAGGTCTTTAAACCTTCACGGAGAAGATGCGCTTGTTTTCCTTAAGAAAATAAGTAAGGCCCCTAGTTTTCCTTTGTTGAGCTACAAATGAGAGAAGAAATCTTATTATCCTTCACTAACAACACTAATTACCCTAAAGGAATTGAAATTTCACAAGCTCAACAATATATTCAAGGAACAAGAGCTCAACAACTTGATCAAACAAAGTCCACTCAGGAATTTTTTTTTCAGTTCATAAGCAGTAGAAGGAAAAATAAAAATAGGAGTGAGATCATAAATAAAAAGAACAACAACAACAATAGGTAAAATATTCACATTTGATCCCAAATTAATAATGTATTCCTTCATTCCATATATGCCAATTAGTGCATTGAGTTGGAATCTCTTCCCTAATCATTGCCTATATACACTATGTAATTGTTGATTTATCTATGATATTCTAAACATATAATTTCTTCCAATTATTTATCATTCAAATTTATATCATGCCATGTTTATCATTAAGCAATTATACATAGAAAATATCAACTGTAATGTGATAACAACTGTAGGATCTTAAAGAGACAACCAATACTTCCAGTTTCATTTAGACATCTTATTTTACTAGAGAAATACCCACCTCCAACTAAGTTTCTAAATTTACAACCACTTCATGTGTTTGCATTAATAAATCCTTCATACGAAGCACTATATCAAGAGTTGAGAAACTTCAATAGTATTCAAACTTAGGTATTTGCAGTGCCTTATGACTCAGATGATAATGTTCTAGTTGCAGCACCCACTAGTAGTGGTAAGATTATTTATGTTAAGTTGTTTTAGTATGATTACATCAAAAATTCAATGACAATGTATATCGATGTGTCTATATTGATCCTATCGAATCTCTTTTCAAAGAGAGATATCAGTATTAGGAGGAGAAATTTGGAATAGAGATAAAAACAGACCACTAGAATCAATTCAGATGTTGAAGTGGAACAACTATCTGAACCAAATAGCTCAAAATGATAAGGGTTTAGGTGAGACAACAAAATTTGTTTGATATTTGTGTTGTATGTCTTGTATTAGTGGAAGTTACATAAAGGTTTATGCCCATTTTAAATAAATAATAGTCATGAGTGGGAATGTTCTCTAGTCTAGAAGAAGATAGGTCAAGCAATGAGATAATTATAATAAAGTGGGTTTGTGCATTGTATTTATTAATCTTTGGTTATATTGAGATGTTGTCAAATTTCTACCGAAATTGTTGAGAGTTGGATTCCCCCCTTGCTTATGTATTGTCATGGTGTTGTTATCATTATGTACTACTAGTTTTTATGGTAGATTTATTTCATTTATAGTTATTTTATTTCATACATTGTTATTTTAGTTTTGTATGAGAGAAATAGAGTGAAATCATAAACTTTTCCATAAAAAAATCCATGTATTATTTTCCTTTCTTTGACCGTTGTGTTTATATTTGAGTGAAGGACCAAAAACTCTCATTTTTCATGCAGGGCAATAGGATAAACTCTTAATCTATTATTTGGGAATAAGGCATTGGTATGATTTTTCTTCTATTTTAGTAATTATTTATCTCATCTAAATTATCCTCCATTTTTTTTGCGGGTACTTTCATTCACATATCTGGATTTGAAATATTAACTAGGGTTGGAGTCATATATGTGAAAAAATATCATCCAAGTTGTTGGGGTTCCTATGTTTTGGCAGATTTGGAAATACCAAAAGATAAGACAACATCAAACCACTTTGGGGCCCTAGGATCTAGCCCTCCTGGTCCCGGAGAGGGATCTCTCCAAATAGAGCAAAGAATGATGTATCTTTGAAGCTCAAAATGAGATGTTAGGCTAGTTATGAAGCACAAAGGGGGGGTTTTTAAATTATTTTGGTTGGTTGGTTGCTGGGTTGGTCATGAGATCATAGACTGAGAAAGTGATGGGAGAAAGGAACAAAACAGCAGGATGTTTCAGCAAAGAGGATAGGTCAAGAAAGTGCCATCCATTGGGCTATGGAGTCATGAAAGGTGATTACATGCAACGACTGGCCAAAGCTTTCAGAGAGCAAGTCATCTAATACTAAAGGATCTTTTTAGATTAGATGGTGGGATGGAACATTAAGGATTGAAAGTGAAAGAAGAAAAGAAACCTAATTTTATGTCTATAGATCAAGTCAGAGGTCATTTAACTCCAGACCTGCTTGGACATACTCATATGAAACTCTCAAAGGAGGGACAAAGGGGCAGCTTATAGATCAGACCAGAGGTCATTTAACTCCAGGTCAGCTTTAGCATGCTCCAAGGGAAAACAGAGATAAGTTTAACAGAGAGATCTTAGAAAGGCCAACTGATCGCACAAGGATCCTAGTGGACATGGCTAACTCTAATCCCCAGTGTTCCCAAATCCTCCATCTTAAACCAAACAAGAACATCTAAGAACTGATCCATTCAATTCATACATCAGAGAGCAGGCAATGGCATCCACTACACTGGTTAAATTAACTGAAATCAACCCTTAGATAACACATTTAGCAGAAGAACATTAAAGGCAAGGAGAGCAGAGACATAGGGTACCTAACAAGGGTAAATCCTATGCCATATTTCTGATGCAAGCCAGCAGAAAATGAAACAGTATGAAAATGTAATAAAAAATGTTAGAAGAACATCACCAATAGTAATAGACCAAGATCCTGTGAAATGTGCTTTGATTAATTGATGCAAAACCAGTCACATACATTGAGCTCAGTAGCTGTTACAATCCAAACTTCTCCTCCCAGCCTACTACATAGCAACTACTCTGCTAATCCCTCCCAAGACTGTTCTAACAGTCAAAACTGAATCCCTTCTAACTACAACGGCAACAGTCGAACAACAACCTTTACAATTTGCTCTTGGGAGTTCTTATAGGAGAAGAGAATCAACATCAGTAGATGACGTTTTAATTGTAGCATTAAATTCTAGAGCAGCAGGAGGGCTGAGGCTCCATTTGGTTTTAATTCTGAGCATTTATCTTTGGTACTCGTTGCAGTGTTCTGGTGAATTGCACAAAAAGGCATAATAATGATGTTAGGGCCTGCCATACCATGTAACAAATGCTTCTGATGGTGTAGGACTACTGATAGGGCGCAAATCTTCATTTGGACACAAAGTAGACTGAAACAATAATGTGTACCATGTCCTATCATGGAAGAACGTTCTGCTGATACGGAAACCCTGATAGTATTATATTTATGTGCATTGGACCATCTGAACGATCCACTGGGTCTTTGATTCTGGTACCTTGTCTTTGAACAATTGGATTAAGGCTCAAAATCTGCAATTACAGGCCTTAAATGCACTATTTTTCCATTGATACTCTTTGCGGCTTTCTATATTTCCTCTTACTGCAAAATCTGTGCCTTAATGGCGCTGGCGACGTTTTGCAGAGCTTTAATTCTGTCCTTCGATGAAATTTATGTCGCAGACACCTTTCTGGACATTTCCCTGTAATATCGGGCTCTAAATTCAGCTTTCTCTGCGCATTGCGCCATTACAATAGCATATATGAACCATGGCAGGTTTTACCACCTAATAAACCTGCAAAACACGAAAACAGTTACTAAAAACATGTATGGAGGTGGTGGTATGGATGAAAGTGACAATGGCAACGTGGCGTGGACGAGGATGATGACTGCAGAGGCTACTGTGGAGGAAAACATGGCACAGTGGAGAATGCATGGGGAAAACTTCAAGGCAGACATTTTAACGTAAAAACACTGAACTTTGACCTTGGGATGAATATATATAATGGGGGCGGGCGAATGTACGGTGGAGACACGTGGAGTGGTGACGTGGTAGGACCGGGAGATGGAGGGACAGTCAACAGCGGGGGAAATCAAATCTTGACCATCCGATCTCAGGAGGAGATCGACGGCTGGAGATGCGTCGGAGGGTGACGGACGGTGGGCCAGGGGTACGGAGGCCATGGACTATCGCGTGCATAGCTTCGTGGAGCGATGACCATCGGATGGAGAGCTCCAGATCGAACGATCTACGTGCATATCGCTCCGTGTCCTGTACCGAACGATAACGCGTGATGAGATAGCGGTTTTCCAGCCGTACTGGTGCCACGCGTCGGATTATGTATGGAATCGTTGGCCCATCGGAAAATACCGCCTACCTCCGAAAGGCGGTGCGATAGAAACCGGATGGTTTATCAACAGTGAAAGCGGGGCGGGGACCACTAGGATGGATAGACTCCGGGCCGTTGATCTGTGGGAAATGAACGGTGGATCGGCTATCAGAGAGGTGAACGGGGAGGGCCACGGGCGCGACGGAGCCAGCGAACGTCATCCGATATGTTTAGATCAACGGTTATAAATGCGCCCGATATCCATATGAGATAAGCGCTCCTTGGGCTAGCGCTCGGTTCTAGCGCCAGGCCACATGGGGGGGGAATACGGTTCTGGGCTAGCCGAAGGGGGATAAGACCCACATACATGGAGAATATGGTTTTTGGTACATTTTTAATGAAATTAAAGGCCAAAGGGGTAACGATAGACGGAAGAAGGGTTTATTCAACCACACCAGGGATGTGTGTGTGGTTTAAGAGGGGCAAGGGGATGAATTAGAAGGTTTAGGGGGGGAATTTGGGGGTAAGAAAGGGGGAATTTGACAAAGGGAAGAAGGGATGAAATTGAAAATTCTGTAGGGGTACCAGGGGCAAATGAAGGCCTGTAGGAGCACAATTTTTGCAATCAGGGAGGTTTTATAATGGGAATCAGCAAAGGAGATTTTATCAAAGGCAAAGGCACAGGAGACTTCAAGGATGATGTGTCTTCAGGGGAGATGCATTCCTTGAAGGCTCAAAAACAATTTAGCCCCCTACTTTGCTTGTCAAAAATTTACAGGGGGCTAACAGTGGCTCCACATGGGGATGGCTTCTTCTTGAAGGAGTCAAGAATTCAGAGGATAAATCTTTGGTGTAGGCCAGATGCCTGCTGCTTGGGCCACCCTTCTTCTTTGATTTTCAGCTGCCACAATTATGAAGACGTCAATTTAGCAGAAACATTCCCAAACAATCTACCTACCCATCCTACAATCCTAGCATTTTTTCTTCTTCTAGGGCGCATTTGGACTATCAGACCCTTTACATCATTTTTATTTTTTACAAACAAGAAAATAAACCTATTCTATTTCTACCCTTATTTCTCCATGAGACCAGATTAGACTGTTGGCCTCATAGCTTCTCTACCTAAACTATTATATGCTAGGATTGGACTGTCTAGCAAACTTATTCTCTATATTCTAAGACAGAAATTGAAAAATAGTCAAGCCAGGATTAGACTGTCTAGCTTGCTGACTTTGCAAAAATTAAAACAACTAACTACATGCTCTCAAGATGAGCTTTATTTTAGACTTCCTACCTACTCTACTCTACTTGGAAATCTCTGATGTTCTAGGTGATACAATAATGCCAATACAGCCAGTCAAGCAGTAGCAAAAAGAGATAGGAGCACTCACAGCCTATCAGAGATAACCACAAGGTGCTCTGCATGTGGTTCTTCAAAACTGAGGTCACCATTAGTAGTGACCATTCCTGATGAATTTGGCCCGAGCTAAGGATCAATGCTGGAGTATTCGAGCAAATTAGGGCCTCCATATATTCTGCCACAGGATCAACGAACACATGGTGTACAAGTTCTTCTTTTAGGCCTTCCATGATTGGTAGGCTATCTTCATCCCGGGCAGCTTTGACCATTGCTTCTTCCACTGCATCCTCAAAGTGGCTCTCAAAAGCCCCTTCATCTTCTTCTTGCACATCAAAAATCAGTGGAATTTCTCCATTTTTAGGAGGAGGGAGACTTTCCAAAAAGGCTCTCGGGTCTCTGAACTGATATGATTTCTCTTGTGAGTTCAAAAGTTCAATCTCAGCTTCATACCTTTCAACCACCACTTCTAAGAGGATTTTCCTGAGCACGGGTATGAATCTTGAGCTGAGAGGAATAACCCCTGGAAGGTCCTCCACCTTCAATTCTGCCAGGTCACTAGAAATTGTATCACGACACACTGCTATGAAATCTGGATACATTTCTGCAAACCGTTCAGGGTCTTCCATTAGTGAAGTGACTTGGTCTTTGGCATGGATGATGTTGTACTGCGACATGGTCTCCCAGTGGAGTCTTGTGAACACACAGATAATCAGCGGCCTTTTGATCACCAGTGGAGTCCTTTAATAATTTTGGAATTGTGGAGTTGCTAGGTGGATGATTTACAATTTTAGTGTCCACTACAGTGATTTACCAAATCAAGCTTTTGGTCTCTTTCCCCAGTATGGTCGCCATTATGTTGGGGTTCCTATGTTTTGGCAGATTTGGCAATACCAAAAGATAAGACAACATCAAACCACTTTGGGGCCCTAGGATCTGGCCCTCCTGGGCCCAGAGAAGGATCTCTCCAAATAGAGCAAAGAATGATGTATCTTTGAAGCTCAAAATGAGATGTTAGGCTAGTTATGAAGCACAAAGGGGGGGTTTTAAAATGATTTTGGTTGGTTGGTTGCTGGGTTGGTCATGAGATCATAGACTGAGAAAGTGATGGGAGAAAGGAAAAAAACAGCAGGATGTTTCAACAAAGAGGATAGGTCAAGAAAGTGCCATCCATTGGGCTATGGAGTCATGAAAGGTGATTACATGCAACAACTGGCCAAAGCTTTCAGAGGGCAAGTCATCTAATACTAAAGGATCTTTTTAGATTAGATGGTGGGATGGAACATTAAGGATTGAAAGTGAAAGAAGAAAAGCAACCTAATTTTCTGTCTATAGATCAGGTTAGAGGTCATTTAACTCCAGACCTTCTTGGACATACTCATAGGCAACTCTCAAAGGAGGGACAAAGGGGCAGCTTATAGATTGGACCAGAGGTCATTTAACTCCAGGTCAGCTTTAGCATGCTCCAAGGGAAAACAGAGATAAGTTTAACAGAGAGATCTTAGAAAGGCCAACTGGTCGCACAAGGATCCTAGTGGACAGGGCTAACTCTAAACCCCAGTATTCCCAAATCTTCCAGCTTAAACCAAACAAGAACATCTAAGAACTGATCCATTCAATTCATACATCAGAGAGCAGGCAATGGCATCCACTACACTGGTTAAATTAACTGAAATCAACCCTTAGATAACACATTTAGCAGAAGAACATTAAAGGCAAGGAGAGCAAAGACATAGGGTACCTAACAAGGGTAAATCCTATGCCATATTTATGATGCAAGCCAGCAGAAAATGAAACAGTATGAAAATGTAATAAAAAATGTTAGAAGAACATCACCAATAGTAATAGACCAGGATCCTGTGAAATGTGCTTTGATTAATTGATGCAAAACCAGTCACATACATTGAGCTCAGTAGCTGTTACAATCCAAACTTCTCCTCCCAGCCTACTACATAGCAACTACTCTGCTAATCCCTCCCAAGACTGTTCTAATCGTCAGAACCGAATCCCTTCTAACTACAACGGCAGTAGCCAAACAACAACCTTTACAATTTTCTCTTGGGAGTTCTTATAGGAGAAGAGAATCAACATCAGTAGATGACGTTTTAATTGCAGCATTAAATTCTGGAGCAGCAGGAGGGCCGAGGCTCCATTCGGTTTTAATTCTGAGCATTTATCTTTGGTACTCGTTGCAGTGTTCTGGTGAATTGCACAAAAATGTAGAATAATGATGCTAGGGCCTGCCATTCCGTGTAACAAATGCTTCTGATGGTGTAGGACTGTTGATAGGGCGGAAATCTTCATTTGGACACAATGTAGACTGAAACAATAATGTGTACCGTGTCCTTTCATGGAAGAACATTCTGCTGATACAGAAACCCTGATAGTATTATACTTCTGTGCATTGGACCGTCTGAATGATCCACTGGGTCTTTGATTCTGGTACCTTGTCTTTGAACAATTGGATTAAGGCTCAAAATCTGCAATTACAAGCCTTAAACGCGCTATTTTTCCATTGATACTCTTTGCCGCTTTCTAGATTTCCTCTGACTACGAAATCTGTGCCTTAATGGCACCGGCGAGGTTTTTCAGAGCTTTAATTTTGTCCTTCGATGAAATTTATGTCGCAGACACCTTTCCGGACATTTCCCTGTAATATCGGGCTCTAAATTCAACTTTCTCTGTGCACTGTGCCATTACAATAGCATATATGAACCGTGGCAGGTTTTACCACCTAATAAACCTGCAAAACACGAAAACAGTTACTAAAAACATGTATGGAGGTGGTGGTATGGATGAAAGTGACAATGGCAGCGTGGCGTGGACGAGGATGATGACTGCAGAGGCTACTATGGAGGAAAACATGGCGCAACGGAGAATGCATGGGGAAAACGTTAAGGCAGAAATTTTAATGTAAAAACACTGAACTTTGACCTTGGGACGAATATATATAATGGGGGCGGGCGAATGTACGGTGGAGACACGTGGAGTGGTGATATGGCAGGACAGTCAACAGCGGGGGAAATCAAATCTTGACTGTCCAATCTTAGGAGGAGATCGACGGCTGGAGATGCGTCGGAGGGTGACGGATGGTGGGCCAGGGGTACAGAGGCCATGGACTATCGCATGCGCAGCTTCGTGGAGCGATGAACGTCAGATGGAGAGCTCCAGATCGGATGGTCTACGTGCATATCGCTCTGTGTCCTGTACCGAACGATAACGCGTGATGAGATAGCGGTTTTCCAGCCGTACCGGTGCCACGCGTCGGATGATGTATGGAATCGCTGGCCCATCGGAAAATACCGCCTACCTCCGAAAGGCGGTGCGATAGAAACCAGATGGTTTATGAACAGTGAAAGCGGGGCGGGGACCACCGAGACAGATAGACTCCGGGCTGTTTATCTGCGGGTAATGAACGGTGGATCGGCTATCGGAGAGGTGAATGGGGAGGGCCACGGGCACGACGGAGCCAGCAAACGTCGTCCGATCTGTTTAGATCAACAGTTATAAACGCGCCCGATATCCATATGAGATAAGCGCTCCTTAGGCTAGTGCTCAGTTCTAGCGCCAGGCCACATGGGGGGGGGGAATACGTTTCTGGGCTAGCCGAAGGGGGATAAGACCCACATACATGGATAATATGGTTTTTGGTACATTTTTAATGAAATTAAAGGCCAAAGGGGTAACGATAGAGGGAAGAAGGGGTTATTAAAATACACCAGGGATGTGTGTGTGGTTTAAGAGGGGAAAGGGGATGAATTAGAAGGTTTAGGGGGGAAATTTGGGGGTAAGAAAGGGGGACTTTGACAAAGGAAAGAAGTGATGAAATGGAAAATTCTGCAGGGGTACCAAGGGCAAATGAAGGCCTGTAGGAGCACAATTTTTGCAATCAGGGAGGTTTTATAATGGGAATCAGCAGAGGGGATTTTATCAAAGGCAAAGGCACAGGAGACTTCAAGGATGATGTGTCTTCAGGTGAGATGCAATCCTTGAAGGCTCAAAAACAATTTAGCCCCCTACTTTGCTTGTCAAAAATTTACAGGGGGCTAACACAAGTATTGCTCAAATTTAGCATACCAAGTGCTTGGCTACTATGTGTGTGATTTAGTTTTGCGTTGCATTTTATTTGAAGAAATTTTTATTTCTACATTGCAAATCTGGTTTAAGCAGGGGATAAATTAATATGAATCCTTAAACCCCCAAACATAGAGTAGTAAATTGAAAATGGTTATTTTAGGAGACCCTAGATCTAATGTATAGGTGATTAACATAAATAAATTAATTAATTAAAACCAAACATATTTCATTAACATTGTTAATCCTTGCCAAACCAAGATATTAGCACAAATCCTGAGATAAACCACATCATTTTCCATATCATTTCCATGTCATTTCTATGTCGCCTATCTGTTGGAAAACTGGTTAGGGAATATTTTGTCCATTCTTGACAATTATTTGTGATTATATTATTATTTTGTGTGTGTACTTCTAGCATCAAATAAATTCCAAACAAAAAGAGATCACAAGAACACGGGATATAGGCTTGATGCTAGGGAAAAACCCCTCATAAATGGTAAAACCCGCAATAATTTTCTCTTCTTATCAAATTCAAATGGGACTTCGAAGACCATAAACCCAAATACCAACACATCATGATTAGATCAACCACCCTACCAAGAGATTTTCTTCATCAAAGTCAATTGTTATCTTCGACTCCTTTAGAACTATGGATACCCTAGATAATTCACACTTCAAAGGAGAGTGACATCCTTTTACTTTCTCTCTATATTTCCTACCTCTTCTTAATATTCTTTGCATTCCTTCTTTGGTTTAGAATAGATCAAAAAATATGTGGTTCAATTTCTCACCAATTGAGGTTGAATTTCATCATATTCATAGTCTTCTAATGGGTTGGATGTGTCACTTCAAGGAAGACTTAAAGGTTTGGTGGACTCTAAGACACTTTTTACACAAAATAAATTTATCTTTTTCTTTTTACAAGAGAATCAAAGGGTCCATGACATGATGACTTTGACTTTGACTCCAAATGAAATCCCTATAACACACAATGGGTGATAGACGTATTGACTATTGACCCAATCATGAAACACATGCTTTAATAAGTCAATATATTACAATAAAAAATAAAAAAAAATATTTTGATAATACATAATTACATCGTGACACAAAAAATAATTATGAAGACCGAAGCTAGTTACAATTTCCAACACTCCCTCATAACTAAGGAGGTATTCATAATTATCCAACCAGTACAAGGACAATACACCATTTGAAAAGTTCTTATAAGAAGAGATTCAATATATTCAATATGGATACCCTAACTTCCAAGGCATCATCACATCAAAGATCTAAGTGTCAATGAAACTAATATAAATAATCCAATAAAGGGATTCCAATGCCATACACTCTCCAAGGATCTAAGACGCTATCAGGATTAAGGTGTTAACTAGGTATCTGCCACTATATGTACCATTATGATTCAACTCTAACACCAACCCATAGGGATCTAGGTATCATATCCAAGATCGAAGCTCCACAAGACCAATTATACCCTCCCTCACCGCGATCTAGACATCATCAACGGGCCGACCAAGATGTCCTCCCAAGTACCATCACTGGAAGTTACATGGTACTTCAAATCTCCCTCTAAACCAAAACATATACCATCTTTCCAGGAAGATATCAACACATCCACCAATATGAGCATGCTCTTAAAACTAACTTCATGTGGAATCGATTACATCAGCTACTTTTTCATCTGTTGGCACATAATGTAGCTTCATGACCCTGACCATCATACAAATTCAAATGTACATGTCCTTTTATGTTAGCATAATTTACTTCCAATGTACAAATCCCTCTTTATATCATGCTTAATATTTTCATCATTATTTCATATGAGGTAGGCTTACCTCTTTACAACTTTGACAATTATGTACATGCTCATATGATGGAGACATATTATAAAATTTATAAACTCAAACATAACTTGAGTTGATGTTTCTACATTATTTGATAGGGATCTCTCTCACCATGACAGTATTAACATATTTATGGTTCATATTTATATGAGTCTACTATTATCAGAGTGCCCAAGGATCTAACTTGATTACCAAGTTATCATTCCCTCCATTCACCATGCGCATTATTTCCAAGGAGGCATCATTAAGTACAATAGTTTCTTTGATTCTTATTCCTTATCATATTTCTCTTACATGAAATTATTTAATATCAAATACAACCAAGCCAAGTATACAAGTAAGTGCAAGAAAACATGGTTTTCACTCTAGGGTTTTCAATAAATCCTAGAGAGGGAGAATTCTATGGTTTCAGATTCAAACCATAAATCTCATTATATTTCCTTTTGAAACATAAATCCTAATCTAATATTTCTTGGATTTTCCATTTACCCCGGACTACCTTCAAACCCTAAAATCCAAAAGTTGTGGTTTCTTATGAGGGAACAAATATTTTGCGGTTAGGGTTTCTATATTGACTAGGGTTTGTAAGTATAAAAAAGGAAATTTTTTACAAAAATTAATTACCTTTATGAAGACTAAAAACCCTAAGTCAAGAGCAATGTTTTCTATCAAATTAGGGTTACGTTTTTATTACTTGATAAGGTTTTTCTACTTCAGACATCATATAGGGTTTTGTAATCCCTAGATTCCAAATATGAATTTTACAATCCTTATGACCAAAACATCCATATAAAAATACCAACATAATTAAAAAAAACAAACCTTTCAACTATGAAAATGCACATACCTTATGACTACATACCTTAGCCAACCATGATTGATGAAATCCCTCCTTATTCAACTTCCATAGTTGCTACAATATTTCCATTGTTTCCAAAAACATCACATCTAACCTCTTTTTATGACGCCTTCTTCACAATTAAATGTATGGCTTATTCCATTGATGTCATGGTATTCTTGTTGCTTTGATAAAATGGATCACCCCATCATTCCATCATTTACCTTTGATGAATCTCACTTAAGCTAATGTGACTAACAAGAGACACATCAATCACAATAATAAACATACCATTAAGATATGGCATAAACACAAACACATAAGTAGAATATGTCTCCATCATATTAGTAGAATGACTGATATTACATAGGTCATGTGCAAGCTCATGAAAAAGCACCTACCTCAATATTATCCTCATTATATCAACTGCAACCAACTAACTTCTTTCAACATTAAGATATATATATATATATATATATATATATATATACATATATACATATACATATACATATATAAACATACATATATACATATATATATATACATATATATACATATATACATATATATACATATACATACATACATATATATATATATATATATATATATATATATATATATATATATATATATATATATTGAAGAGGTTATAGAATATTCAAAAATATACTAGGGGAATATCCTAATTGTAACCCACTCTTTTAATATATTCTAAGCCTTTAGACACATGAGCATAGGATTGGGGAAATTATTCCAGAGGATGTATATGATGACACCTTATCCTATATGTGCTTAGGCTTCTACATTCTTATAATTCTTGTAGATTCATCTTCTGCTAAACTATGACTTATAGCAATATTTAGTCAAAATCGGTACATAGAAATTTCCTAACCACATAATCGGACATGTCCTTAAGTTGAAATATACCTCTTGTTCCTACAAAATGGGCTCGAAGTGTCGAATATATCTTATAGTAGAATTTCTAAACTTAATTAATTAAAAACATATTTCCAACTATGGCTTTCTCCCTAAATTATTTTGTGCACACCCTACTACTAATAAGTTTTTCAGTACTTTGGTACTAAATATTACCCTAATTAATGTCTCATGCTTGGTGTTTTCTTTTTAAATCATCTTTTAGATCATTCTAAACTAGGATTGCACTTTCCTCATGGATTCTCTTATCAAATTTCTTAACTTCTTCTCATCTGTTATAACATTTTGTCTAATTTATATGTGATTAGAATTTTCTATATTGACATTTGGAGCATATGGCATTATGGAAATAGTGTAAACCTTCTCACATTGAGAATTTTCTTCATTTCCTCCTTGATTTTATTTTTTGGTTATACCAATATATCCTCATGCTTTTAAAATTTCATCCATAAACTTCAACATTTCAAATGAAATAACTCTAAATTCTCTATTTGTTCTTGATTTTAAATTATCATAGGATCAATAATCAATTTTTTTATTTTCCTATGAACCTTTACTTGAACAAATTCCACTCTTGCTAGTTCTTCCTTCTTATCATTTTCTATCGTTGTTTTGTCTCTTTTGATGGACTATATCAAGCATTTCTTGTTTTCTATGATATGATATAGTGTCATTATTGGTTTCTAGATTGGTTTTTTGTTGAGTGATCCTAAGAGCCTCTAGAAAGTGTGTGAGCACTTCCAAAAAACAATTATTTCTCCCCATTCAGTTGGCATTGCTTTGGGAGCTTCTATTTCATGCTTCCATGCATTAACAATTTATCTACATAAATTTTAAGTGGGACAAAAGTTATTTTTTTGCGTAGTTAACATTGTGGTGGCCTCTTCTACTTGTTTCTACTAATTTATTTCACTCCATAATAATTTATGTCTTCCTTTGGAGTGCATGTTTTTATATTTCCCAATATTCTATTTTTTCCTTGAATTATAGGTTTTGAAGTTGTATCTATCTCATAAAATCATCCTTTTCTATGTACAAGTAGTTAAAATTATGGTATATTCTTTTATGATCTATGAGAGTGAGGGTAGGTGAATATTTTGTAAGTTAGTGATAGACTACATTTGGACCCTATCTCCTTCTCTAACTTATTTCATCATCATGGAGACTTTTCATATATTAAATGACTCTACTTTTCCGTTTCTCTTTTTTAAAGACTCCATTGAAAAATCCTTTTTTCTAGTCTAAATCTACCTTTTTTCTAGGGTAGAATCTACCATACAAAGTAAACACATTTTGAGCTAGATAATCTTCCTTTAATTTTGTAGTCTCTAGGAAAATTTTATTAATTTTTGCTAATGTATCCTTTCCAATAAGTTGGACATTTCATTCAGATCAAGAGCTTTGGTCCTAACAAAAATAAAATATGAGTCAAAATTTCTCATAGATAGATTCAAGTACACCGATTCAATATTTCCAGAGATGGGTTGGAAGCTTGTTGCTTTGTGGTTTTGAGCTTGTGCGTATTTATACCCATATGTATTGCTACACAAAATGTTTGGCTTGTTAAGAGAACTATGGGTGTTGTTTTCTTTCAAAGCATCTCATCAAATAGTGTTATTTGGTTAACACATCATAGATTCTTAATATTCACGCTTTTAGCATCAATGATTTAAAATTGGTCGGTGAAATTCTTTAGTTTGTGATTTTATGTGAAGAATGTTACAAATTGATGCTTTTAAATTTTCGTGTAAGTTGTATGAGAACCATGGCGATGCTTTTCATTGGGTACCATTGCACAAAGCAATGTTGCTTCACTATTACATCATATATTATCATTTGAGCCTTATGACATTTAATATTAAAAGATATGAAAAAGTTACATAGTCTAAAGAAAGTTAGATTGAGAGTGACGCATGATGATTTGTGATCGCAACGATGACTTGGTAAAGAAACATTTTAGTTATACTTGGATTCAGGGATCAACTATTGTATTATGTTTGTGAGAACTTGGACATTTTTTCAAGAATACAGATATTGTAGCATGAAGAATAGCATTTAATTATAAACTTCTCTATTTTGGTTTACATATCTAGGTAACTCTATATTTTTTCACCTCACTTGAGTTTTAATTATTACATGATGTGCTTATTGCATACTCAAATATTTTATGTGGATTCCCTCATTTATATTCCCCACACACCAGTCACAGAAGCATTGTGAAACATGTGCACATAGCCCAATTTTCCTTTAAAAGTATTCATGTAATGATCAAGTATAAATATTTTCCAAATGGATTTCACCAGTAATAATATTGGAATATAGTTGTTCAATGACATCCACTTAAGGGCTCCTCCAAGGGATTAATTTTTATTATCATTCTTCATTGTTTCCATACTAAGTTATTTGTGCTAATTTAACCACCATAGTAACTTTCTTTTCCCTCATCACTAATCAAAAATCAAGAGTAATGATCATTTTTATGATCTATAGTAAGTGATCCCAAATCTACACTCACTGTAACTAGATTTGATCGAGTGCCCTAGAAAAAATTATATATATGATTGTTTAACATGCAGAAGGTCTTTGGATATTTGATGGTACATGGAAACCTCGAATATCCAACTCTTAACCAATGGGATAAACAGTCATATATCCAATGTTGTATTGACAAAACTAAGCATCAGAGATATAACACTCTTGTTGCACAAACTTATTATAACACCAGTTATCCAATGCACAACATCCAGACATTAGGGGAATTTTGAGGTCCAAAATCGGCCTCTAAGGAAATTATAAAATAATAGTGGAAATAATAAAATAATATTAGATTACATCATCAAATTTTAGAGGGAAAAAGAGAAAAAAATTATTTTTTTCAACTTATCTCCCTATGGGTTTACTCAAATTTCGAGAAACAACACTTTTTGGATGCATAATTTGATTATTCATTAAAGAAGTACCCATGTTGCATACATTCGATGAACCCTACTACACGAAAAATGAGAAATACATGAAAAATGTGATTGTAATCACATTTTTTCATGTATTTCTCATTTTTCGACTAGCAGGGTCCATCGAAAGTATGCAACATGGGTACTCCTTGGATGAGGAATCAAATTTTGCATCCAACGAGTTCTCTCGCTCGAATTTTGAGTAAAAAAATATGGATATAAGTTGAAAATATGAGTTGAAAAAATTAGCTTTATTATTTTTTAAACTTTTTACTTTTTTACTCAAAAAATTGTGAACCATCCCCCATGGTTGACAACATCATATCTAATCCTATTGATTCTTATGAAGTTTATTTTGGTTGTAAAATTTTCTTAGGAGTCCCATTTTATACCCCAAAATTCCCCTAATGTATCTGACTCTATACCGACGAAACCAAGTCTGGGAAATATAACACTCCCGTAGAACTAGACTAAAAAGTTGTCAAATATTTGACGTCAAAGCATCACCATTTTTGGCATATAAGGCCGCAGAGCTATAACACTCCCATCGTGCAAACTTATTATCCAATGCTCAACTATTGTACATACGACTCCATGCCGACAGAATTAATTGTCGAGTTCCGTTGGATTAAACAAATAAGACGTTAGATATCCGACATCAAAGAATCACCATTTTTTCCATCTATTGCGACGAATATTTGACGCTTTCCCCATCACATATCCAAAGAGCATGGGAATCGCGAAACCGACCGCAAATCTTTAATTGTTTAAATACATTTTTGGCCATCTTTGGTGTCAGATATGCGACATCCTCCCATCGAATATCTGACGTTTAATAACGGGTTGATTATTCGACACAATTCCACCGATGAGGTGCTTGGCTCCAATGTGTCAGATAGACAACAACAATAAGTTGAATAGTTGATGAATATATGTTGGATTTTGACCCCATTTGTACTAGTGTATCTGGAATTTCTTCCGAATTTCACCCTCATTTCGTGTGAAGAGTGACAATAGAATCACAACTCCATAGGGTTCTAGTTGTTTCCCCAATTATTTCAAAGGTGCCTCCCTTGTTTAAGTAAACTAAGTGTAAGAAACCTCCTAGAAAAAAAATCATAGACTTCATTCTTTTCCAATTCATAAGGAACTACAATGAACCTAAATTCCTTGTGTTCTTTACGAAAAGAACTATCTAATACTAGATCCTAAATTAACTAGCCTATATTTGATGAACACATAAAATTTAGCTTCTCAAAACACAAGTAAATGAGCATAATTATTTTCCAACAACTTCCCAGGCCGTGACTAAATAGCATAGAAAATCCCATACTTAAGTACTTACTCAGACACAATATAATATTGAGTAGGAAGGCATTACCTCAATCCCACATGACCCAATTGAGTTTCCACAAACTACTCAAAGCTTGATCCAAACCATTGAATTTTGTAACTATTCTCCCATTTAAATATACACCATATGTGAGCTTCATTTAAAATTGATCATCTAAATGCATTGATTGAATTGATGCTTCCTTGCGATAAATAAGAGTAAAATTAAAGCTCCATCCATATTCATCATTGCACTTCCCCTTCCATAGTTTCCTTCACAAAATTCTCCTTCAGTCCTTTCGCATTAGATCGAACTCTGAGTATGTGAGAACCTCTCTCCATAATATTTCCTTCAAATTGAAATGATTTCTAGTCCTCTTTTATGACATAATTTTTTCTATGGTCGTTGACTCATTTATCTAAAAAATACCTCTTTCCATCATTTATGACAATATTTTTCCATATTTTGCTAATATCTACACTTTCCCAAGGTATTTTTATTGAATTTTAAATTTTTAAAATTGCATGTAATTAATTGTAGTATGAAAGGAAATTGCGTATTTTAGTATATTGTTGGCCCAAATGTCACACTCATAAAGGGGGGAGGGGGGGGAGGGGTGGCCCAATCAATTGGAAGACAATTTTAAAATTTCTCAATATTAATTAACAATGCATTCATTTAGCAGTTTATCATAGCTATTATCTCATCATTTCATAAGCAACATAAATAGAAACAATACAAGAAAGCATCAAATCACAAGGAGACAAATTTGTAGGTGGAAACCCAAATGGGAGAAAACCACCAACTCTTCTTTTTTTCAGCCTTCAATTCTTTTACATCAATTTGCAGCCCCCAACCTGTGGGAGTCAACTACCCCCAAAACATTCAAGTTACCACTTGTGGTAGGATATAACCTAATTGAGGCACCAACCTCGAAAAATGCAAGTAGCTACTCACTATATGCTACAAATTGATTGAGGCTTCAATCTCGATAATGAGTAGGCTCGAACCTGATTGAGTATCCAACCTTAGCAATGAGTAGGCTCCAACTTGATTGAGACTCTAACCTCCTTCTTTTGCTGCTTTTTGGACCTCTATTTCATCACAGTTTCAAATTGGATCAATGAACATACTACATCACTAAATATGCATATAAGTAACCTATCACAAACTACAAACACAACCTACACATTCTATCACTTCCATAAACATTTCCATTATACCAATCATTGTCTCTTCAACTCAACCTAAAACCATTGTACTGCCATAAAACTTACGATCATCATATAAACTGTAATTACTATCAAAAAATTCACGTCAATCTATATTGTTGGTTATCATTCTACTATCCCAAAACTCTGCTCCAACCATAACTACAATTTGGTCACTCAACCACTTCCTCGGAAATTTTCATCTTTGTGTATTCAAAACACCTACATAATGGTCATAGTGCTTCCAAATACTCAAGAGATTTTGGTTATCAACTAATATTCAAAACAATGTCAAACCCTTTTGGTTATATCCATATCTAATTTTGGAACACCCAACTTCTTCTGGATCTCAATTTGGATCATTAATGCTCCCAATAATAAAATAAAAATTAACCATATGAAACTATATAAAAGGTTAAATATGCTAAATATTGAGCATATCGAGGCACCTTCGAAATGACTCACTAGATTCTGGCACCAGCCACTGTAATTAGTTAAACATTCTACAAAATGATAATATGGTCGTATAAAAAAATAAACATGACCTTTTAAATGCCAGAGGAATCAAACTTAAGACCTAAAATCAACAACATATAAAACTTATCAACACAGATTTTTCATGTGGCTTGTTAAGCCATCTACGACCTTCGTTATGCTCAAAATACAATAGCTCAGTTAGGGTCGGGGTTTTTGACCCTCCCCACAAAAAATCAAATGTGCAACTTTTAGACTCCAATAAAAAATTATGAGCCATGCAACATACGATCAATTAAGCAGCATAACCCTTCAAGTTTTGATTCTTGGACTATTCAAGATCTTTGAGGTAGTCACCTATGGGCTGCTTCTATCCTTCAAAACCATTGTGGATTTGGCTCTTCATGTAAACATTGTGACTTCATCCCTACAAACAAACATTGTGTCTTTATCCCTTCACTCAAACAATCTAGCTTTGAACCTTCACATAAATTTTGTGGCTTCGGCCCTTCCCACAAACATTGTGGCTCCACATGAACACTATGGCTTTGACCCTTCAATCAAAATCATGGTTACATATGGCTTCAATCCTTTAAGTAAACGTTGTGAATTTTTCCCTTCACCCAAACATTGTGGCTTAACGTTGTGGCTTCGACCCTTCACAAAGACACTGTGGCTTAACATTGTTGCTTTGACCCATAAAACTATTGCAAATATCATATGAGGCTTCATAAAACTATTTTGAGGCTTCAACCCATCAAAATATTATAGATATCATACGAAGCTCTGGCCCTTAAAACTATTGTAGAGAACATATGAAGCTCTAATAAATCAAACTATTGTAGAGATCATATGAAACTTTGACCCATCAAACAATTGCATAGATCATTACAAGGCTTTGGCCCATGTAACCATGATTAATGATGAAACTTGATTGATTCCATAGCTAAGTCATTACAACAAGATTCAAGCCAGAGGTGCACAGAACAATACTAGATAGAGCAACAAACATATATTCGCTTCCACCTTAGAACTCCACCATAGAACCTTAAGAAGACAAATTTTTACTCAAGCTCACACCTTGATAGAGTGAGCACTCACTGTATATAAAGCATTTGGTTGGGCTGTTTCATATGGGTGGCCAAACATAAAACAAGGTGGAGTCAACGGAGTCAAGGTCCCATAGTTATTTGCAACACCTACACCTTTAAACATGGGGAATTTTGTTTGTTTAAATAATAGTTGGTCATTAAAAACGACCATGGGTGAGAAATTTAATATATTTCCATAATCATAATCAACAAATATACACGTTATTTAATAAAATTTATATATTGGGTTTATTTACTCATGTTTAGGTCCATTAGATATATATTGTTCAAGCAACCATAACTTCTCATTTGGGAGACTTTTTTCAAGTTATAATATAACGTTGGAAATTCATTTTCAAGCACTATGCCATGCTAGTTATAAGATATTTTGATTATCTTAACCTCCTTAAAAACTCATATAACTTCAAGCACTTGTATCCTCATGTAATGAGACCTTGCGAAAGTTCAAGTTTTCATACTGATTTATGACGAGTCGTGTTGCTTATTTTATCATCAAGTATGGTCATGTTGTTGATATTCCATATTTCCCTTTGATGTCAATGGTATCTTATTGACATCCATGAAAACCTATGTGCAACAATATCCCCCCTTTTCATTGATGGAAAGATCCATATACATTGATGGTCATTGAATGTCAAATCAAATAAAGAGTTGCTACAGTTTTTCCCTACAAAAAAAATAAATGCCTACAGTCTCTCCTGGCTATATTAATGTCTACAATTTCTCCCACTTTTACATCAATGGCAAAGGGACACAGATATCTGTAGAAAATTTTCATGTAAATGAATATTTATGAGTACTTGTTCCAAATGATCCTATGTACTTTTCATGAACTATGCTCCACATATTCTCCCCCTAAGAACCTACTTCCATTGTGTTCCAATTCTCCCCTTGAAAACATGCTTCCACTATTGTTGTACCCCCCCTGAGATCATTCTCCTTTATTTATCTATTATATCCCTACATTCTTTTTACATCTCAGATATCATCATCATAATCCACATATTACCTTCACACAGTAATTGCTTCTTCAATTTTTTAGGAATCCCTTCATAACTCTTTTATAATTCTAATGAGACAACTCTTCCAGTGAGGAAGAGACTACTCCCATATTTTAACGAATATACTCAAAGCTTTCCCTTGGTAGTGGCTTGGTAAAGATGTCAACAATCTACTCCTTTTTTGGAATATATTCTAATCTAACTGAATTTTCAGAAACTTTTTCTCAATAAGTTATATTTAATTGGAATATGCCTTGTTTTTTAATGTATAACTAGATTTTTGGAGATATCACAATATTAAATGTTCATATTGTTCTATGTTGTATCAATTAATTTAGCCCAATTCAATACTTCAATTAGAAATATTTTCAATTAAAATTAGTCTTTCCATTCTTCAACAATAATTGAAGATAGAACAATAAATGCAATGACAAAGGAGACAATCAACACATAAACAAGAGACACCAAATTTGGTCAAAGACCAGGGAAAAACCCCACTATGGGAAAACCCTTTCAAAATCTTATTTTATTAGATTGTCATAAAATGTTCAGCAAAGAGTACAACGAGCCCAATACAATATCATCCAGAAATAAAACCCAATAAAATTTAGAAACAAATTTCCAATGTCAAAATATATCATAGGCAATTTTTCCAGTCTTCGATCAATTACGTTCAGCTTCAGTTAATGGTCAAATTCAGTCAAATTTCTCGGTCACATGCATGAGGAGTTGTGCAAGCGACTGAAGGATCCCAGTCACTCCCTTGATTCTTATGTTCCAATGACTATGGCCGAAATTTCTTTATGACAAACCTATGACTATAGCCCAAAAAACCTAGATCAGATGCGAGCCTCGGACCTTGTAATTTCAAACCTTTGTGAAATTCTTTCATCATCCTTGCCTTATACCTATGAGAATCAATCAATGAGAAGAGAAGAAGAATATTCTTGGTCATCTCCAAATGAGCTTGAGGTCACTTTTATTTATAGGCTTCCATGAGTGACCAAATTGCTTTGGGGTCGACCTTGTCCAAATGTGCATGTGTGGGATTTCCTTAATAAGTAAAATTTCCCTTATCTGATTTGACTGATATTCAAGTCAATTTTGGTCCTCTAGAAAAGAGGAAATTAATACAATCATAATATCCATTAAATAAAGTGTCAAAAGTGGAACTTTACCATAGTTTCATAATTTTAACACTCCCTCTCAACTAGGGAGAATTCCACTTGTCTGTCTTGTCTCCATATCATGTCCCATATCTAGTCAACTCTATCTGCTAAAACATTCTCGAATCTAATAAATAAGAATCATCAGGGAGAAAAATATACCACCCTCTATCCATCAGGCTATTACCTGGAATCTTTGTCAGCGGGCTACTACCCGGGAATACCTGTTAGTGGGCTACTACCCAGGATATCATGGGGGAGCTACTACTACGACCCCATATCAAGAAATGGGTGATGTGATGAAGCTACTACTCAACCCATACTATTTCCTACCAATATTCCCAGCAATGAACCTTAAGATCTGAAAATATTGTGAACCAAGATCTGAAATTTTCCCATGACGTTCCTCAGGCTTTCGGCTTTGCCCTATAAAAATTGCAACTTATGAACCTTCGTAGAAAAAAATTTATAGTGAAAATGCCACGATGACCTGTTTGGAGCAGCGAAACCCTAGAATCCAAAGCTCTGATCCCAAATGTTATGAAACCAGCTCCAAAATAGAAGAAAAGAGAGATCAACGCCTTAGAAATCAGCCACTTCAAGGGGGAAACCTCTAATACATTACATAAATGAACAATTCTTGGATGATACAAATGACCAAAACCTCCTTCTATATATAGGAGTCCATGGGGCCACAATATAATCATAGTCGACCTAGCAATAATAATGTAAGGGCACAATAATAACAATATTGGGGTTACAGGGGTACAACAATAACAATAAGGGGGCTACACTAATAAGAATAAGGGACTAAACTAGTAATATAGGGACCTAACATGCCCCTCTCCTTCAAAAACGTGTTTTCCTCAACGCTTGAGTAGCTCTGGGTGCTTCTATATAAAATTCTCATCCTCCCATGTAGAATCTTCAATGGGTAAGTTCTTCCACTTGATGAGATACTTTGAAATTGATCGATTTCGTAGCTGTCGAGTTCTTGTTTCCGTGACCGCTTCAGGTTCCAATATGATTTTTCCTTCCTCATCGAGTTCTGGCAATATTGTTTGAACTGGAAGATTTTCACCTATAACCTTATTTAATCATGAAACATGGAAAACTAGATGCACTCGTGAAGAAGTAGGAAGCTCCAATTTGTATGCCATAGTACCAATATTTTGCAACACCTTATAAAGACCATAGTAATTTGGAGATAATTTATTATCCTTCTTAGCTTGCTTAAGGGACATTTGTTTGTATGGTTGTAGCCGTAAAAATACCCAGTCTCCTACATCAAAACTTCTCTTGCTGCGATGTTGATATACCTGTAGTTTCATTTGATTTTGTGCCAAATTTAGGTTATCCTTTAAGAGTTGGAGAACTTCTTGTTGATGCTCTATGTGATCTTCCACTGCTTGAACCTTAGAATTTTCTCTTAAATATGATGTGATGGACGGTGGATGATATCCATAAAGTGCCATAAATGGGGTCAGTTTTGCTGCAGTATGGAAGTGTCATACCACCATTCAGTGAGAGGTAACCACTTGACCCATTGTGTTTGTTTATCAGATACAAAACAACGAAGATATCCTTCCAAACATTTATTCACTATCTCATTTTGACCATCGGATTGAGGATGATAAGATGAGCTATGAGCTAATTGAGTACCCAAACAAGAAAATAACTCTGTCCAAAAAATTCCAGTAAAAATGGGATCTCTGTCGCTCACAATAATATTTGGGTTTCCATGTAGCTTTTGAATTATGTCCATAAATGTAGTAGCCACTGTACTTTCTTTAAATGGATGAGATAATGCACAAAAGTGTGCATACTTGGTAATTCTATCAACTACCACCATGATGACACTCTTTCCTTCGGACTTAGGTAAACCTGTGATAAAATCCATTGAAATCTCCTCCCAACGTTGACTTGGAATGAATAAAGGTTGTAGAAGTCCTGGGGTCTTAATTGTTTCCACTTTATTCTGCTGGCAAACCAAACATTCTGCCACAAACTTTTGAATATCAGATTTAAGGCCATCCCAAAAAAATTCTTTCTTCACCCCGTGGTAAGTTTTTAAAAATCCTGAGTGTCCTCCTAAAGGAGAAGTGTGCAATTCCAAAAGAATCTTTTGTTTTAGTTGGGAATTCTTACAAAGATATAAGCGATCTTTGTACCATAAGGAATCATTTTCCAACTAAATGTATCAGATGTACTAGGATCTTGCTGCAACTTTTGAATGAGTGTCCACACTTCTTCGTCCTTCTTCCATTCATCCCTTGCTTCGTTTATCCAATCTGGTTGGATAATAGAAATGGCACAAAGCAATGCTTCCACCTCTTCATTCTTTCTTGAGAGTGCATCTGCAACAACATTTAGCTTCCCTTTTTTGTAGATTATTTCAAAGTCATAACCCAACATCATTGTGACCCATTTTTGCTGCTCTTCTGAAGATATTCTTTGTTCCAAAAAGTGTTTAAGACTATCATGATCATTTTTTACCTTGAAGTGTCTTCCCATTAGGTAAGGTCGCCATTTCTTTAGTGCATGTAGTATTGTTAACATTTCATTCTCATAAATAGCTTTCTGTAAATACTTTCCTTTGATTGGATGACTTTCAAAAGCGATGGGTCTTCCTTCTTGCATTAAAACAGCACCAATTCTATTTCCTGAGGCATCACATTCCACAATAAAGGTTTTTGTGAAGTCTAGCATAGCTAAGACCAGTACTAGGCACATTGCCTCTTTAAGATGTTCAAAGGCCTTAGTTGCTTCAGGAGTCCATGAAAATGCATCTTTCTTCAATAATGTTGTTAGGGGTGCTGCTATTCTCCCATAATTCTTAACAAACTTGCGATAATACCATGTTAACCCGAGAAATACTCGCAACTTCTTTATGGTTGTGGGGACTTTCCATTCCTTAATGGCTTTAATTTTGTTAGGGTCTACCTTAACACATCTCGTGAGATACAATATGACCCAGATATTCCACATATTGTATTCCAAAGAAACATTTGGATGTTTTTGCATATAATTGTTTCTCCTACAATATTTTGAGCACCCTTTCAACATGTTGAACATGATCCTTCCAAGACCTGTTGTATATTAGTATATCATCAAAAAATACTAGCACAAATTTTCTAAGGAAGGGTTTGAAAATGGAATTCATCAACCCTTGAAATGTAGTAGGTGCATTGGTAAGGCCAAAAGGCATGAAAAAAAATTCATAATGACCCTCATGAGTTCGAAATGATGTTTTCATAATATCTTCAGTCTTCATTCTAATATGATGATATCCTAAATGAAGATCCAACTTGGTAAAATAAATTGCTCCATGTAATTCATCCAATAATTCATCAATCACAGGAATGGGAAATTTATCTTTAATGGTGAGCTTATTGAGCTCCCTCTAATCTGGACACATGCGCCATGATCCATCCTTCTTGTGCACCAATACTACTGGAGCAGAGAAAGAACGTTGACTAGGTTGAATTATACCAGCCTCTAACATTTCTGCAATCATATGTTCAATTTCGCTCTTTTGGACATAAGGATATCTGTAAGGCCTGATGTTTGGAGGAACACTTCCTAGAATCAAACGAATAGCATGATCATGATCACGAATAGGTGGGAGTACTTTGGGAGTTTCAAACACCTTGGAATGATTGTCCAAGACTTTTTGGAGATCTGCAGAAATAGATGGTTTTGATGTTGGAACTTCTAGTGAGCATAATTGTGAAATTACGCCTCGTTGTTCTTTATTCAAAAGATTTTTCATGACATTAGAGCTTATTATCTTTCCCAACTTCCCTGCGATACCCCGTAATTTGACTTCCTTTCCTTCTGAAAAAAAATTCAAGAAAAGTTCTTGAAAATTAAAAGCTACCATCCCCAAAGATTGTAACCATTGTACTCCTAGTACAACATCGACACCTCCCATTGGAATGGAAATCATTGGAATATTCAATACATATTGCCCCATGGTTAGCTTGATATTATGGAATTTTCCAGAGAAATTTATAGTTCCTCCATTTGCAACCATCACTTGACATTATGGTGCTGGGTATAGGAAACAATTCAATTCCTTGGCTACCTTACAATGAATAAAATTATGGGTACTACCCGAATAAATCAACATTATTACCTTTTTCTTCTTGATATTTCCTTCTATCTTGAGAGTTTAAGGAGTGGTAATTCCTGCCAATGCATTACACGATATGGTTGGACTCATTTCTTCCTCTTCTAGGGTTGGTTCCTGGTGTATATCCTCTTCTTTTGAAGATTCTTGTTCATTTTCTTCAATCAACACTATTACCTTTTTCTTCTTGATATGTCCTTCTATCTTGAGAGTTTGAGGAGTGGTAATTCCTACCAATGCATTACATGATATGGTTGGACTCATTTATTCCTCTTCTATGGTTGGTTCCCGGTGTATATCCTCTTCTTTTGAAGATTCTTGTTCATTTTCTTCTTCCTCTTCACAATCTATGTAAAATAATTTCTTTTCAACACATTTATGACCTTTAGTTATTTCCTATCACAACTGTAGCAAAGCCCTTTTGCTCTTTTTTCTTCCAATTATTGTGGTGTCAACCTTGTAGGTTGTGGAAGTCTAGGAGTAGAAACACTTCCATCTTTATATATGTGAGTGTTAGGCTTCCTTGTCGCCATAATTTTACATTCAATTTTTCTTTCCAACCCGAATGCCTTTTCCAATGAATGAGGTTCCCAAACGCAAACTTCATGTTGGATGTTATCCTTTAAATTCCCTATGAAGACATCAATCCTGTGTTCCTCTGGAATATATGTTATCCTTATATTCAATTTTTGGAAGTCCTCAATGTGCTCCACCATTGAACCCTTTTGTTTGATATATATCAATTGGCTAAAGAAGGTGTTGCTTTTGTATCCTCATAACGTGCTATCATTTCCTCCATAAAAATTGACCAAGTGACAATTTTTTTACAGGAGCAAAGCCATCGATACCATACAAATGTATTTTTTTCTAAATGTAAAGTTGCAATGCGTACCTTTTGTGTGTTTTGCACATTATTGAGATCAAAATATTGCTCCATCTGTAGTATCCATGTTATGGGATCCTTGCCATCAAACTTCCTCATATCCATCTTTAGAATATGGTGGTTTTTCCATCCAACATTAGAGTTTATGAAATCATGATTAAAATTTATTTTGTTCTCATCATGAGTTTCCTCTACTATCTTTTCACCATTAGGAAACATTTCTTATATCAACTTTGCAAACCTTCGATGTCTACTTTTAGATCATTCTTCATGTTTTCCATTTTTTCATCGATCTTAGCTTCCATGTCATCCATCTTAGCTTCCATGCAAACTTTCATGCCATCCATATTAACTTCCAAACCATTCATCTTAGCTTACACACCTTTCTTCAAACCATCCATCTTAGTTTCAATGCCTTTCTTCAAAACTTCCATTTCATTTTTTGTTGCTCTCTGCGATAGGTGCACTTGCTCTTGTAATTTTGATATCTCATGTTGCATTTCTTCATCTTCATGAGTCATAGTAGAGCCTTCTGAAGTCTTAATGGGTGTTGAATTCTTTTTAGGGGGAATTTTAAAACCCAATACTGATATCTATTCTACAATATGCCCTTGGAATAAATTTAAACTAATTTTTTCAAACGAGACTTATGTAATTCGAAAAAAATACACACCTTTTTCTTGCTTTTGAGGAGCTCGATATTGAAACTGAATTATCTCTGTGATTTTGGATCTTCAATATCTAAAATTGGGCCTTGTAGTAGCCCTCTAAATATTCTTTCAAATTCCAGAGGTCTAACCTGATTTGGATTCTTCAAGACAAATTTATGCCCAATCTCCCACAATGACCTAATTATGGATTGGTTCAGTAGACCGACCTTGTACGGCATGCCACATGTCACTGTTTCCTCCTTTGGCTCTAAAATTGATACAGAGGAAACTTAATTCCGTGTACTTGTGGCCACATTTTTCATAATTCCAATCCAATGCTTAGAGAGAGAGTTATGACAATTTTCCCATGGTCACCTCTTTGAGATCAAATTCGGGAGCCTTCAAAATCCCTAACTTCCACAGGCCCTATCTCTGAAAATATTGTGAATCAAGAGTCTGAAATTTTTCCACGACATTCCTCGAAATTTTGGCTTCGCTCTATGAAAATTTCAGCTTTCGAACCCTCGTAGAAAAAATGTTATAGTGAAACTTCCATGATGACTTGTTTAGGTTAAATTCAGGAGCCTGCAAAAATCCCTAACTTGCACAGATCATATCTCTGAAAATATTGCGAACCAAGATCTGAAATTTGTCCATGACGTTCCTAAGGATTTCGGCTTCACTCTATAAAAATTTCAGCTTCTGAAGCTTCGTATAAAAAAATTTATAGCGAAAATTCCACGATAACATGTTTGGAGTAGCGAAACCCTAGAATCCAAAGCTCTGAAACCAAATGTTATGAAACCAGCTCCAAAATAGAATAAAAGAGAGATCAACGCCTTATAAATCAGCCACTTTGAGGGGGAAACCTCTAATACATTACATAAATGAATAATTCTTGGATGATACAGATGACCAAAACCTCCTTCTATATATAGGAGTCCATGCGGCCACAGTATAATCCTAGCCGACCTAACAATAATAATGTAAGGGCACAATAATAACAATATTGGAGTTACAGGGGTAAAAAAATAGCAATAAGGGGGCTACACTAATAACAATAAGGGAATAAACTAGTAATATAGGGACCTAAAATTTCCCCTTTGGTCTCGGCACGATATCCCATATGTAATTCTTCATAATTGATTCATATTCTTCGGCCATAACGTATTTCCAAACTTTTTATTTTACGGATCATTCGAATGTGGAAGGTTAGGATTGAATTATAGTACTCATGGAAGAAACATATCCCTGGTACATGCGTGGCTTCTTCCTTTCTGTAAATAATCTTTTAATGGGAGCTCAACTCTCATCATCCTGTAATGTGTCTCGAAGCCAAAGTGGTCTCTTTCTGGTGGGAGTATCACATGAAGGAGGATCTAAGGGATCCATGGGATCCATGGGATAATCAACAATATATGTCTCATATTCAAGCATGAAAGGGCCATATAAAATATCCATATCTTCATTCTTCTTCTCACATGGAGGAGGTGGAGAAAGGTCCCTTGCTTTTCCAAGGGAAACATCTTCATCAAAAGTTACATCCCTGTTAATCTCAACATTCGTTTAACTAGGAATATATATTATAAAAGATTTATAATTTTTACAATATCCAACAAATTTACCTTTTCTTCTAGTGGCTTCTAGTTTGTTTCTTTTCTCCTTTGGCACATGAAATTATACAAGGCAACCAAAGATAGAGAGATGACTCACATATGGCTTGACACCTATGAATACTTCTTCAAGGGTTTTGTTGTCTAATGCTTGATGATGCACCCTTTTTTGAACATATACAAAATCATTTGTTGCTTCTCCCCAAAGTAACTTTAGTAACTTTTGATCATGGAGCATGGCATGAGCAACTTCTATAATAGACATGTTATTTCATTCAGATACACCATTTTTTCAGGAGTATAGGGAGTAGTTATATCCTTCCTTATAGCTTCCTTCTCGCAAAAATCAATGAACTCATTTGAAGTGTACTCTCCACCATTTTAAGACATGAATATCTTGATTTTCTTCCCTATTTTGTTTTCAATTAATGCTTTGAACTCCTTGAAATTTTAGAATTATTCATCCTTTTTCTTCAGATAATATATCCATGTCTTTCTTGAAAAGTCATCAATGATGGTGATGTAGTGGAGATGGTTACCAAGATAATGTACTAGCATCAGACCACTCAAGTAGGAATGAATGAGATGGAGGATGTCATTTGATGTGTTCTCACTGGAGGGGAATGGTCCCTTTGTCTTCTTCTTGTTAGCACTCTAATCATCACTTGGATTGTGACAAGCACCTGGCCAGACACGTCTTAAGCTTAAGGGATTTTCTTATAATTTGATTTGAGTTTTTGGAAAGTGGTTGAAACTCACACACATTGAAAGGGGTTTTGAGCAAATAAGAATCTCTCACACATATGAGAGCATTGGTTAATGATGTGGTAGCAAGGTGTTGGAAATGTTGTCATTGATGGCAAAGGAGAGTAGTAGATGTAGAAACGAGGGAACGAGTTACAAGGAGACAAAGATAGACAATGGAGGCGGCAAACGGAAATGAATATAAAGGAGAAAGGCGGAAGCGAGAGGAAGCAAATATGGAGACGAGCCGTTATCACGGCGGTAGAGGGTAGAGGCGAGTGATAGAGACGGCGGAAGGCAAAGCCACGAGTTTGTTATTGCGAGAGAAACCGCTGTTATTCCAAGAATATGTACATATATATATATAAATTCCAAGAATCTTTTATACAGTCGGGCGTTACACATAACATTCCGGGCTTTATATTCACATGTGCAATGGAATGCAATGAGATTGGATATGCTTTGAATCAGTTGGTGTTCACTGTTTGAATTATGTTTGAAATTATCCCCATTTCTGAACAGAGCACTTGTATTCGATTGACATGGAGGTTGTATATATGGTAGAACTGTGCGTTATATATATGGCAAGACCGTGTTGAAATTCCAGAGACCAAGGCCACTTATAATGGAGCGGAACCATAGTCGTAAATTCATTCGAATAATCCCTGTGCATTTAACCCCACTCATAGAAGAACCCTGCGTGAAACCGTGGTCACTTAACTCTGTTTTATGATAATATAATTCCCGCTTTATAGAAAGAAATACATTTGTTTGTTCGTGTTAATTGAATTCCTCAACCGGAGATTAAACCCGGAGTTAATAAACGAGAATATACACAGGAGAGCGCAAACCGAACGTACAATCACGGTGAATCACTGTAGCAAAACCGCGAGCAGGTTTACAAGGTGGGTTGCCCCTCATCGCACCGCTTTTGGTGTATATGCGGTATTTCCCTGAACACGGGCGATTCCATAGACTATCTGACACGTGGCTAGGCTACTGTTCCAATGCCACCACTTAAAGTGCACCATCGCGCATTAAAAACCGACGTTGGATGCCGAAGCGATATGCACATGGGTCATTGATCTGGAGAAGGCACATCGGACAGTGGTCGCTTGCAGTAGATGCTCGGATGATAACGGAGATGCGCAAGGGATAAACAAGGTACGACGCGCGCATTTGATTGTTCCATTGAGTTATAGGTGGGCCGGATCCACGTGTTATTACGAAGTTAAATCTTTATAAAGTGTTGAACCATTAATATAAGGTCGGAGATATAATTGAATTGCCAAAGGTTATTGTAAACGTTTATTTAAAAAAGGCGTGGAGTATTAATATATAAAGGGTTCAACAATTATATAAAGTTCGGAGACGATTATATAAGTCGGGAAATACAATATGACATTCAAAAGCTACTAATTGTATTTATTTATCAATTTCTCCAAAATTGATAAATAAAATTGCCAAGAAAATAAAGAACCATGGGGGTGAACTAAGGGAAACGCTGATAGAGCCACGCTACAGTAAGACCAAGTTCTCCTTGGGGTCCAAATTCAGTGAATTGAGACATTAAAATGACCAGACTTATTTGTTTGAGTTTGCCAGCGTAGAATAAGTGTAGAGTGAGATTGTCGGGTTGGAATATGATTGGGCATGAAGCTTGGGATGCATTTACACACAGTTAAGTGAAATATTGAAAAGTACTAGGAATATGGTTGATTTATTAACACTTTTGATTTAAGCATTGAAACTACCAGCGTAGAACAATGCAGAGATTGTGAGATTGTCCGGAATTGGGAAATGATTGGGCATGAAACTTGAATGCAATTATGGAAAAGGAAAAGAAGAGGAAAGCATGCAGAGATGAAAGTTCGGTGAATAGGAATATGTACAGGAATGAGTTGGACAGGTGAATAAGCACAGAAAATAGGGAATATGCAGATGACAGTGAACAAAGTGTATGCAGAACAGGTTCTTAACAGCAGCAGAAAAAGACAAATCCAGTAAAGCCAAAATCCAGAAAAGGAGCTGAGTGAAATTGAAATGTGTAATTAAAAATGTGAATGTAAATTTTGTAATTATTTTTATTGTTTGTGATGCAAAGGCAAGTATCCTAAGGAAAAGACAAAATCCCACTGTAGCATGGAAATTTGTACATATTGTAGTAATTCTAAAAATGAGTTGGAAAAAGGAATAAGAAGACAGAAGCCAAAGAGTCATGATTGTTCACTCCAAATTCCTTGAGAAATACAAACAGTCATGTGAGAATTTCTATATATAATATCAATTTGATAAGCTCAAGTGTGAGAGAGAAAATATAGAGAATGCAAAATATAGAAGAATAAAGCAGAGAAGATTAAGAGAAGAAGAGCAGATACAGAACATAGCTGATATCTGGAGTAAATCAGCAAACATTCAGTTTGATAAATTGAGGAAGTTGAAGCTTCCCTATCGAGTTGTAGCTTGATAGCTGTCAGTTGTAGCTGACTGAGGTTGGAGCCTCCTGTAGGTTGGTGCCTGCAGAAAATTGAAGGGAGTTGGTGCTTCCTTGCAAGTTGTAGCTTGCGGAATTGAGGTAGGAGCCTCCTGTAGGTTGGTGCCTGCAGAAAAACAGTGGTGAGAGGGAGTTGGAGCTTGCCTTTGCATCACAACAATAATAAGATGTGGTTTTCTCCCTTTATGGGTTTCCACTTATATCTGGTGTCTATGTGCATGATATTTATGTATTGATCTGATATGTATCATCTGCTTAATATCTACTGCTCTCATATTAAGTCTACTACTATATTATACTAACACTTGTTGCTTACATTTTAAGATTACTCACACATTAAATTGGATGTGAAATGAAGGTGTAATTAAGTTTAATGAAAAGTTCTAAAATATCAGGAATGTGTTAAACTGATTCACCCCCCCCCCTCTCAGTTTAACTAAAGGTTCAACAATTGGTATCAGAGCAGGTTCCTTTGTACAAGTCTAACAACTGAAAGGAGATCCTAGGTTCCCAAGATGGCTAGTAAAGAAGGATGCTCAACCAACAAAGCCCCTTTCTTCACTAGTGAAAATTATGCTTTCTGGAAAATCAGAATGAGGACATACATAATGTCTCTAGGAATAGAAGTCTGGGCTGCTGTGGAATTAGGATATGCCCCAAAGGCAACTGACACAGAAAAAGAAACAAAACAAGATTTTGTGGCTAATGAAAAAGCCATGAATGCCATCCTGAATGGATTATGTGAAGCAGATTTTATTAAAGTAATGCACAAAGACACTGCCAAAGATATATGGGATACTCTTGAGAACATACATGAGGGAGACAAGAAAGTAAAGACTGCCAAACTTCAAGTCTATAGAGCCTAGTTTGAGAACTTAAAAATGAATGATGATGAAGACATTGCCAGTTTCTTCCTAAAAGCTGCAGAAATTATTAACAATATGAAAGCTCTTGGAGAAAAAATACCAGAAAGTATAATTGTGCAAAAGATTCTAAGATCTCTTCCATCCAGGTTTAATCCAAAGGTGTCTGCAATAGAAGAAACAGCTGATTGGGAGACCTTGACCATGAACTAGCTACTTGGAAATCTAACAGCCTATGAAATGAGGCTCCCACAGAAGAAGCCAAGTACGAGGGAAGCAACCTTTAAAATAGAAAAGAAGAAAGAAGAAGAGGGAGACATATGCTCTTGCTCAGATGAAGAAGAGGAAAATTTTGTCAAGAAATTGGATAGAGGCTCAGGTAAATACAAAGGTAAACTCCCCTTCAAATGCTTTAACTGTGGAAGAGTGGGACACTATGCTGCTAAGTGTCCTCACAAGAAAGTAAGGAATCAGGCTCAAGAGTCAGAGAAAAATAAATCAAAGAACTGGCAGAAAGGAAAGAAGTTCAGCGGAAAATCCTTCTATGCTCAACAAAACAGTAGTACATCTGAAGATTCAAATGAATCCTCAAGTGAAGAAGGAACCTCTGAATTCTTATTGATGGCCATAGAAGAACTTGAAGGTCTCCTGCTAGAAGATGAAGAAGAAGAAAGTGAATTCGACCTTGAGGGGGAGCTAAGAAGTGCTCTAGAAGAGATTGATAGACTCAAACTGAAATGCAGAAAACAAAAGGACATTCTCCTCAAATATGTATGAGAAGAACAAAATTCAGAAGTCCTTAAGCAGCTAAAAATAGAGCTTGAAGAAGCCAAGAAGATAGAGGACATGTTACTTAAGAAAATCAAAGAAAAAACTCAAGAACAAGAAAAGTTAGAAGAAGAAGTAGTATGTCTCAGAAAGAAATTAGAAAATTCTCAAAGGAAAGTGGTTATAAACTCTTCCCAAACAACAAGCTCTATTAAGTTGAATGAAATTTTGGTTGCTCAAAGATCCCCTATGATAAAGACTGGAATAGGCTATGAAGGAGAATCAAGTAAAGGAAAAGAAAAGGTTGACAGAGAGATTATTTTTGTAAAAGCAAAGAATAATGATGAAGCAGCTCAAACAATTCCTACAAAAGAAGAAATCTGCAATAAGGAAGATAGAGATCAGAAGAAACCACTAGTAGCAAAGAATGTAATAAATACTAAGACCCCTGAATATGTAAAATTTGGAAACCATCAAAGAAGATTCTTCCCTCCAATGAAGAATGCCACCTGTTATGTCTGCCACAAGTTGGGACACATTGCTGCATATTGTCATGCAAGAAGGAGTAATTCAAACCAGCAAAAGATGCAAACATTGAAGAGACTACCTCAAGCAAACAAATGGAAGAGACAACCTTACATCAGGTATGCAAATAGCTTCTATGGTTACTGCTTTTATTGTAAGGAATTTGGTCATAAAATCATTGAGTGTAGAAAGTATGGACAAATATTGATGTTTAACACCTCAAGGAGGTTTATGATTCAAAGAAATTTTGTTCATACTCATAACTCTGCAAAAATTATGATCAAATGTTGTGTATGCAATCAAGTTGGACATATACCTTCTAAATGTCCTCTAAGAAAATGTAGTCCATCATCCCACAAAAGATACCAAACAAAAGGGTGCTTCTAGTGGATAAAGAAGGAGAATAAATGTGACCTGGCCCTAACTGCTCAAGACCTGAAAAGCCAGTGGTACCTGGACAGTGGCTGCTCAAAACATATGACTGGAGACAAAAGCAAGTTTATAACTCTTGATGAAAAGAAATCTGGCAATGTTACTTTTGGCAATGATAAATCAGGTAAGATCAAGGGAAAAGGCTCAGTCAACATAGATAATGGAAGAGGAAAGGCCCAAGATGTACTATTTGTAGATGGGCTGAAAGAAAATTTACTGAGTGTCAGTCAGATGTGTGACAAAGGCTGTGAAGTTCTCTTTAGAGCACAAGATTGTGAAGTCAGATCAAGCACAACAGGAAAGACTCTGCTCAAAGGTGTTCGAACAGAGAGTAATGTTTACATAGTAAAAGAGGAGGATGAAGCCTGCCATCTTAGCAAACTTAAGGAGTCATGGTTATGGCATAGGAGATTGGGACATCTCAGCTTCGACCATATCATCAGACTGAGCAAGAAGAAAGTTGTCAGAGATATGCCAGAAATAAAAAGGCCTTCAAATACCATATGCAAATCTTGTCAATTGGGGAAACAGACTCGCACATCCTTTAGATCTAAAGATGAGCTATCAACAAGAAGACCACTCCAGCTTGTGCACATGGACCTGTGTGGACTTGCTAGAACTAAGACACTAAGCGGAGAATCCTACTTCATGCTGATAATATATGATTTCTCGAGAATGACATGGGTTGCTTTTCTCAAGAACAAATCAGAAGCACTTGAAAAGTTTAAGACATTCAAAGCATTAGCATAAAATCAAACTGGATGCAAGCTAAAATGTATCAGATCAGATAGAGGAGGAGAATTCACAGATTATGACTTTGCAGACCTATGTAATGAACATGGAATAAAGCAACAATTTACCATTGCAGGGACACCTCAGTAGAATGGAGTAGCAGAGAGACAAAACAGGTCTGTACAACAAATGGCCAGAGCTATGATGCAAGAGAGTAACATTACTCAAACCTTTTGGGCAGAAGCTGTACACACAACAGTACATATTCTAAACAAAGCTCATTTAAGACCTAACAGTGATAAGACACCTTATGAGCTATGGCATGGTAAAACTGCATCAATCAAGCACTTTAGAGTCTTTGGCAGCAAGTGCTACATAAATAATAATGATGAAAATCTGGGGAAGTTTGATGCAAGAGCAGATGAAGGAATACTCTTAGGATATGCATCCAAGAGTAAAGGATACATATGCTACAACAAGACTCTTCGAAAAATTGTAGAAAGTATTGATGTAAGATTTGATGAAGAACTTCCAAACAAGACAAGAGATATAGATTACAGCAGCCATCCTGAAAATCATGAAGAAGAGGACCAAGATGATGAAGAAACAAGAAAAACATCAGAAAATGCTGAACTGAACTCAAAAACCCCCTCAAGATACACTCAAAAGAACCATCCAGAAGATCAAATCATAGGAGACAAGAGTGTAGGAGTGAAAACAAGAAGGCAGCTAGCTGAACAGACAGAAGAAGTATACATAGCAATGTTATCACAAATAGAGCCAAAGAAGTTTGAAGAAGCCAACAAGGAAAAGTATTGGGTAAAAGCAATGAATGAAGAATTGGACCAAATTGAGAAGAACAATACCTGGGAACTAGTTCCTAGACCAATTGAGAAGAATATCATTGGTTCAAAATGGGTATTCAAAAACAAAATGAATGAGCAAGGACAAGTAATCGGGAATAAAGCCAGGCTGGTCTGCAAAGGATACTCACAAATTGAAGGACTTGATTATGAAGAAACATTTGCCTCAGTAGCCAGAATGGAAGCTATCAGAATGTTCCTGGCATTTGCATGCTACCAAGACTTCAAGGTATATCAAATGGATGTAAAGTCTGCTTTTCTTAATGGAAATCTAGAAGAAGAAGTGTACATGGAACAACCAGAAGGCTTCTCATTGATAGACAAAGAAGACTATGTGTGCAGACTGAAGAAGGCCCTATATGGACTAAAACAGGCTCCTCGTGCTTGGTACTCAAGACTGGACAAATATTTGCAAAAATAGGGTTTTAAGAGAGGTGGAGTAGACAGCAATCTATACATAAAAGCGCATGAAAATGAACTCCTAATTGTTGTTGTATATGTTGATGACATTATGTTTGGAAGCAACAAAGATGAACTAGCAAAAGGGTTTTCTGATGAGATGAAAACAGAGTTTGAAATGTCTATGATTGGAGAACTCAGTTTCTACTTGGGACTGCAAATTCAGCAAAAGAACACAGGCACATTCATTTCTCAAGAAAAATACTTAAAAGAAATGCTGAAAAAAATTCAAAATGGAGGACTGCAAACCAATGACAACCCCCATGATCACGGGATGCAAGTTGTGTGCTGATGATAGGTCTGCAGATGTAGATCAAAAACTCTACAGATCCATGATAGGAAGCCTGCTGTACTTGACAGCTTCAAGACCAGACATCATGCTAACAGTAGGACTAGTGGCAAGATATCAAGCAACACCTAAACAAAACCATCTTCTGGCAGTAAAAAGAATACTCAGATATCTACAAGGAACAACACAGTATGGACTTTGGTATCCTAAAGGCAAAAGCTTCACTTTAACAACATACACAGATGCAGATTGGGCCAGTTGTGTTGATGACAGGAAAAGTACAAGTGGAGGTGCTTTCTATCTAGGAGAAAGTTTGGTGGCATGGTTAAGCAAGAAACAAACATCCATCTCTCTGTCTACAGCTGAAGCAGAATATATAGCAGCAGCAGCATGTTGTACACAAGTCATGTGGATGAAGCAAACTCTTCAAGACATGAAGGTAAACATTGATGAACCTATTTCAATCAAATGTGATAATACAAGTGCTATAAGTATATCTAAAAATCTTGTACTTCACTCAAAAACTAAACATATTCCAATCAAGTATCATTTCCTCCGAGAACAAGTGGCTCAGAAGATAGTAAAGTTGGAATATGTACCAACAAAAGAACAGACAGCAGATATATTTACCAAACCTCTTGCTAGAGAACCATTTCAATATTTGAGAGATAAACTAGGGGTAGTATCTGCAGATGCTACTCTCTGATATAAAGAGAAAACACAATTTCAGGGGGAGAACAAAAACGAAAATATCATTCCAGGGGAAGAACAACAAGCAAGGAAAGCATGAATCAGGTCCTCAGGATCAAAGGATTAAGGCAAAAGAACACCAAGTTATTATCCTAGAGCTATCTACATTATTTAAGCATCAAAAGGTCAATTACAGAGCAAAAGGATCAGTATTGTGCTCTGAAACATTATATTAAGAATCTGAAACATAAAAGACGAGTAGTGATTATCATTTGAAGCCTCTCAGCATTTTAGTTGCTAAATCCAATCATACATCTCTGACTAGATAAAGCTGATACAATGTATTCTATGACGTATCATTATTCTCACTTTTAGCTCTATACAAGTGAAAGAACTGTACCAATTTACAGTGTATATTCAAATTCAATAATCCTCAAAGTGTTCTCTCAACAAGTCTTAACAATCACTATGGAGCAGCATGGTATAAAGTCAGCAGAAGAGGGCCTAAACATAACTCAGAGAGAGGAAATGCAAAAAGGAACCCTTTGCCATTGATGTCAAAGGCGGAGGAAGAGAAAACAACATGAGAAAGAGCAGGCAAACAGAGAAAATGTATTGCCATCAATGCCAAAGGGGGAGACTGTTGGAAATGTTGTCATTGATGGCAAAGGACGTAGCAGATGCAGAAATAGGAACAGTTACAAGGAGACAAAGACATACAATGGAGGCAGCAAAGAGGAAATGAATATAAAGGAGATAGGCAGAGGCAGAGGAAGCAAATACGGAGACAGAGCCGTTATCACAGCAGTAGAGGCAGAGGCAGAGTGACATAAGCGGCAGAGGCAGAGCCACAGCTGTTATTCCAAGAATATATATATATATATAAATTCTGAGAATCTTTTATACAGCCGGGCGTTACACATAACATTCCGGGCTTTATATTCAAATGTGCATTGGAATGCAATGAGATTGGATATGCTTTGAATCAGTTGGCATTCACTGTTTGAATTATGTTTGAAATTATCCCCATTTTTTAACAGAGCACTTGTATTCGATTGACATGGAGGTTGTATATATGGTAGAACTGTGCGTTATATATATGGCAGGACCGTGTTGAAATGCTAGAGACCAAGGCCACTTATAATGGAGCGGAACCATAGTCATAAATTCATTCGAATAATCCCTGTGTATTTAACCCCACTCATAGAAGAACCCTACGTGAAACCATGGTCACTTAACTCTGTTTTATGATAATAGAATTCCAGCTTTATAGAAAGAAATACATTTGTTTGTTCGTGTTAATTGAATTCCTCAACCGGAGATTAAACTCGGAGTTAATAAACGAGAATATACATAGGAGAGCGCAAACCGGACGTACAACCGCGGTCAATCACTGTAGCAAAACTGCGAGCGGGTTTACAAGGTGGACTGCCCCTCATCGCACCACTTTTGGTTTATAGGCAGTATTTCCTTGAACGCGGGCAATTCCATAGACTATCTGACACGTGGCTAGGCTACTGTTCCAATACCACCACTTAAAGTGCGCCATCGCGCGTTAAAAACCGACGTTGGATGCCGAGCGATATGTACACGGGTCATTGATCTGGAGAAGGGACATCGGATGGTGGTCGCTTGCAGTAGATGCTCGGACGATAACGGATATGCGCAAGGGATAAACAAGGTATGACGCATGCATTTGATTGGTCCATTGTGTTATAAGTGGGCCCGAATCCACGGGTTATTACGAAGTTAAATCTTTATAAAGTGCTGAACAGTTATATAAAGTTTGGAGACGATTATATAAGCCGGGAAATACAATATGACATTCAAAAGCTGCTAATTTTATTTATTTATCAATTTCTCCAAAATTGATAAATAAAATTGCCAAGAAAATAAAGAACCGTGGGGGTGAACTAAGGGAAACGCTGACAGAGCCACGCTACAGTAAGACCAACTTCTCCTTGGGGTCCAAATTCAGTGAATTGAGACATTAAAATGACCAGACTTATTTGTTTGAGTTTGCCAGCATAGAATAATTGTAGAGTGAGATTGCCGGGTTGGAATATGATTGGGCATGAAGCTTGGGATGCATTTACACACAGTTAAGTGAAATATTGAAAAGTACTGGAAATATGGTTTATTTATTAACATTTCAGATTTAAGCATTAAAACTACCAGCGTAGAAAAAAGCAGAGATTGTGAGATTATCCGGACTTGGGAAATGATTGGGCATGAAACTTGAATGCAATTATGGAAAAGGAAAAGAAGAGGAAAGCATGCAGAGATGAAAGTTCGGTGAACAGGAATATGTACAAGAATGAGTTGGACAGGTGAATAAGCACAGAAAACAGGGAATATGCAGATGACAGTGAACAAAGTGTATGCAGAACAGGTTCTTAACAGCAGCAGAAAAAGACAAATCCAGTAAAGCCAAAATCCAGAAAAGGAGTTGAGTGAAATTGAAATGTGTAATTAAAATGTGAATGTAAATGTTGTAATTATTTTTATTGTGTGTGATGCAAAGGCAAGTATCCTAAGGAAAAGACAAAATCCCACTGTAGCATGGAAATTTGTACATATTGTAGTAATTCTAAAAATGAGTTGGAAAAAGGAATAAGAAAGAAGCCAAAGAGTCATGACTGTTCACTCCAAATTCCTTGTGAAATACAAACATTCATGTGAGAATTTCTATCTATAATATCAATTTGATAAGCTCAAAGAGGAGAGAGAGAGAAAATATAGAGAATGTAGAATATAGAAGAATAAGGCAGAGAAGATTAAGAGAAGAAGAGTAGAAAAGAGAAGCTACAGAACAGAGCTGATATCTGAAGTAAATCAGCAAACATTCAGTTTGATAAATTGAGGAAGTTGGAGCTTCCCTATCAAGTTGCAGCTTGATAGCTGTCAGTTGTAGCTGACTAAGGTTGAAGCCTCCTGTAGGTTGGTGCCTGCAGAAAATTGAAGGGAGTTGGTGCTTCCTTGCAAGTTGTAGCTTGCAGAATTGAGGTTGGAGCCTCTTGTAGGTTGGTCCCTGCAGAAAAACAGTGGTGAGAGGGAGTTGGAGCTTGCCTTTGCATCACAACAATAATAAGATGTGGTTTTCTCCCTTTATGGGTTTCCACTTATATCTGGTGTCTCTATGCATGATATTTATGTATTGATTTGATATGTATCATCTGCTTAATACCTACTGCTCTCATATTAAGTCTACTGCTATATTATACTAACACTTGCTGCTTACATTCTAAGATTACTCACACATTAAATTGGATATGAAATGAAGGTGTAAATAAGTTTAATGAAAAGTTCTAAAAGATCAGGAATGTGTTGAGTTTTTGGAAAGTGGTTGAAACTCACACACATTGAAAGGGGTTTTGAGCAAATAAGAATCTCTCACACATATGAGAGCATTGGTTAATGATGTGGTAGCAAGGTTGAGTTTGTAGCTTGATGGTTAGAAGAATGGAAGATAAACAGTGGATATGTAAAACAGAAGCCCACTTCTAAGAGTAATGGGTGACACAAATTCTAGATCTAAAATGTATTGTGAAAGAATGCTTTAAAAGGCTTATAAGAATCCCACTCTACATTTTAAGAATCCCATTTCAAGGAATGATTATGACTAACATGACCTCATTAATCAGGAATGCTTGATGAATCAAGACTGATAAAAACATATTAACATGCATGCTAGATCAAAAGACTTATAAAAACATGAAAGAGGATTTAATTCTGCCTCAAGTAATGCTTGTGAACAATCTTCAATTCATACTGAATCAGGAAATCTTGGAACAAGAATTACAAAAACAGGTCCATATGTCTTGGAGGTTCACAAGACTGATAAAAACATAAGATAGAAATTTTATGATAAATCTAGAAAGACATAAAGTATGTAAAAACAGAAGGGAAAACAATACACACACCACATAGTTTGTGAGTCCTCAAGAGTGCATCTGGATATATTATACACTCAAAAATATTCAACATAGTATACAATAAGATGAACAACCAACGAACCCCTTTCTTCCTTTCTTTACATATCATATATACAAGAAGATGTTCTGTTGAAGCTTCCACAAAAAGTGGAAGTCTGTTTTAAAGACTTAATTACAATCCTCCACATATAGTTAAGCTTATCTTAAACATAACATAAAAGTAGTTTGAAATAGAAATGAAGACAAAACATAATAGTATGGAGTTCGAAAAGGCTGAATTGAGGTGGATGGGTGCTCCTAATTTTCAGAAAAACTGCCTCTAGAAAAAGTGCAACTGCCAATTGAAAAAGACACCTGGACCTTTATCTACAAAAGTGTAGGAATAACCAACTGAAACTGACATCTGGAAAATAGCTTGACTGGATGAAACTTGGAAAAAGACCATTACCATTGAGGTTGCATTCACTTTATCACTAATTAGTGTCATTCTTTCGAAACCTGAACCAAAAATCAACCGTCTCTCCTTATGCAAAATCCAAAAATAATAGCTACTTTCTGGGTTTGCATGTAAAACTAGATTTTCTGGAAAAAGTAGCTATTACGGAAAATTATGTAGATAAGCCAAAATGATATGATTCTTTAGCTTTTCATTGTTTTATATATTCAATCATTAAATATATAGTATAGAAGAAAAAATCCTAATAGCTTCTGCCTTAGTGACCCTCTTATTTGGGTTTCTCTTTTGTATTTGATTTTTTCTTCCGAGTCTTCTTTAAAAACCGATACCATCTTGTTGCTTGGAACTGTGGCTTTGCACAGTGATCAATGAAACAGGTATTGGCTAGTTCTAAACGGTTCACCTTACCACCCTTACCAGTTCTGTTAACAGCTATCTTAACCACTAATGCACCACTATAAAACAAGGAACAACAACCTTCCATAAAGCCCTGACTGTTGGCACTTGGTAAAAAATTGTTTTGCTTGAGGATAAGAAACTGTTTGTTGTAGCTTTCATGAGGGTAAATGGAAACAGAGATCTTCATGCCCTAAATCACGGTGAGAGGTAGTGACACGAAATCAAATTATTTAAATGTTTGGTGCTAGCTTATTTCATCGAACCTTTCATTCCATCACATTATTAACTAAAATAGCCAACTCCTTTTAAGGTAATACCTCTTGTTTTATCATACCTTCAATATTAAAAGAGAAGTATATTTTCACCTAAGTAATGCCTATTTTATCTCCTTGTACAAATTTTGCAGGAAATAGCTACTTACTGGGTTTGCTTGTAAAACCAGATTTTCTGAAGAAAATAGTTGTCCTTCTAGGAAAGATAGCTATTCTTGTGTTATTCCTAAAAAAATTGATCCAGGTGGATATTGGTGGCCACCCACCTATTTCACTTGGGGCCCCACCATTGTCTTTTTCAGTTTTTCAGTTTCGGCACAACTTACTATTTTTGACAGTTTTTCGTGTCATGAACTTCCGGAGCCGTTTTGAGGCCCTAAACAATGTTTTTTGGGAAAACCGAGAGCAATCAAGCCTATATTTCTTACATCAAATTTTTTACTCCTCGGATAGATCTTTTTAACGAGCTATTAAGCGCGTCAAACGAAGATCGTATGCCAAAGTTACGTCCCCGAGAAGTTGAAACACCAATTTACCTAAACAGGGCCCATAATTTTGGCGCTTCATCTCCTAGGGTTAGGTTTTTGGATGTTTGGAGTTTTCCATTATTTCCCAATAATAAATAGGCCCTCGAGCCTCATTGTAACACATTTCATAGGTCTATAGCCACCACATCTCTTCTCAGATATATGCTACCAACACCCTAGCTATTTTTATTTCCATTATGTCTGTAAGCATATTTCAGTCATTTGATTTTAAAAAAGTGAAGTATTGTTTCCACTGCATATTTGTGTTTATGTCTATTTCTGTATTTTATTGCATTCCTGCATAAATCCGGATCAACAATTGATGAATCTAACATTTTGTCTTTAACCTTGGATATAAAAATCATGGTGAATGAATAAGACTTCTCAAGCTAAACCCATGACCTTAACTACTCAAAGCATTTAAAATAATTATTTAAAGAAACTTTACCCTAATAAATCTATGACACAACAAACTATTGGACTCAAAATGCTTTTGTATTTTGTTAAAAATGATAAAAAATAATAAATTTTAACCCTCCAGGGCCTTCAACCATAGTTTAGGAGACAAGAGAGGATCAAAGACACAACTTTGAATGATGACCAGATTTTGAAAAATTGCAGTGCTAACAGTGGCTCCTATTGGGGATGAAGTCCTTTCTATGAGTCTTCAAGGACCATAGTTCTAGTGCCTTTTCCAGCCCTTATTTCTCCAACCAAAAATATTGCTCATTAACTCAAAAAGACCAGCATGCCTAGCCATTGGGTAATGGAGTCATAAGCTAGATTTCAATATTCTGCAACTTATTTCAACATGACTGAAATATGAAAATCAAACTGCAATCTAAAACTGAAAAGAAATTCTTGAGTGGTGAGCTTATTCATCATCCTACTTCTAATCAGCTGAAAATTTTCCTAATCAAGTATAACTTGCTTTCAAATGCAAACATAAAATAATTTGACCAGTAAAGCGAAACTCTTGCATGTAACTATTTGGAAATACCCACAAGGGATATAATATACGTAGCAAGAAATGACCTGGAAACTTGTACTTACTGCTATAAACCGTGTGCTTCATTTCAACTGTTGCTATATTGGAGACCCCTACTGAAAATGAATCCATCCAATCAGCAACAAGATCATGAAACATATGAGGAATTCCTAGCTGATCCAAAAGACCAATTTGTTGTTGTTTAAAATCGGCTATGTCAATAAAACTGGGTTGCTCTTGTCACCCTTGAAACAACTCATTAACTACATATGTTTCATTACATTTAAGGGAAACAAAACCCTCTTTAAATTGTTGATTACTTTCTTGGACAGCAAACTCGTTAGAGGCACTTAAACCAACAAAACTAAATGGCAGCAATATATCAAGTTCCAAAGGAAGAACATCATGCTCATTAGATTCTTCATCCTAAGTACTAGGAAGAATTGGATCTGTATGAATATGATCTGAATCCATACCTTTTTCAAACTCTTCATAAACTTTTTCCATAACACTTCTAGACGAATCTACTTTATCATTTTGAACATAACACTCAAATTCTTCATAGCACTTAGAAAGAAACAACTCAGATGAATATAGTCCTTTACAATAATGATGAAACATCTCATGAAATTCCCTTAAAGAAGAAACAGTACCATCAGGTAAGGACCGGAACCATCTGCGCACATCTCCATCAAGGGAAAACACAAATATTTTCATGAGGACATATTCATGAAACAAATCCAGCAAGTGCATAAGCTCATGAAATGAAATCAAGTACATAGTGGGATGTTCATCTTCATCTCCTCGAAATCTTAAAAGGAGATGTTTCCATTCATCTGTAGAAGGCACCGGATTAGGAAAACCATGAATTACCGAAAAATTTAAAGGAGCAAACCTTTGAGCTAAGATGGCAGCAAAGGCTTTCGACATTATGAAACTATGGAACCGCCATTGGATTCTTTGTCATGGAGTCTCCAGGTGAAAGACCACAATATTCTTAAAGTCACAAACTCTTGTTCACCATCAAGAATTGATCAACAATAAAACAAAAGACTCGGGAGAATACTTTGTTTCAAGGCCTTTGTCTCCCAGCAGACGCACCAAAAAATGTTAGCGCTAGAATCGACACTTGGATTGTGATAAGCGCCTGACCAGATACATATTAAGGTCAAGGGATTTTCTTATAATTTCATTTGAGTTTTTTGGAAAGTGGTTGAAACTCACACACACTGAAAGGAGTTTTGAGAAGATAAGAATCTCTCACACATATGAGGGCACTAGTGCATGATGTGGTAGAAAGGTTGAGTTTGTAGCTTGATGGTTAGAAGAATGGAAGATGAACAGTGGATATGTAGAACATAAGCCCACTACTAAGAGGAATGGGTGACACAAATTTTAGGTCTGAAATTTATTGTGAAAGAATGCTTTAAAAGGATTATAAGAATCCCACTCTACATTTTAAGAATCCCATTTCAATGAATGATTTTGACTAGCATGACCTCATTAATCAGGAATTCTTGATGAATCAAGACTGATAAAAATAGATTAACATGCATGCTAGATCAAAATACTTATAAAAACATGAAACTTGATTTAATTCTACCTCAAGGAATGCTTATGAACAATCTTCAATTCATACTGAATCAGGAAAGCTTGGAAAAGACTTACAAAAATAGATCCATATGTCTTGGAGGTTCACAAGACTAATAAAAACATAAGATAGAACTTTTATGATAAATATGGAAAGATAGATAAAGTCTGTAAAAACAGAAGGGAAAAAAATACACACACCACACAGTTTGTGAGTCCTCAAGAGTGCATATGGATATATTATATACTCAAAAATATTCAACATAGTATACAATAAGATGAAAAACCAACTAACCTCTTTATTCCTTGCTTTACATAGCATATATACAAGATGATGTTATGGTGAAGCTTCCACAAAAAGTGCAAGTCTGTTTTAAAGACTTAATTACAATCTTCCACATATAGTGAAGCTTATCTTAAGCATAACATAAAAGTAGTCTGAAATAGAAATGAAGATAGAACATAACAGTATGGAGTTCAAAATGGCTGAATTGAGGTTGCTAGGTGCTCCTCATTTTCTAGAAAAACTGCCTCCAGAAAAAGTGCAACTTCCAACTGAAAAAGACACCCGGACCTTTATCTGCAAAAGTGTAGGAATAACCAACTGAAACTAACATCTAGAAGATATATTGACTAGACGACACTTGGAAAAATACCATTAGAATTCAGGTTGCGTTCACTTTATCACTACTTAGTGTCATTCTTTTGAAAACAGAACCAAAAAGCAACCTTTTCTCCTTCTTATGCCAAATCCGAAAATAATAACTACTTTTTGGGTTTTCTTGTAAAACTAGATTTTCTGGAAAAAGTAGCTATTAAAGAAAATTTTGTAGATAATGTTGATTAGCGGTTGTCATTGATGTCAACCCAAGCATCACCAGGGGCTAACCCAATATTGCATGGGAATTTTTACCTACCAAATTAATATATTCTTGGTCAATAATTATTTTGATGGTTTCTACTTGTCAAGATGTTTCCATTGATATATGGCACGCCATGTAATTCTTCACGGTTTGAGAGCTATTCATGTTTGAAGTTTGTACCCCCAGTTAGTGGGCTAAAACCCCATGGGGTTGTGGCATGGGTCATTGAAAAGTCATAATTAATATTTTTGAAGCTCCTAAAACTCCTCCCACTTTCACTTGTTGAAGCCCCTCTCAACCTAAGCATTTATATAAATTGTGATCCTCATATCCTTCTCATGCAAGGGATTTCACCATCTAAAACAGGTCATCGTGGCATTTTCGCTCTAACGTTTTTTTCTACGAAGGTTCAGAAGCCAAAATTTTTATAAGGCGAAGCTGAAATCCTGAGGAGGCTTCTGTGAAAATTTCAGATCAAGGTGCGCAATATTTGCGGAGATATGATCTGTGGAAGTCAGTGTTTTTGCAGGCTCTTGAAATTCATCTCAAAGAAGTGACCTTGGGAAAATCGTCATAACTCTCTCTCTGAGTATAGGATTTGAATTCTGTAAAAAGTGATAGATATTGCATATAATTTAGTTTTCTCTCTATCAATTTTAGAACTGAATGAAGAAACAGTGACACGTGGCACGTCGTACAAGTTCTCTCTGTTGAAACAGTCCATAATTAGGGCATTGTGAGAGATTGGGCATAAATCTCTCTTGAAGAATCCAAATTGGGTCAGACCTGTGGCATTGGAAATAAAACTCAGAGGAATACTACAGGACCAAAAATCATATATTGGGGATCTGAAATAGCAGAAATACACCAAATTCAATATCGAGCTCCTAGAAGGCAAGAAAAAGCTACATCATGTGTTGTCAAGGGCTGCAAAGGACCAGACTTTCTAGGGAAGAAAATAAAAGCAAGGTGTAGCAAAGGGTAGCATGAAAAGAGCAGCAACCAAGGTGCATAATAGCAGCAAGAATTTCATCACATGAAGTCTTCAAGTGGGCAGCACTGCATACAATCATTGTAAAGGTATCATTGTACTAAGTCATTGTAAATACATTATTGTACAAATTGTACTAGTGTCTATCTGCCAAGAGTTGAAGAGGTAGTGTCAGGTGGTCTAGGATCATCATTAGGTGTTTGTGTCAAAGTTGGGGTTATGGTCTAGTGTATCTTTTTCTTATACATCATTCTATATCATTGTAAAGTGGACCATTTTCCCTGGTATGGGAGTCTATTCTTCTTTTATTCTTCTATAGGGTGGTAGGGTGGTGCTAGGGTGAGTTGTAGCTCATTGGGTGTTGGGGCATCCGTTCAGTTGACTATTGAAGAATCTCAGGCGTTGGAGCGTCCATCCAGTGGGATATGGAGAAGAATTATTTTCTAGATTCTAGGAAGTTGGAGCTTAATTTTCAATTGGAGTTGAATATTAAAGAATTATTAGAAAATCATTAGGTGGTTTTTGCACCGGAGTAGGTTCCCACCTTAAAAAATATGTGCATTTGTGTTCCTTTTTTTGTTACTATCATTGTAAAAACACTGATAATAATTGAAGATTAACTAATGCTCTAACTGAAAGGAATATTGATTCACCCCCCCCCCCCCCTCTCAGTATTTCCAACAGATAATCCAAAATGATATAATTCTTCATATTTTCATTGTTTTAGATATTCAATCATTAAAGATCTAGTATAAAAGAAAAAATCCCAATAGCTTCTACCTTAGTGACCCTCTTATTTGACTTTCTCTTTTGTAATTGATTTTTTCTTCTTGGTCTTCTTTAAAACCGATACCATCCTGTTGCTTGGAACTGTGGCTTTGCACGGTGATCAATGAAACAAGTATTGGCTAGTTCTGAACGGTTCACCTTAGCACCCTTACCAATTTTCTTAACGGCTATCTTAACCACTAATGAACAATTGTAAAACAAGGAACAACAACCTTCCACAAAGCCCTGACTGCTGGCACTCGGTAAAAAAAAATTTTGCTAGAGGATAAGAAATTGTTTATTGTAGCTTTCACGAGGGTAAATGGAAATAGAGTTTTGCATGCCCCAAATCGCGGTGAGATGGAGTGACATGAAATCAAGTGATTTAAATGTTTGGTGCCATTTAATTTCACTGAACCTTTCATTCCATCGCATTATTAACTAAATAGCCAAATCCTTTTAATGAATCCTCCAATTAGAAATAGCCACCTTTCATCAAGGTAATACCTCTTGTTTTAGAAGACCTTCAATATTCAAGGAGAAATATCTTTTCATCTTAGTAATGCCTCTTTTATCTCCTTGTATGAATTTCACAAGAAATAGCTACTTACTGGATTTGCTTGTAAAACCATATTTTCTGAAGAAAATTGTTGCCCTTCTAGGAAAGATAGCTATTCCTATGTTATTCCTAAAAAAAATGATGACTTTAACATTTTGTCTTTAACCTTGGATAGAAAAATCATGGTGAATGAATAAGACTTTTCAAGCTAAATCCATGACCTTAACAACTCAAAGTAGTTAAAAGACTTATTTAAAGAAACTTTACCCTAATAACTCTATGACACAAACAAACTATTGGACTCAAAATTATTTTGGATTTTTTTTAAAATGATAAAAACTAATACATTTTAACCCTCCAGGGCCTTCAACCATAGGTTAGGAGACAAGAGAGGATCAAAGACACAACTTAGAATGATGACCAGAGTTTGAAAAATTGCAGTGCTAACACTTCCCACTGCCACATCCTGGACATACTCCATCATGTTGAGCTTGAACCTTGGGAATCCCTAAGACCAATTTCTCCAATTCAAAAATAGCGTCTTAAGGTATATGGGCCAATATTTGGTTCCATATCTCACCTATATGATTAGTGTCATGGACCAATGCTAGAAGTGGTCTTACAGTAACCCTATAGAGTCCTACATATATTGATCCCAATGTCAATGAATATCTCATAGGTGATCCAACAGGCCAAGTAAGAACATTTCCTTTGATGAATAATACCCTCATCCCTTTATCTTCCAAAGCATATATTGATACCAAATTATTCTTCAACCCAGGAACATACATTACATAATGGAGCAAAACTGATTCTCCTAAATTTAAATGAAATTTGATGGACCCAAAACCTTTAATGAGATGAGTAGAGTTGTCTCCAAGAATGATTTTCAAATTTGACTCCCTCTCCACCAATTTAAAGAGAACTTCCTTATAACCAGAGAAGTGATGAGTGGCCCCATTATCAACCAACCAATTATCCCACAAATCTAAAGGAGATGAACTAGTAAGAGAGGAAATAATAATATATTCATATTGATTTGAAACAATAATTTCATGCCTGAAGAACCTTGACTTATTTTTTGGACGAATATCTTATTCATGATCACTTGGAGCATCTCTTATTCTTCTTTCATCTCTTCCATTGTGGTCATTCCTTCGATCATCTCTTCTTATTTTATCAGTGAACCTGTTGTTGTAGCTTCTAGTATTGTAGTGTGGTCCATTGTTCTTTTCAGGGAAATATCGAGCATAATGAACCTCCTTGTGACAATTGTAGCATTCAATGTGGGAGTATTATTTTATTTTATTTAGATTTTGAGGAGGAGGCTTCCCTGAATCTAATGGAACTCCTTTCCCTTTATTATTCTTATTGTCATGAGTGAAGAATGTAGATGGATCTCCTTCATCATGATTTTGAATCCTTCCTCTTGATATCATCCTTAATTCTTCTTGAGTGAGCTGTCCAAAAATTTCATCAAATGATGAGAGAGCATTGTTGTTTCTTATGGTGGTGATGAAGGTTTCCCAAATAGGAGGGAGACCTCTTAGAATTACGATCACCAATTCTCTGTCAGACACAAATTCCCCAACTCTTTGAAATTGATCTCTAAGATGATATATCCTCATACTATCGACAAATTATTGACATGAAGAGTAAATATAGATGTTGTTTTATCCTTGGAATAACATGATATCTTGGATGAGAAGGAAGCAGAAGTTCATAGCATTGAGAAATTCCAAGGTAGAGTATATTTACACTAGCATGGATAGTTGCAAAGTAGTTTGGTTGAGGAAGCTCTTTGGAGAGCTATTTGAGCAGGTCTTAGACACTACAATGATATATTGTGACAATAATAGTGGGATCCGTGTGGCAAATTTTGGCTCGAGGGGTCCTGACCCAGGTTCAGAGGTTCAAGGTTTGCCAACAAACCCCTATACTACTGGCCCTTTCGGTAGTGACCTGCTTGCACAAGCCAAAGTCTCACCCGAATTAGTATGGGTGGGTGCTGGAACTAGGTTTCTGCACCCTCGGAGAGGGTAGGTAAGTCAAGCAGATCTGCGTTCAATCTTATACTGACCAGATCTTATATCATAGAGCCTAGATCTACAGATTTCCTTCGCATCCATGTGTGCGACAGCAATTATATTCACGACATTCAACAGATCATGTACGCATAGAACACTAACGTGGCTATTTCAGTTATTCTTGCATAAAGTAGAACAGAACATATTCAGATTGCAGCATAAATAGATAACGCAGTTGCTTTCGTAGCGTAAATCATCGACATAGCAATATGCATCAACTAATCAAATATGACAGACTTGCATTAACAATAATTTCAATAGATTCAGATATTCAACAATACTTCCACATTCATTAATCCTCAAATCCTTCTTACAATAACCCAAAACCCAACCTGCGCACACAACAGCAGGGTCCACACACAGCAGGACAGAGAATCTCCGCGCACACAACAGCAGGAGTCCTTCCCCAACAACCCTAACCAGATCTATCAGTTCGCACTTAGCATCAATCTCTATTCCTTCCTTTGTCTTACAACTCAAAATGTCCTTCTATTTATAACAAGCTAGCCTAAACTTTCCTGTGGTTCGCAAACCATGGTTTCCAGACCCATTAAAATGATTTCGGTGCTTTGACCCACCCCGAAACCCCTGTGCTAGACCAAAATATGCCAAAATTATATTAAAAATACTTGAAATTGTCCCAGTTTGCAACCGTTGGAGGACCCTACTCCAGCAGTCCCTCAACACAATCTTGTGACTCGTCCTGAGTCACTGTAGTGGCGTGGTCTCCACCTGCGCATGTAGTGCATTGATGGTTGTGATCAGCGGAGGTAGCACCTCTTGACTCTAAGCAGCGACGCTCTGCATAAGATCCACAAGATTTTGGGATGTTGGTCCTTTGGTTGCCGCGGTGACACTTTCTAGTGTCTGGTTTAGTCGCTTGACCGCGCCATCTGCATCTTGTGAGAGCTGGAGGGCTGTGGCAACCCATGGCTTCAATCGTTCCTTGATGATGTGCTTCTTGCACCAAAGTTTCTCAATCTCGTTCTGGAGAGTGTTGCTGGTCCTCAAATGTGCTAAACGTTGTGCAGGAACCAAGGTGGGCAATGTAGCCTCGACCTGCTCAAAAGCTTCTTCCTTCTACCGTAAGTCCTGATTGATCTCTCGGAGGACTGGATTGAACTGGACCATGATCCAGAGCTACATGGCTAACTCTAGCAACTGTTCACCCTGAGAAATCTGCCCTGTGATAGTGTTCGTAGCTTCAGTCACCAACGCAGCGTGCTGGGCTCGTACCTCTGGCGGCGTGGTAGCCTGCAATTTGGCCTGTAAGTCAGAGATTTGTTGCTCCAGTTGTGTCTTAATGACCTGCATTTCTGTCCTAGACACTTTCAATGCTGCAACCACTCTTTCCACTTTGGCACGGGGTGTAGTTGCCGTCGGGATCCCATCTAGAACCTCCGTGCAGAGCTGGTGGATCACTGTTTCAAGCTCCACCTGCTGCGATACAGTGAGGGACATTTCTGCGTTCTTTTGTGCGATGGTCCACTTGGCCACACTGATCTGTAGGTGTACTTTCTAGTCTCGATGGTGGATCTCTCGGAACACGACGGTGTGGAGACCGTGTAATGCCTCATGGGGCAGCTTAGCCAGATCCAATTGTATCTCTGTACCTGCTTGGAGTTGGATTCCTACAAGCGCAGCGCTAGGCAAAGAGTAGAGATGGATTTCTTCCGTAGCTAGCACTGTACTGTTGGTTCCCAAGGGAGCCCATGTCTGAATTACGGTGGTTTGCAGCGTATCTGTCTTCCACTGGAGGGCACGGATATCATCCTAAATTGTGTAAATTTCATCCTTCTGTTGTTCCTCTATGGCTTCCCACCTAACCTTTATAGCCAGTGTAAGTGCGTTCGTGATTTGCTCGAGGTCACCGTTAGTTAGCGTGACCGTCGCATCATATTCCTGGCGTTGGGAACACTGCTTTTTTCAGGGCTCTTTTGCAGGCTCGCTTGGCTGCTTCGTACCCTAGAGGGAGGTGGTATCTTTGTTAATCATGCATTGCACACTCAAGTCTAGCTGTGAACCCCCCTCCGCGTCCTTTTTGGTGATTTATGGCAGTTGTGAGTCCTTTTCCATGGCGGCATCCGAGCCCCTCTTTCTCGATCCTATGGTCTCCTCGGGGTTGACAGGGGGGTTCACTCCTATCGCGCAGTTCCCTTCGGTGCTCTTTTCACCAGGTATGAAGCCAATCCTCCATGCAGGGAACCAGAGCGCAATTATCCAATCAATTTCTTCGTCTCTTGACCCAATCACCATGATTTCCTCAAGTTTTGGCTCTGTAGGTACTGAAGCTTCCGCGGGGATAGTAGCTGTCATTCTAGAGTGAAAAGGGAATCTTGATTCTAGGGGACTATTGGCAGCAGGAGTGGGTTGATTCGTCATGAACAGGACGCTACAGGCCTAGAGAACCCTGTAACATAGAGAAAATGCATACGGGTTACGGAAGTGATACAGAACCTTTGACTGAGCTATTCTTCCTACTTTATAGTGCCTGCGGTCGTCCAATGGTAGGGTAAATGTCACCTGGAACTTACCATCAAGTAAACGGTAAAAAATCTCAAGGAATCGCCTCATTAATTTCTAGCCGCCCGCTCCATTCAACAGTAACTTTTCCTCTTTACCAGATTTTATTGTTCCAACCACTCCTCACGTGCGCTCAGCATACTTGTTGTGCTTGGACTAAACGCCTGCAACTACTGTGCATTTTTCCTCAACACAGGCTCGTTCCCCAGGAACTTTGAAACCAAAGACATGTTCCTCCGACATGTGTCATCCCAACATAATCGAACCCCCTTCGTAAGCAAGTTTCTCAGAGGTGTTGTGATCAGTGTTTACTATCGAACAAAATTCCTGTAATAACCTGCGTGGTCGAGGATTGAATGCAGTTGTTTCTTGGTTCTAGGAGTTGTCGGATATATGATAAATCTGCTTCCTATATCCGCATCCCCAATCTTAGCCAACGTACGGTGTGTTTCAATTCCACCCATTCGCAGCCTACATGGTCTGGCAACCGTGTGCATCCCTTCCAATTCTGAGTTAGAAGCATCTTTTGGATCATTCTTTCCTTCTTTTGGGGGTAGGCCGTGGTAATCAACCATACTTGGTACCTACGTTTCCCACGTAAGTATTTCAGGTGCGACATACAAGTGCGATTCACCCCCTACCACAGCATCAGTGTCTTACAGAGCTGCGTCAAGCACCTCTGTTCCACCTACGAACCCAAATGTTCCCATAAATTCATCCTTCAAAGTCTCCCAATGGCGAGTGCACTGATGTAGCTGCGCGTCTAAATACCATGCAGTGGGAAGTGGTCCCAAGGCATGGATAAACAGCTGAACCCATTCTTCCGTAGTCTTGTCACACCATTTCTTCATCCATGCGAACAGATACTTGCGCGAGTCTTTGGGACCGATGTATGTTTGGACACGCAAGTGATCAGGCAGTTCAAATCGCAGAATCATCATATCCTGGCACTTTTCCCAGTCCTGGAATGCTTCCTTATGTGTGTCCCACCACCGCGCAAGTGTCTTACGCATGGCGAGGTTAAGGGCCCCTAGCCTTCGTCCTCTTGGAACCTCAGCTTCAAATGCTCATAAAAATTCCTTAATATTACCAGAACCATCAAAATAGGGTAGGTCTCTTACCTCTGAGGAAATTTAGCGGAAGTCCTTTGTGACCCGAAGGCATCGCGGCGTAGAGACATCATGTAATCAATTTTTCCAGTTCTCTATCTCCCCATCGGAGTCGGAGAAACATTCACTTTCCTTTTCCTAGCAGAGTACACTGTCATCCATGGGGTTGATCCAATCTTTGTCCTGCGTAGTTAGCTTATAAATATGATCCACATCCTCTTCGTCGCACACTGGCTCAGTGTATCGTTCGCCTTCCGTAAAATCTAATGGCACTATCATCCTTGTACTATTATTCTCAAACACCATGCTTCTCTTCTTCAAGTTAATGATACCTCCCATATCGATGGCCCAATCCAATCCCAGGAGTGTAGGATAGGGGTCCGCATCTTCTATGATCTCAATTACCTCAAAGTCCGCCTGGGCCTTTACTCTCGCGATATCCACCGCGATTTTCGATATTCTTCCCAAGGGTATAATATTTTACTGATTTGCCATGCACAGCTGGATAGTGGACTATTCCAACTTAGGTTCTCCCATTTGTTGCCAATTCTGTTTAGTTAATACATTCGCATCTGACCCCAGGTCCAAAATAACCTAATCCATCTCATAATCATCGATCTGTGCAGTCAGCCTCATCTCCCTACCAATGTGTTTCTTATATCTGTATAGTTTGTGCACATCCTTGATTTCCGGAGATAGGCTAGGTCGTGCTACGTAGCTATCTATCAATGACTGAAGATTCTCTACATCCATTGGGTTGCGCAGCAACTTCATACATGCCTGTAAAAAGGGCTTGACCTCCTCGTCTGCCTTAAGGTTCGCAGGTGTCTAAGAAGTAGATGCCTCTACCTCAGAAAAGTGTTTGTGAGCTGCGATAAATGTTTCTTTTTCCTTGCTTAGGTCCAAACCCTCTTGTTTGATAACAGCTTTTCATATCAGAGATCCAGTCATAGCCTTCTCCCTAGGTCCTCCGGTGGCCATTCCTTTGTGCGTTACAACATTTACGCTCAGATCTTTGTCTTGCAACTTAGCCTTAACCCTTTTCACATTCTGCATAGGTGTTGGCTGCTTCTCCTGCATTTTTTTTATCAATATTGGACAGTCTTCGATCACACAATCCAGCTGTCTACAGTACCGGCAGGACTGCCTCATAGGATTCGAATAGTCTCTCGTAAAGTGCCCAACCTCTCCACAGTTATAACATATTAGCTACCCTCGTCCCCGACCTGCGCTTCTGCCTTGGCCTCCCCACTACCCCTGGCTAGGGAGCCACCTATGCCTGCGGGGGACCTTGGCGACGCAGGGTCTGATTGTACCCTATATAAGTTTCTACAATCGATCATCAAATCGTATGTCTGGAAGTTCTATTCATCATGTCCCAGCGATCTACAGAACTTGCACCATTTTTTTTTTACCTTTGGGACATACGTAGCAAGGCGGGGCAGTGGTTTGTGTTGTGCATCCCTACAACGTGGCAATCATCGCACCGCAATGTTGGCCCACTTGGCCCTGCAATTTCCCTTGGGCGCAATGGGCTAAGTCCCTCAGCCTACATATAGTCTGCTAATAAAGGACAATTATCCTTGTTGTGACCATTCACCCTACATCGTATGCACCACCTTTTAGGGCTAGCCTCTGCTCCTTGCTCTTTTCGCAGGTTCCGGATCTCCATGTGCATTGCTTCTAGCTGTCCTTGGATCTGTTGGATGCCCAACTGAGTCTCATCTCGATGCGTGGCTTCTAACTTCATAGCACCCTCCAAGGCTTTCTCCTATGATTCAAATGTTTGATGACCCATAGGTACGCGCAGGTGAGGCAGCAGCATAGCAATGAACCATTTTCTGTGATTTCTGTCATCCTATTGAAATCCTCCTTCTCTAATCACCTTCTTCAGTCGTTGATCGGCCTCCCACACAGACTCAGAAGACCCTTGCTTGAAATATTTTAGATCAACCACTATTTGCGAGTAGGACTTAGGCTTCTTAAATTATTGCTTCAAATCGTTCTTAATCTCCTCAATGGTTTCGTTCTCATGTTGGCCGATGTATCCCATGTACCAGTCCAAATATCTCTCTTCAAAGGCAAGGGATAGTTGTGCCCACTTCACCGCATCACTAGCTACATTCTGCGCAGTCCATACCAATCCTACAACAAACCAGAACCGATCCATGTCTTCATCCCCCACACCCTTAAAAGTCGGCAACTTCATGTGCGCAGCCATGTCGTCTTCTGGTGGTGGTGGAGGCATAGGCGAATTCTTACTCCTATGCTGGTTCGCAAGTGGTGTGCTAGGAAGATTTTACGTAGCTGCTTCTCTTACCAGGTTGTAGAGAGATCTATCTCCTTCTAGGTTGGTCCGATAGTATTTGATGCTTCGTGTCGTACTTCCGTCTGGATCATGTTCATTCACTCGGTGTGACTACACAAGATACTCTTTTCGCACAGTAATATCTTAATCAAGAATGGTAAGGTCTTCAGAAACATACCCCGGAAACCCTTGAAGAATCTTTTCTCTGGTTCAGAGTAGGGTACGAACTGATCGATGGAAAATTATGTCACGAACCCTCCTAGCACAATTTCCACCCAGTGGTCCACCATGCAAGTGATGGTATTATCTGTTGAGAAACCAGCTCCAAAAATAGAAGAAAATAGATATCAATGCCTTAGAAATAAGCCACTTTGAGGGGGCAACCTCCAATACATTACATGAATGAACAATCCTTGGATGATACAAATGAAAAAACCTCTTTTCTATATATAGGAGTCCATGGGGCCACAATGTAATCCTAGTGGGGCCAAAATGTAATCCTAGCCGACCTACCAATAATAGTGTAAGGGCATAATAACAACAATATGGGGGTTACATGGGTACAACTATAATAATAAGGGGGACTATAATAACATAATAAGGGACTTCACTAGTAATATAGGGACCTAACATGCCCCTCTCCTTCAAACAAGTGTTGTCCTCAACGCTTGATTATTTCTTGATGCTTCTGTATAAAATTCTCATCCTTCCATGTGGAATCTTCTACAGGAAAGTTCTTCCACTTGTTGAGATACTCTGAAATTGATTGTACTTGTTGAGTTCTTGTTTCTGTGACTGCTTCAGAACTTCTTTCAATGTGACGTTGATCTTCATGTTCTTTCATTTGATTCTACACCAAAGTTAGGTTATCCTTTGAGAGTTGTTGAACTTGTTGTTGATGCTCGATGTGATCTTCCACTGCTTTGTCATCCATATTATATTTTATTTGATCCTTCAAACCATCCAACTTAGCCTCCATTTATGCTTTTAAACCATCTATGTCATCTTCAGTTGCTCTTCATAAGATCGAAATTTGTTGCACTTGGTATTTTAATTTTGATATCTCATACTGCAATTCTTCCTCTCATGGAAAATTTTAGGGGCTAATATTCGTAGGTGGGCTAATTTTCCATGGTTTTTCCATAAAAAAAGATTCGCCAATTTCCATTTTTTTATAAAAATGATTCGCCCAAATTTTACAATATAAAATTATTTTACGTTAAAAATCACCAAAATTATATTGACAGTATATATAATATCATTATAAATTTAAATAATTTTACAAATACATCAATAAACATTTTATTGTTTGCATATTAGGGACTAGTGAGATTCGCCAATTTTTTAAACTTCGAGATAATTTTCCATCCTTCAAATTTTCCCTTCAGTTCCTCTTCATGCGTCATAGTATAGATTTTTGAGGGCTTAATGGGTATGGAATTATTTTTTGGAGGCATTATAGAACCCAATACTGATAAAAATTCTAAAACATGCCCTTGGAATCACTTCAAACTTATTTTTTAAACAAACGTTATGCAATTTAAAAACCAAATACACACCTTTTTCTTGCTTTTGAGGAGCTCGATATTGAAATTGACTTATCTCTATACTTGCAAATCCTCAACATCTTAAATTCAGCCATGTAGTATTCCTATGAATCTTCTTTCAAATGCCACAAGTTTGACTTGATTTGGATTCTTCAAGACAAAGTTATGTCCAATCTCCCACAATTACCTAATTATGGACTGGTTCAGTAGAGCGAACTTGTACGACTTGTCACATGTCACTGTTTCCTCCTTCGGCTCTGAAATTTATAGAAAGGAAACTATAGTCCGTGTACTTGTGGCCCCTTTTTACAAAATTCCAATTTGATACTTAGAGAGATAGTTATGAATATTTTCCCACGATCACCTCTTTGAGATGAAATTCGGGAGCCTGCAAAAGACCTAACTTCCACAGACCATATCTCCCAAAATTGTACGAACCAATCTCTGAAATTTTGCGAAGATCTTTCTCAGGATTTCTTATTTGTGCCCTAAAAATTTCAGCTTCTAAACCTTCGTAGAAAAAACATTATAGCGAAAATGGAACGATGACCTGTTTAGGTTAAATTCAGGAGTGAAAAAATACCTAACTTCTACAGATCATATCTCTGAAACTGTTGTGAACCAAGATCTAAAATTTATCGAAAATGTTCTTCAAGATTTTTTCTTCGTGCTCTAAAAAATTCAGCTTCTGAACCTTTGTAGAAAAAAATTTATAGCACAAATTCCGCAATGACCTTTTTAAGTGAAATTCAGGAGCTTGCAAAAAGCCCTAACTTCCACAGATCATATCTCTGAAAATATTGCGAACCAAGCTCTGAAATTTTGCAACGATGGTTCTTAGGATTTCTGCTTCGTACTCTTAAAATTTCATCTTCTTAACCTTCTTAGAAAAAAAAATTATAGCTAAAATTCCACGATGACCTGTTTGGAGCAGCGAAACCCTAGAATGCAAAGCTCTAATACCAAATGTTGAGAAACTGGCTCCAAAAATAGAAGAAAAGAGATATCAACGCCTTAGAAATAAGCCACTTCAAGGGGGAAACATCCAATACATTACATGAATGAACAATTCTTGGATGATACAAATGACAAAACCTCCTTTCTATATATAGGAGTCCATGGGGCCACAATGTAATCCTAGCCGACCTACCAATAATAATGTAAGAGCATAATAACAAAAATATGGGGGTTAAAGGGGTACAAAAATAATAATAAGGGGGACTATAATAACATAATAAGGGACTACACTAGTAATATAGGGACCTAACATTATCAGTCTTCTCTAACTGCTGGATCAATTCGGGGGTCCACTATGTGACCCATTCGTCCTTCCAACACTTTTGAAATTCAATCAACCTTGCGATCCACTCTTGGAGCTTGATCGTAATTGTCACAAAGAATATCTCATAGATATCTGCAAAAATATACTTATTTTTCCACTCCTCGATGGTCAACCTCTTACTATGGTTTTCTTTCACTGTGAATTCCTGAACTTACTGTTCGAACCATTCATCAATTTCTTTTCTTTCAGGTTTCCAGTATGGCCTTGGCATTACCCGATCCCTCTCTCAAAATGCTCCCGGTCCCGGAAACGGAACCATTTTTTGGCTCGAGGGGTCCTGACCCAGGTTCGGAGGTTCAAGGTTTGCCAACAAACCCCTATACTATTGGCCCTTTCGGCAGTGACCTGCTTGCGCAAGCCAAAGTCTCACCCAAGGTAGTATGGGTGGGTGCTGGAACCAAGTTTTCGCACCCTGGGAGAGGGTAGGTAAGTCAATCAGAGCTGCGTTCAATCTTATACTGAATAGATCTTATATCACAGAGCCTAGATCTACATATTTCCTTCGCATCCACGTGTGCAACAGCAATGATATTCACGGAAATCAAAATATCATGTACGCATAGAACACTAACGTAGTTATTTCAGTGATTCTTGCATAAAGTAGAATAGAACAAATTCAGATCGCAGCATAAACAAATAACCCAGTTGCTTTCGTAGCGTAAATCATCAACATAGCAGTATGCATCAACTAATCAGATATGACAGACTTGCATTAACAATAATTCCAACATATTCATATATTCAACAATACTTCTGATTCATTAATCCTCAGATCCTTCTTACAATACCCCTAAACCCAACTTGCGCACACAGTAGCAGGGTCCACACACAGCAGGATAGAGAATCTCCACACACACAGCAGCAGGAGTCCTTCCCCAACAACCCTAACCAGATCTATCAGTTCACACTTAGCATCAATCTCTATTCCTTCCTCTGTCTTACAACTCAAAATGTCCTTCTATTTATAACAAGCTAGCCTAAACTTTCTTGTGGTCCGCAAACCGTGGTTTGCGGACTCTAGGTCTACCCTTTAACCCATTACAATGCTTTCAGGGCTTTGACCCACCCCAAAACCCCTATGCTAGACAAAAATATGCCAAAATTGTATTCAAAATACTTGAAATTGTCCCAATTTGCAGCCGTTGGAGGACCCTTCTCCAACAACAAACAATCTCGTATTTCATGAAAATTCCAAGCACATAGAGATTTGATATCACTTCATTCTAGACATGGTGTAGAGAGGACCCATTTGACTCCATCACATATCGATAGATGAGAAAATTGCAGATATTCTCACCAAGACTTTGTTGAAAGGGAATTTCTTTCTCTTCAAAGAGTAGCTTGGATTGATGGATGTGACCCTTGTTGATAAGGGGCATCACTGATCGAGGACACTGAGCCAAATATTCCCCCTGTCTGAGCTCCCAGGGTGAGGAATTGAGATAGAGGGCTCCTGGGGTTGAGGGAACTCTGGACAATAGGGTATCACCCCTATATATTACCCATAGGGTTGGAGTAGTAGCTCACCCTATCTTGGTATTTTCATAGTATACCCTAGTTGGCATCATACCCACAAGCGGGACTTGTTGGGATTGTCCCTCCCTTTCTGGCCAATGGGTTGAGGAGGCTTGGGGCGTGTGATCCTTAGCTTTTGGTAATTCAAGTATCTCGCCCAATCTTAGATTATGATGCAAGTGTTATACCACATGAATCTTAAGGCTCATTACTGGGAATATCGATAGGCAATAGGATGGGTTGAGCATTATATCCCTTACATCACATGTTGCTTGATATGGGATCGTAGTAGTAGCTCCCCCATGATATCCTGGGTCGTAGCTCGCTAACATATATTCCTAGGTAGTAGCCTGCTGACAGAGATTTCGGGTAGTATCTCGATGGATAGAGGGTGGTATATTTTTTCTCCCTAATGATTCTTCTTCTTTAGTTTCGAGAATGTTTCATTAGATAGAGTTGACCAGAGATGGGACATAATATGGCTATAGAACAGACGAGTGGAATTCTCCCTGGTTGAGAGGGGGTGTTAAAATTATGCAAGTACGTTCAAATTCCACTTTTCAAAACTTATTTAATGGATATGATTATTTCATTAAATTCATATTTTCGAGAGGACCAAAATCGACCTAAATATCACTCAAATCGGATAAGGGAAAGTGTACTTATGAAGGAAATCCCACACATGCACATTTGGAAAACGTCGGCCCCAAAGAAATTTGGTCACTCATGGAAGCCTATAATATAAGTGACCTCAAGCTCATTTGAAGATGAAAATTAATATTATTCTTCTCTTCCCATTGATTAGGCACAGGTCTTAGGAAAGGAAGACAAAAGAAGTTTTCAAAGGTCTGAAATAGAGGGTCTGAAGCTCGTATCTGATCTAGGGTTTATGGGCTATAGTCACAAGCTTGTCACATAGAAATTTATCCCATAGTTTTTGGCACACATGCATCAAGGGAGAGATTGGGATCCTTCAGGAGCTTACACATCTCCTCATTCATGCAAATTGTTTTCTTAATAAAAAATATTTAATTGGAATATGTTTTATTTTTTAATGTATAACTCGATTTTTTGAGATATCAATAGGGTTGGTGTTATCACACATGATAGACACAGGTTGATCATCTTGTACCTGAACATATTTTAAAATTTTCTTCATCCATATCACTTGGGTAAAACAAGTAGTAGCAAAAAAGTATTCAAATTTTGCAATGGAGAGAGAGATAGAAGATTTCTTCTTGTTGTGCCACTAGACCAAACATCTTCCAAGGAAAAATGCTCCCCCACTAGTGCTTTTCCTATCATCCACACTTCCTTCCAAATATGCATCAGTATAGTATTTAAGAGTAATATAAGTTCCTCATGGATACCATAATCCATAATCTGTAGTAGCTTGAATATATTTGAATGTTATTTTAACCACATTTATATGAGATTCTTTAGGATATGATTGAAATATTCATACTAATGCCACAACCTGCATAATATCAGTTCTTGATTATATTAAGTAAATAAGAGAGTAGAGAAACTGAATCATACTCTTGAACCGGTCATAAACATCCCTAATATTGACGAACATCACAAAACATATGAAGGACAAGCACCAATATGTCGATTCAATGAGTTTTAGGCCCAGGCCAATGGACCTATTTCATTGGATATTCACAAATTGGACCATGGAGTATGAAATACATCTTTGTTCCAATGGCTTCTTCATAGTTAAATTTCGATACTTGGAAATAAAATACTACATACTCCAGGAGGAACCATGGTTTTGTGGATATATGGTAATTTACATCGCCCCATGGTTCCCGGATTTTGATGCAAACACTATGGTAGTTTCCAAAATGCCATTTTGGGTTAGGCTATATAACCTCCTCCTACATTTTTAGAATGAAAGTGTACTTGAAGGCATAGGGAATTTCAAAAACAGATACACAGTGACTGGGGGAGAGAATCTACACTTTCACATGTATTTTTGTGGAATTCGACCTCAACAAAGGGCTACCAGAAATCATACAGTTGGTACATGAACAGAAAAATGGATGCAGCATCTAGACTATGAAAAAAATTCTTTCAGATGCAAAATTTGCATGCAGACCGATCATCTACAAAATACATGTTATGAAGCAAAGAGAGATAATTGAAGAAAGAAAAATGTGGGGAAATCACCCAAAGGATGGAAATTTCCCCCATGTGACCCAGAGGAGGAGATAGAAGAAGAAGCGGAAGTACCCACTCCTGATGGGAACAATCAGCCAACAATCGTCCCAGATGCACAAGAAAAAGAACCCCGGGATCCTTTTGATATACAAATACACCAGGGCACACCTGCAAAGAAACCAGTCGCTGCAAATATTGGTGGGAATAAACAGCGTCACCTATCAAAAACCTCTCACTCGGACAAGGAAAATGGAGCAGCTACAGCTGAAAATCAGCTCGCCCTTGTCTCCCCCCCACCATCTCAAGAAGCATGGCGAAAGATAGAAAAAAAAATAAAAGGAGATAAATTTAGTTTTTTCTCCTCATATGTATATTATTGGTCTCTTGTATGAACTTTGAACACCAGTCACGGCTAGTTTTTGGTCTTTATTTCTCAGTTGATGCAACATGTAATTTTGTTTTCATTAATGAAATTACGATTTTTTCCTCGAACAAAAAAAAAAAAAAAAAAAAAAAATTAAAGAAGACTCATAATCATGGATTTATACATGGTTTAATATAATTTCATAGATTCATCATCTTTGCTTAATTTACAGCCTGATACCATAGTATTTCTTACTGGGGAACAATTTTCCATCAAAAAAAAATTCAACATTTCATTAAGATATTTTGTTTGAGATATGAAAATTTCTTACTTCAATTGATTAACTTTTAGACCAAGAAAAAAGGATAATTCCCCTAGCATGGACCTTTCAAACTCTTTTTTCATATTGTTTGCAAATTTATTGCTCATGGATTCATCATTACCTCCAAATATTATATCATCTACATAGGCCACAAGGACTAGCATGTTACCTCCTTCATTCTTGATGTATATATTGATATCCATTAATCCCCTGTTGAAACCTTGTTGATGAAGATAAGCATCCAACCTAGAATACCATGCCCTGAGAGATTGCTACAAACCACACAATGCCTTCTTTAGTTTACATACAAAGTGTTTTCCTTCTATCAATCAAAATCCTTCTGGTTGTTCTACATAGACCTCTTCCTTGAGTTCACCATTTAGGAATGTTGACATCACATCCATTTAATATACTTTTGAATGCTTTGAAGTAATCAAAATACAAAAATATCTATATTTCCTCTAGACAAGCTACGAGATCAAATATTTCACCAAAACCAATGCCTTCCACTTGCGCATAACATTTGCAGAAAAGCCTTCCTTTATTTCTTACTAGTTTCCAATGATTAACAACTTTGTTCTTGTACACCCACTTGGTTCCATTTATATTTTGTCCTTCGGTCTAGTAACATATTCCTAAGTTTGATTCTTTCCAATATAATTCAATTCTTCACCTATGGCCTAGATCCAGTGTTCATCCTTGTTGTTTTGAGTAAAATTTTGTGGTTCTATTAAGGAAAAAATGTTGTCTTCTTCATGTGATGCATCTGTTATATTTCTTCCAATTTGAACACCTGAATCTTTATTTCCAAAAATATGATTACCTAGATGATTTTTTTGTACATACCTAGATGGAGTCTTAGCTTACTTGGGCTCATTCTCATATCTCTAAAATTCTTCAAATTTATTGTCTTCTAGTTCTTTTGATGGGGATTATTGAAAGATATTTGGATTAGGCTAAGTTTGAGGAAGAACATCGTTGTGCAAGAGTGATTCATCTACTTTCACAACAACACTTTCAATAATAAAAAAAAATTCTATTGTTATGACACATGAACCCTTGCTTCGATAGTCTTATCCTAAAAGGATACCCCCATCAACCCAGGATTCAACCTTACCATGTTTTTCTTTGTTCACTTTTATGTAGCACATTATCCCAAACACTTTGAAATATTTAACAATGGATAGTATTTATTTCAATGATTCATAAGGAGTTTTGGAGCTTTTGGTTTTGATTTTATCCCTATTCAAAATATATAAATTTGTGCTTATTACTTCTCCCCAGAATCAATCCGACAATTGAGCTAGAAAAAGAAGAGTTATTTCCATCCCCTAAATTTTCTTATTCTTCCTTTCGGCTACACCATTTTGTTGAGGTTTTCTTACATTAGTAAATTTCCTTCTAATTCCATGATGATTGCAGAAACTATTGAATTCATGGGAAGTTAATTTGTAATATCCCCAAAATGGACTGCTTAGCAAGGTATGCCTGAAAAACGCATTTTTTAGGAATGTATGCTATAGGATTGCAAACCAAACCTTGGATACCTTATATCTAACAATATAAGACCTGAATTCAAGAGGGGATCAGAAACAAATCCTTCTAGGTGGGTTAAACAGATCTCCCACACCTAGTACAGCTTGGAAAATGCCCAAGAATGGGACTGCAACAAGATTAAACAACATTGCTTCAGAAATAACGCAGTTCAGCAAGGTAGAAGAAGTAGGCCAATATGGAGGCTCAATAATGTCATATATATTAGCAAATCAGAATTATACTGAAGCCCATGAGTCTTAGAACATAAAATATAAGACTTATACAGAAAGAAACCCTCAAAAAGAGGTGATGCAACACATATAATTGACTGCAAAGGCTTGACAGCGTTATTTTATTGAGTGTACTGCAGCAGTATATTACAACTTAGATCTAGAGAAAAATAATGCATGAACAGTCAAATCTATGACAGATCCATACACTATAATTTCTCTACTTTACATTCCCCTTGGGGATTTCAGCAAATCATGAAGCACATGGAGTAGATCTGAGATTCTATGCAGCAGATCTGCAGATCTATTTAGAATTTCTGAAGCATATATAGGAGTATTCAGATCAGATCTAAATATGACATGGGTAAGAACATAAATCCATGGATCACCACAGTGAAGGGCAGATCCCCAACACCAGAGATCACTCCTCAACTTTTCCAAAACACCCTGCAACTTTCCTCTTTGTAGATAACGCAGTACTGGAAGAGGGACTGCATTGTAGGCTTGAAGAATATTTTGGCCTAATGCAAAGATGTAGATCTGAAGCTCAAATGATCCAGAACACTCTTACCAATGGGATAGAAGCCTTTCCCATTGAAAAGGGGCACTAGATTGGCCTAGATCTGAGTAGATCTAGCCTCCACTTGCTGTAGCTTACAAATACAACCAAACCCTCAACAGGATCTGTGTTGTAGTTGGAAGTAGAAGCTTGGCCTTAAGCCTGATAGTGGTCAAGAAATACAAGTCTCTTCCAAGAGCTACTCAAGAAAAGAGAAGGATTCCTAAACATAATATCCTTGTGCTAAACAGCACTATTCTCTGCTAAACAGCGAAGAGAATGAGAAATGTCTAAACATACATATTCTTCAAAAATAATATGATCTTCAACAACGTTCTCTTGTTGTCCTCCTCTTCCTTTTATAAGATTGAGATCTTGCATAACCCTAAACCATCTCAATGATTTAGCTCCTTTCACATGTGTGGCCTCCATCTAAAATTGTGTTGTGCATCTAGGAGGTTCATTGCATCTGGACAACGCTATTGATTTGGTCCTGTTGACCCAGTCAAATGTCTCAACCCCTTTCACACATAAGGGTGTTCTATTAAAGTAGCCCAGATTTAGCCTTGTTCACATGGGGCATTGATTTATTCACTGATTTTAGGAGTTTTAATTTTCCTCCCTTTTACACTTATTCATGAATAGAAAAGTAAAGAAAATTTTAATATTCCAATTAGCTTGAGGCTAATTGGGAATATTACATAATTCTCCCCCTCTATCTATCCTTAAGCATTTAATTTTTAATCTTGTCTCATTCTCAGCAAGAGCCTTGAAATTTTTGAATTTTTCATATGCCTCAAATTTTAATTAATAAAACCCATTCCATTCTTGTAAAATCATCAATGAATAGCATAAAATATCTCTCAAATTTAGTGTGTGTACAGAGATTTTCTTGAATGATTCCTAATGGACAAGATGTTGAGTGTTCCTTATCTTTGAAGGTAAATCTGGTTTACTTTCCAAGTTGACATGCCTTGCATACTTTGTCTTGAGGTTTCGAAATATTTGGTATATACCTCGTAGTTTGATTTATTGCAATCTTTGCTAGGTTGTCAAAACATATATGTCCCAACCGTTTTTGCCACTTTCATCTACTTTTCCAACACAACATTTCTCAAATATATATATTCATCTGTTATGATGCCTCTTGCTACCACCATACCATTATCTACATTCTTGATTTCCTATATTTTGGAGTTAAATGTTGCGTCAAAAATTAGATCACACATATGAAAGACACTTAATAGATTGAGCTTTATATTATGCTCCAGACCCTCAATATATAGCACATTCTGAGCTTTGTTTTTTCACTTATCAATGATAATTGTACTTTTTCCAATAATGCGAGCAGATGCATTGTTACCAAAGTTTACTTTACCCTTTTTTTATTTCCTTGATGTTGGTGAATTTTTTCTAGTTTCCTGTCATGTGCCTTGAGCAACCACTGTCAACATACCATACATTTTTTTTCTTCTGGACATATAGAAATAGACTGTACTTTTCTTCCTTATTTTTCCATACTTTAAGAGAACTTCTTCTCCCTCTTTGATTGAGCTTATAGTCGTTGGCCTCATGTCCAAATTTATGACATAGAAAAAATTTAATATTCCTTTGCAAACAATCAACTTCCTTATGACCTAATGCATAACATAGAAAAAAATATCCATAAAATAATTTGTAATGCCTAAATGTTTCTCTTTTGTTACTTGTTTGGGTCTTACCAAAGTTCTTGAATTTCCTTGGCTGGATATTTTGCTACATCTGCCTCTTTCTTGATATGGTCAATTATGTTTTTCTTCTCATGAAATTTCTTCTTGACTTCTTCAAACTGCGTTATTAGGGTTTCATTTTATCTCTTGACTTCATTGAACTGCATCATCAGAATTTGATTCTTCCTCTTGACCTCCTCTGGCTCAAATTCTAGAAGCATAACTGATGTTGCATCTAATTCCATATTGGTTTAATCCATCTTTGAGTAGTTAACTATTCCTAAATATGACCTACTCTAAATCCACTTGTTGGCCCAAATTTCACACTAAGAGGGGGGGTGAATCAATGTGAAGACAATTTTTCAATTTTTCAATCTTAATTAACCATACATTTATTTAGCAGTTTCTCATAGCCATTATCTCATCAATTATCATAAGTAGCATAAATAGAAACAATTCAAGAAAGAATCACATCACAAGGAGACACAAATTTTTTGGTGGAAACCCAAATGGGAGAAAACCACCAACTCTTATTTTGCTCAGTCTTCAATTATTTTACATCAATTTGTAGGCTCCAACTTGCAAGGGTAAACTACCCCCAAAATATGCAAGCTCCCACTTGCAGTAGGCTACAACTTAATAGAGGCACCAACCTCGAAAAATGCAAGTAATTGCTCACTGTAGGCTACAACTTAACTAAAGCTTCAACCTCGATAATGAGCATGATCCAACCTACTCTAGGATCCATTCTCATTAATGAGTAGGCTCCAACCTCCTTATCCTACTTTTTGAACCTATTTTTCATCACATTTTCAAATTGGATACATGAACATAATAGATCATTGAACCTGCATATGAGTAACCTGTCACAAACTACAAACACAACCTTCACATGCTATTAATTCCATAAACATTGTCAGTGTACCAATTATTGTCTCTTCAACTAAACTCGAAACCATTGTACTACCATACATCCTACAATAATCATCTCAATTGTAATTATTGTCACAAAATTCATGTTACTCTCTATTGTTGGTTGTCATACAGTTATCCCAAAACTAACTATAATATGGTCACTCAACTACTTCCTTGGAACCTATCATTTTTTTTGTATTCAAAATACATGCACAAAGGTCACATTTCTTCCAATCACATTCAGGATATTTTGGTTCTCAACTAGGATTCAAAACAATGTCAAACCTTTCTTCCCACTGGCACATCCTAGACATACTCCATCATGTTGAGCTTGAACCTTGGGAAATCCCTGAGACAAATTGTTGACAGGAAGAGTATGTTTGGATGTTGTTTTAGCCTTGGATCTTCTATGATATCTTGGATAGACAGGAAGTAAAATTGTGTAGCATTGAGCACTGCCAAGGTAGAGTATATTGTCGCTAGCATGGCTAGATGTGAAATAGTTTGGTTAAGGAAGATCTTTGGAGAGTTATTTGAGCAAGTCCTAGACACTACAGTGGTATATTGCGACAATAAGAGGGGGATCCATCTAGTATAAAATCTTGTATTTCATGACTTGTAAAAGAATATATAGATTAGATATCACTTCATTCAAGACATGGTGCAAAGAGGAGCCATTCGACTCCATCACATATTGACAGATGATCATATTGCAAATATTCTCACCAAGACTTTGTTGAAAGGGTATTTATTCATCTTCAAAGCACAGCTTGGACTTATAGATGTGACCCCTCATGATAAGGGGTATCTTTGATCGAGGAAACTTATCCAACTCTTCCCTCATGTCTGAGCTCCCAGGGTGAGGAATTGAGGTAGAGGGCTCCTGGGGTTGAGGGAAGTATGGACAATAGGGTATCACCCCTATCTATTACCCATAGGGTTGGAGTAGTAGCTCACCCTATCTTGGTCTTTTCAGAGTATACCTCAGCTGGAATCATACCCACAAGCAGGACTTGTTGGTATTTTCCCACCTCATTTGGCCAATGGATTGAGGAGGCTTGGGGGGCATGTGATCCTTACCTTTTGGTAAGTCAAGTATCTCTCCCAAGCTTAGATTATGATGCAAGTGTTATACCACATGACTCTTAAGGGTCATTTCTAGGAATATCGGTAGGAAATAGGATGGGTTGAGTAGTATCTCTCCTACATCACATATTTCTCGATATGGGGTCGTATTAGTAGCTCCCCCAAGAGATCCCGAGTAGTAACCTGCTAACAGATATTCCCGGGTAGTAGCCCGTAGACAAATATTGTGGGTAGTATCTCGATGGATAGAGGGTAGTATATTTTTCTCCTCGATGATTCTTCTTATTTGGATAAAATAATGTTTCAACAGATAGAGTTGAGAAGAGATGGGACGTGATATGGAGATATGACAGACAAATGTAATTCTCCCTAATTGAGAGGGAGTATTAAAATTATGAAACAATGGTAAAATACAACTTTTGAAAACTTATTTTATTTATTTTATGATTGTATTGGATTCCTCTTTTATAGAGGACCAAAATCGACCCAAATATCACACATATTGGATAAGGGAAAGTGTACTTATGAAGGAAATCCCACACATGCACATTTGGACAAGGTCGGCCCCAAATCAATTTGGTCACTCAGGGAAGCCCATAAATACAAGTGACCTCAAGCTAATTTGGAGATGACCAATCATATTCTTCTTCTCTTCACATTGATTAGTTCACAGAGGTTTGAGGTAAGGATGATGAAAGAAGTTTGCAAAGGTCTGAAATTACAAGGTCCCTGCCTCGCATCTGATCTAGGGTTTTTGGGCTATAGTCACAAAGAAATTTCGGCCATAGTTTTTGGCATGCAGGCATCAAGGAGAAACTGGGCTACTTTAGTCTCTTTCACAGCTCCTCATGCATGCAAATTTTTCTCTTAATAAGTGATATTTAATTGGAATATGTTTTTTTTTAATGTATAACTAGATTTTTTGAGATACCAATAGGATTGGTGTTGTCACACGCGATAGCCACAGGTTGATTATCTTGTTCCTAAATATATTTTAAACTATTCTTCATCTATATCACTTGAGTACAACAAGTAGTAGCAACAATGTATTCAGCTTCTATAGTGGAGATAGAGATAGAATATTGCTTCTTGTTATGCCACAAGACCAAACATCTTCTAAGGAAAAATTCTCCCCCACTGGTGCTTTTCCTATCATCCACACTTCCTTCAAAATATACATCAGTATAAGCTTTAATATTAATATTATTTCCTCGTGAATAACATAATCCATAATATGTAGTACCTTGAAGATATTTGAATATTATGTTAACCACATTTACATGAGATTCTTTGATTGAAATCTTCCTACTAATGCCACAACTTGCATAATATCAGGTCTTGATGATATTAAGTAACGAAGACTTATAATCATGGATATATACATGGTTTGATCTACTTTTGGAGAGTAATCATCTTTTCTTAGTTTTCAACTTGATTCCATAGGAATGCTTACAGGGGTACACATTTACATTCCAAAAAAATTCAACATTTCTTTAAGATATTTTGTTTGAGAAATGAAAATGTATGACTTCAACTAATTAACTTGGTTACCAATAAAAAAGGATAATTCCCCTAACATGGACCTCTCAAAAATTTTCTTCGTATTGTTTGCAAATTCCTTTCTCATGGATTCATCATTACTTCCAAAGATTATATCATCTACATAGACTAGAAGGACTTGGCATGTTACCTCCTTCATTATTGATGTAAAGATTGATATCCATTGATCCTCTGTTGAAACCTTTTTTATGAATATAAGCATCCAGCCTAGAATAAAAAGCCCTCAGAGCTTTCTTCAAACCATACAATGCCTTCTTTAGTTTACATACAAAGTATTTTCCTTCTATTAATTGAAATCCTTATGTTTGTTGTACATAGACCTCTTCCTTGAGTTCACCATTTAGGAATTTTGACATCACATCCATTTAATATACTTTTGAACGCTTTGAAGCAAGAAAAATACAAAAACATCTAGATTGCCTCTAGACGTGCTACGCGAGAAAATGTTTCACCAAAACTAATGCCTTCCACTTGCACATAACTTTTGCAAACAAGACTTCCTTTATTTCTTACTAGTTGTCCATATTTAACAATTTTATTCTTGTACACCCACTTGGTTCCAATTATATTTTTGTCCTTTGCTCTAAGAAAATATACCCAAGTTTGATTCTTTTCAATCTGATTCAATTCTTCACTCATGGTCTTAATATAGTGTTCATCCTTGCTGGTTTGAGTAAAATTTTGTGGTTCTATTAAGGAAAAAATGGTGTGTCCTCTTCATGTGATGCATATGCAATATTTCTTCTAGTTTGAACACTTGAATCTTTATTTCCAAAAATATTATTATCTAGATGATTTTTCTCCACATACCTAGATGGAGTCAGCTTTTATAGGCTCATTCTCTTCTCTATAAACTTCTTCAAATTTTTTTTGTCTTCTATTTATTTTAATGGATATTCTTGAAAGATATCTGGATTAGGTTGAGTTGGAGGAATAACATCGTTGTGGAGGCGTGATTCATATACTTGCACATCAACACTTTCAATAATTTTTTTGTTCTCTTGTTATAGCACATGAACCATTGATTTGATAGTCATATCCTAAAAATATGCCCCCATCAACCCAAGATTCAAACTTACCAAGTTTTTCTTTATTCACTTTTATGTAGAATTTTCTCCCAAACACTTCGAAATATTTAACAATGGATGGTATTTATTTCAACGATTCATAAGGATTTTTGTAGATTTTGGTAATGAGTTGAGCCCTATTCAGAATATATAAAGTTGTGTTTATTACTTCTCCCCATATTTGATCCGACAATTGATCTTGAAAAAGAAGATTTATTGTCATCTCCTAAATTTTGTAATTCTTCCTTTCGGCTAAACCATTTTGTTGAGGTGTTCTTGCAGTAGTAAAGTTCCTTCTAATGCCACTATTCTTGCAAAAAAAAATCGAATTCATGGGAATTTAATTCTCCCCCTCAATCTATCCTTAAGCATTTAATTTTCAAGACCATCTCATTCTCAACAAGAGCCTTGAAATTTTTTAATTTTTCAAATGACTCAAATTTTTTTTTAATAAAACTAACCCATGCCATTCTTGTAAAATAATCAATGAATAGCATAAAATATCTCTCACGTTTTAGTGTGTGTATCTTGGTAGGTCTACAGAGATTTGCATGAATGATTTCTAATGGACAGGATGTTGAGTGTTCCTTATCTTTGAAGGTAACTCTAGTTTACTTTCCAAGTTGGCATGCCTTTTATAATTCATCTTGAGGTTTCGAAATATTTGGTATATCCCTGGTAGTTTGAGTTATTTCAATCTTTGCTAGGTTGTCGAAACAGATATGTACTAACCTTTTATGCCACAACCAACTTTCATATACTTTTCCAACACAACATTTATCAATGTTTGATTGATCAAGAATATATATATATATATATATATATATAATGCCTCTTTCTACCACCTTACCATTATCTACATTCTTTATTTCATATTGTTTGGAGTTAAATGTTACGCCAAAACTTTGATCACACAAATGACGAACACTTAATATATTATGCTTTATATTATGCAACTGGCCTTCAATATATAGCATATTCTTAGCTTTGGTTTTTCCATTGTCAATGTTAATTGTACCTTTTCCAATAATGCAAGCAGATGCATTGTTACCAAAGTTTACTTTACCTTTGTTTATTTCCTTGATGTCGGTGATTTTTTTCTAGTCTCCTCTCATGACGCTTGAGAAACCACTGTCAACATACCGTACATTTTATTTCTTCTAGACATATAGAATGAGACTGCACTTTTATTCCTTCTTTTTCAATACTTTAAGAGAACTTATTTTCCCTCTTTGATTTAGTTTATAGTCTCTGGCCTGGTGTCCAAAGTTGTGACATAGAAAATATTCAATATGCCTTTGCAAACAATCAACTTCCTTATGACCTAATGCATAAAATAGAAAAAAATACCCATACAATCATTTATGATACCTGAATGCTTCCCTTTTGTTACTTGTTTGGGTCTGACAATGTTCTTGAATTTCTTTGGCTGGATATTTTGCTACATCTTCCTCTTAATTAAGATGGCTCATTATGTTTTTCTTCTCCTTCAACTACTTCTTGACTTCTTCAAACTGCGTTATCAAGGTTTCATTTTCTCTCTTGACTTCACTGAACTGCATCATCAGATTTTCATTCTTCCTCTTGACCTACTCTAGCTCAAATTCTAGAATCATAATTGATGTTGCATATAAGTCCATATTGCTTTGATCCATATTCGATTAGTTAACTATTCCTAAATATGACCTACTCTAAAACCACTTATATGCCCAAATTTCACACTGAGATGGGGGATGAATCAGTGTGAAGACAATTTTACAATTTCTCAATCTTAATTAAACATACATTCATTTATCAGTTTATCATAGTCATTATCTCATCAATTATCATAAGTAGCATAAACAGAAACAATACAACAATTTATGGTATTTTTAGATTCTTAAGGTTTTGAAAATTCTTCTGAACATGATCAGATCAAATTTATTTCACAATATTCTCATCTTGTTTCCATGCCATTAATTGAAAATTCATTTTCTCGAGCATTTCAAGGTTTTCAAAAGGAATGTTTTGAATTCCATGATATAATCTATGATTGGCTGGAAGCATATTACTTGGCAAGATCCTTTGTTAGTAATAAGTTAAGATTTTTCTTAATGTTTGTTAGAAATGAAAGCATGGGTGAGCTCACATTCACGAGAATCCTTCAATTTTTGTATGATCATTATCTCCATCAAAGAGGTAAAAATTGAAACTCATTAAAACTAGTTGCTATGCCACATCTTTCTATCGACATGCAAGACTTTCAATCTTTTGTGCAAGCTATTAAAGTTCTTGTCTTATATTTTGCAAATTGTTTTATATCGATTTTAATTGTTCGTGTCTTTGTGTTTGCAAGTCAAGAACAACTACGATGGTTGCACTAGAAATTGCATTACACTTAGCCTTGACCTTCTAGTTGGTTAGGTTAGGAGTAGGTCTAGTTGCATTCTAGTTTCCTTTTACACTCATCTTGCACTTTCCCTCATTTAGTATTTCCTTTGTTTTCTTACTTTTGTCTCGCATGTTTTTTTTTAGTTTAGTTCTCCATTTGCTTTATTCTTTTGATCTTATTTCATTTTTTTGTCATGTCTCTTATTTCATGTTTTGTTCAATAAGACTCTCTATGAAAGGTGTTCCTTTTGGCTCAAAAGACAATGTGGCAGAGCTTGAAAAGGTAAATTATGACAATGAGAAAATCTTGGCTAATATGTATCCCTCTTCTTTATTTGGGCTTACATGTCTTCTAAATACAATGATGTTTGGATGGAAAATACGATTCGTTCTGGATAGAAAGCCTTTGGTCAGACTATTAAGCCCCTATCTATATCAATATCTTCATTCCTAACTCAGCCTTGTATTAGATGGTGTTTTTACTTTTCAACTCGACAGAGTAAAGGGAAAGGAGAAAACTTAAAATGAGCATTTCAATTTCAAACATCATTCAAATCCATTAAGCAAGGAATAACCTCTCTAGTGAATTAAATAAGTCGGGATCCCTCTTCCACCCATGTTAAAAATGTTCAATAAATTCTTCAAGCATATATTTCAAATAAAAATAGAGATTCAAGAAGGGAAAGGCTTCCTGCGCATAGATGTGAAGCAAGAAACTTCGTTGAGGTACTGAATAGGCTTGCTAGCAGTAAAGAAATGCTTATGATTCATTGAGGTTACTATGTCGATGTACTGAACAGGCTCGCTAGTAGTGAAGAAATGCCAGGGAATGCACTTAAATTTGAATATCAAAAGCTCGAAAAACTATTATTATCCTTCTCCCATATTGAAACAGTTGAGGTATGACTAGTCTTGTGAATGTTTTTGAAGCTAACAAAGGAAAGAATAGGTTGTATCTTTAATTGGGTAAGTGGAAAAGCTGAGGTAATATACATGAAGAATAAATACTTACTGAAAGACTAAGATATTTCACTTAAATCTAGACCTAAATAGGGAATTTGGAGTTTTACCCATGTGTCGCCAAGTGTTGTCGATGCGACAAACACCCTCCAAAAATTTTCCTACACTTGAATGTTAGAGCCTACTATGGATCTTATGATTTGTCGTTCCATTTGAATCATAGCCACTTCATGGTTGGTTGATGTGTTTCTAAGTGCTCAAGTATTCTTCTTAGATTATAAGTGTCAAAGTCACTTTCTCATACACGTTTAGTCCTTGAGGAATTCATAAAATCACTTCTTTCTATGCAAGCCTAGATAGCCATTGTGCATCTCCTGAAAATAAGGCTTGTGCAATATCTAGGAATAGCAGTTGCATAATGTTTAATACTGTAAACTGCACAACCTATGTCAACAATCAATGTGAAATATCATTTTACATTCCCTCTCACTTTGGTCGCAATTATACTACTATTCCAATGAGTTTTCTTAACTTTCACTTTTGCACACCTTTTCTTTCGCAAGTGTTGCTTTCACTTTTGCGGCTATCATTTTTTATTTCTTTCACTTTAACAAGTGTTTTTAACTTTATCTTTGCTCTGGCATGTGTCACTATAAATTTATTTAGCTTTTGTAAGTTTCATTTTCACTTTTTCTTACTAAGCCTAGATTCAATGGTGGGTATTGGGGTTTGACCCCCCAGAGCTGATGTAATCGGATGGTAGGTTGTATCTTATCCCTGCTTGTGGATAAGGGATTCCTGTGCTTGGTTGGGAGCATAGCATGGGTAGGCTTGGCTGGGTGCAGGTAGGTGTGGGCGCAACCCACCCCATTTATTATGGAGGGCTTGGGCCCCTCCCACGCATTTTCCAGTGGAATGTGTGGAAGGTCCGTATCGTAGTCATGTGAATGGTGGGAAAGCTCAAACGTAAAGCGTGAGAAAGCTCGTAGTTGGTAGTGTTAATTCCTGCTACTATTCATATAACATCGTATTCCTTTCTATATGAGAATATTGAAACTATGAAAGTAGTAAAAGCTGTTGCTTCCGACTGTAGGTCCCAATATATATTTGTGTGAATGTGTCCTACTGTACTTGTTAGTATGAGAAATTCCTCTGATGGCTGTGACCTTGTGTGTATTACTGTGAATAAGAGAGATGTAGTATGTGGGTGAAAGCGTCAATGTGGTGTATGTGTGTGTTCAACCTGCCCTGTAGTAAGGTAGTGTTTTAAGTAGTTGTCCCCTGGGCAGTGTTTCCCTCGCATCAAAACGTTGATAAGTGTGTGGGTAAGCGCCAATGAATAGTGGATCCGTGGAAATTTGTGTGTGGATAATATATATTCGGCACATGCATCCCCTGGCTATGTCAAATGAATGGAATCCGTTGGAAGGGTTGGCTGTGTCATTATATATGATAAAAGTGGGTATGTGTCTGTGGACGTGAACTAGCATGGTTGAAAGAAGGAATGTGTGTGGCTTGTCCCGTGTGAGTGTAAAGGGTGTAAGGACCTAAGCGAGGAGTGTAGGGGTGGGCTACAAATATATATGGAGGAATACTGCATGTCTAAGTAACTGGGGTTTGTATGGCTTTTCATATTAGATATTGGGTATGGTGGGCTTCGGGTCGAGGTAATGGAATGTCCACTAAAGTGGCTGTGTTTTTTGGGGTATATCCCTCGCAGGTAGTGTGTGTTGGGTGTGAACCGTGCTTCGTATTGCTCATAGTTGTGTCTTTCTATACAAAATATGTTTGATTGTGGGGCCCCGGCATAAACACTTTATCGGCGGGCATCGACCCCCATATATATAAGGGCATAAACTCCCCCGCATCAATCAGTCACCATCACCCGAACGAATGTAGATAATGGCAGCATCACTAATATACCCACCCACCCGGCATCATAATAACGTATATATAGGTAGGCATCAGTAATGTATAGATAGGAATGACATAAGTAACGTATATTCATCTCAGCCAGGTTCAGAACATAAGGGCACCATAGACATGGCATCAGTAACATATATACAAGCATCAATAACAGCAATGACACGTATATATTTATATACCACTAGCAAGCACTCACAAGGGACTATCACTTGCAAGGGAGAGATAGTTGGTTATTGGGCTCATCATCTGTTACCCAGGCCTTGTGTTGCTATTGAACTGGTTCCTAAGCTAGTTAGTCAGTGATAAGCTATTAACAAACCCAAGCAATTGGTCTAATTCCATCTGTCGGTGCTAGTTGGTCTAATCACTGGGACCAAACCCTACCTACTAAGCTAGTCAGTCTGGTGGCCTACCTCGCTAGCTAACTCTTGGGCTAGTCATCTCTATCGATTCTATCGCTAGCTAGGCTGGGGTTGAAGAAGGAAGGACTTTCCATGCCATGATAGATGGGAAGAAGGATTTGGTTCCATGATAGAATGATAGAATCTAACAATTGGTTCTCCTACTTTACCACACCATAGTTGAAAGGAGGAGCGAGTGTAGCTTCGCCGTCGTACGATAGGACTGGGTTGAGTGGTTCCCAAGGATAGAGATATAAGTGCAAGTTTCACTTTTAACTATCTCCACTCTTTTATGTGTCACAACTTCACGCATCACTAGAGGCAACTCTAGTGCACTAGACACATTCTTACAACTTAGAACTTTTTGGCTGCAGTCAACACTTTTGTCACAACTTGTGTTATAAGTGTCACAATGATATGTTTCAATTGTTTCACTTAGAAATAAATGCCACTTTGTTGTGATTTCAAGGTGTGATTGTTGATCATGATTCTTGTGCATTCTCTTGCCTTGTATTGATGGAATTCATGTCCCACACTTATTCATTTTGGAGAAATTCCTTGTCCTCCTATCCAATGCAAGTTATGAAAGCATTAATATTTCACTAGGTGATGAGCACTGCCTATCAGTGAGCCTCATTAATTAAATATCTTCCTCCCAAACTTGTGCACTGATTATTTTCTCATACCAACTCCTATCATTTCCCATTGAGAAACTTCAAAGCATGGTCACTAACTCTTGTTGCTTGTACTAACTCACTACACTGAGCCTTGATCAGTTCTACCTTGTATAATGCATGGAGCATTCCTAGTTGATATAAATGACATCCTTCATCCCCTTGCAATAGAAAACTAGGCAGTATATAGGCTCCTTCTTCACAATGCAGTGAGAACCTTCCTGGAAAAGTGACTTGACTTTTTGCTACTTGCCTCATCCATCTATGCAATCCTCTCTTCCAGTGAGCCTTCCTCTACGTATTCTACATTTCTAGTTGATAGTGATTCCACCTATGAGCCACTACAGCCCTCAAATATGAAATCCTAGAGTCTTCCCCTCAAGCACTACACAGTTGCAATGCCTAGTTCTACTTCCCTTGCTAACTGGAACCCCTCATTACATAATAATCGTGTCCTTCTTTGTTTATTCTACTCATTTTGTAGTTATAATGCACAATTAGGCCTTCCCTTAGTCACTATGAAGCTAAACTGCACTATCATTTCCTTCCTCTCCCTGGATCCCTATGCAATGTGAAGTTTCAGTCAACAAGCTCATCAACCATGTCTCTTGCACTTGCCCACTTCTCCTAACCATCAATACCCCCTTCCTATTGTGCATTGAATTTTTTTAGTGGGAATTAGGTATAGAAATTTTAATAAAATTATGTATTTTCTGGATTCTCCTGATCTAAAAATTATATGCCACTATTAAATACAGAATCCTTCTACTTAATTCTTTGCGGAAATTTAATTTCCAATTGCAAACACATGAAGAAGGATCAATCACACATAACACAGATGTTTTTACCGGGAAAGTATAAAGCTAAAAACCCCACTATCATATATTATGTATATATCATGGATCATGAAAAAATCTCATACAAAACTCTAATCCAAGGGCTCTCAGTATAATATACAATCGTCTCACCTTGTCATACAAAAATTGGAAAATACATGCGTCGATTTACTACCTCCTGACAGCCTGCCTCCACTATGAAATCCCTGTTGATCAAAATCCCTAAATGAATTCGATCTTGCATTTCCTTGACAGCGCAATCCTCATTGGCATTTCCAATGTGTGTTTGGTTGCAAGTGTGCACCCACTAATGTCACAACTGATAGTCAAATTGTCCCTTTCACCTATCTCTCAACTAGGTCTCCATTGGATCTAACATGCATGTAGTTAACAGTAGTAGATCTTCAGCTGCATGTGAGATCACTCCATGTGAATTAATTTAATATTTAATTCATTGATCTCTCACTAGTGTATCTTTAGCTACAACTAGCACAACTGAGTTTAACTCACTTAACTGAGTTAAACTACTTTACAACTCACATAACTACACATCCAACTCTGTTACAACTTTGTATCACTCAGTTACAATGAAATCCACTTGCATGTCCCACCAATGAACCTTAGAACTTGAAATTCCTTCAGTCAACTGGCTTTCCACATCAGTTAATTGAAATCAAGTGCTTCAAGAGAATATATTATTATTTATTGTCTAATTATTATTAAGAAAAAATAATAATATACATGCATTCTATTTTTATACATGCGATCTACGAACAGACTTCGCACATGCATTCCAAAAATATATGCCCATCCATAAATAGAATTTTCTCAACCATCTATAAATAGACTCCCGCTATAAATAGAATTTTCTCACCATTCTAAAAATAGACATACACCTAAAAATAGCATACAGGCGCCACCTAGTGTAGGTACTTAATTGTCACTAGGATCATCATCTTGTTGAATCTCAACACTCCCTCTCAACAAGAAAGGGATTATCCTTCACCCCGATCCTGTCTCTATGGTATTCAAATTTTCTCTTGGTGAGCGCCTTCATCAGAATATCTGCATCCTGATCTTCTGCAGGAATGTACTGAAGCAACATGATCTTTCGCTGCAAACAATCTCTGATATGATGATACCAGATATCTATATGCTTAGATCTATCATGAAACACAGGATTAATCGAGAGTTTGATGCAACTCTGATTATCACAATGAATCACTGTAGGATCTAAATGAGAACCAAACAAACTAACCAGGATCTTCCTCATCCAAATAGCCTCACATGCAGCTTGACTTGCTGCCATGTATTCCAATTCCGCTGAACTGAGTGCCACGGATCTCTGTTTCCTGATGTACCAAGAAATTGTTGTAGATCTGATACTGAAGACCCCTCTTGATGTGCTCTTTCTGTCCGTTGGGCTGCCCACCCAATTTGCATCCATGAAGCCATGCAACTTCACCTCATTCGTTTGTTTGTACCATAAGCCATACTCAGATGTGCCCCTGAGATATCTCAAGACATGCTTGCCCACCTTCCAAAATAGCTTGGTAGGCTTAACCATCGCTTGACTAAGATGGTTCACCGTATAGCATATTTTTGGTCTTGTATTAACTAAATATATGAGTGAACCCACCAAACTTTGATAGACTGTAGCATCCACTACCTCTCTAAATGTAGCATCCTCTTTCCTCCAGTTTCCTGAAAGAGGAGTATCCATGGGTTTGCAACCCTTCATGTGAAACTTACCCAATATCTCCCTTTCATACTTGCCTTGAGACACAAAAATTTCACCTTCTCGCTTCCATATTTCCAATCTAAGGAAATAGTGAAGGAGGCCCATATCCTTGATCTCAAACTCCTTTGCTAGGTCCTCCTTGCATGAGTGTATCAGCGGCTCATCACCAGTCAGTATTAAATCATCAACATAAAGAAAAATGATTAAAATTTTTCCCTCCACCACAATCTAGTATAGGTTTGCATCTGCCTCACTCTTGGTGAAGCCAAGTTCGGTGAAATAGCTGTTGATCCGATTGTACCAAGCACAGCGTGCTTGCTTCATCCCATACAACGCTCTTTTGAGTCTACACATATGCGACTCGTTGCTGAAGATCTCAAATCCTTCAAGCTGCTCAATGTACACTTCTTCCTCAATGATCCCATTAAGGAACGCAGTCTTCACATCCATCTGATGAATGTGCCAACCCATCTGTACTGAGAGAGAAAGGATGGTCCTTATGGAAGAATATCATGCGAAAGGTGCAACGATTTCTTCATAATATAACCCCTCAATCTGTGAGAAGCCTCGGGCCACAAATCTGGCCTTGTATTTCTCAACGCTCCAATCAGCAACTTGCTTTACCTTGTAGATCCATCTTGAACCTACCACTCATTTATCAACCGGCCTTGGAACAATTTCCCAAGCACTATTTCTGACAATGGAGTCGTACTCTTCCACCATTGCATATACCCATGTGGACTCCTGCACTGCTTCCTGAAGGGAAGATGGATCAGTCACAATACATTTGATCATGAGAGCCATGTATCCAGTGAATCGGTCAGGAGATTGTCTCTGTCTGTGACGTGAAGTAGGGACTCCTACATTCTATGCCGCATCAAGCTTCAGCCAATCAACTTCTGTGGTATGCCTTCTGCCAATTCTGATGTTTGGTCCTGTGTGAGTGGACTCCTCCACTCTAGGAACCTCCTCGTGTGGTTGATCCACATCTAGAGACTCATCTTTGGGAACCAAAATTTCCTCCTCTGCATGTAAGTCTAGCTACCTCTCAAGCGGCAACTTCATGGCTTTCTCCTCATTGAATTTTATATCTCACGCACCACAGTCATTCGACTGTTTGGAAAATACACATGATAATTATGGGGTGTTTCTGTGTACCCCACAAATATCCCAACTTCAGCAGTCAGCTCCAGCTTCTTCCTGGTGTTCTTGGTCACATGCACATAAACAGATGAGCCAAAAATCTTAAAGTGAGAAACATTCGATTTCTTACTAGTAAAATCTTCTTCAGGTGTACTCATGCCAAGCACTCTATGAGGACAACAGTTTTGCACATAAACCACAATGTTGCATGCTTCTACCCACAAATGCATTGGTAGGCCCTGATCATGCAGCATAGCTCATGCAGCACCCACAATGTTCTGTTCTTCCTCTTCGCGACCCCATTTTTTTGTGGGTTATGAGGCGCTATGAGTTCTCTTCGAATTCCTTCTTTGCTACAGAAGTCTTTGAATTCGTTCGAGATGTATTCTCCACCATTATGGCTCCACAGAGCCTTCACTTTCTTCCCCGACTCTTTCTCAACCAATGCCTTAAACTCACAGAACTTTGAGAATGTTTTATCCTTCTTCTGCATGAAGAAGATCCAGCATCTACGAGAAAATTCATCAACAAAAATAACATAATACCTGTGTTTTTTTGTTGAAGCAACCGAGAATGGTCCGCACACGTCTTTGTGAACTCTCTCCAGGATCACCGAAGCATGGTTCTCCTTTTCATGAAAGGTGGACTTGACAAACTTACCCATAATACATCCCTTGCACTGATCTAACTACGCAAGTGTACCCTTGTGAAGTCCAATAGAAATCTGTTACAAAATTTTCAAGGCGTCATGGTGAAGATAGCCCAATCACCTATGCCATAATTCGCCCTCATCCCGACTCACCACTTCTTCTTCTTTTCCCACCATTGCAATGTAGCCGTATACCTCCAACTTGTAGAGATTCTTGACTCGAATCCTTATCCTTTTGGCTTGACCCATTGTTTTATGTCGCAAGAAATATTTTCCATTACTGAAAACAACGTTATAGCCTCTGTCCTCCAACATCGTGACTGAGACCAAGTTTTTCTTCAGACCTGGAACATGCATAACATATTTCAACAAAAATGGTTTACTTGACTCCCTCTCAAAGGCAATGGTACCAATGTCGATCGCTCTATATCGTCCATCGTCGCCCATCTCTATATGCATTTGGAGATCTTTCTCCTCCAAGTCACTAAAAAGCTCCTTATCTCCCGTCATATGGAAGGAAGCACCACTATAAAGATACCACACCGATCCCATTGCACTTGAAATAAAGCATGCGATTAAGGAGGAATCAAGTTCAAATTGCAAGGCAAGGGCCTCACCAGCTACAGCTCCATCAGCCTTCTTTTTCTTCTTTTTCTGTGGGCAATTACTGGCAAGATGCCCATGTTCATGACAGTGAAAACACTTCACCTTGGACAAATCTAGCTTCTTGCCTTTAGACTCAGGTTTTGAATGGGATTTCTTCCCCTTCCCTTTCCTTGCCTTGGAAGCCAAATCACAATCCTCTTCATCATCATGCTTTGATGAAGAGCCATCTCTGGTGTTCCGCCTAAACTCCTCCTACGCTAGATCCGACCACAGTCGTTCCCAATCCGGCAGTTTTTCCCGTCTGTTGATAGAGTCTTGATAACTGTGCCAACTCTTAGGAATTCCAAAGAGAGCCAAAATCACAAAATAATCATCAACAACCATGATTCCCACACTCCCTAGTTCATCCTGACATTGGACAAACTTTGTGAGATACTTAGGAATATTTTCGCCCTTCTACATCTTGATATTTCTGAGTTTATCCTTCAGCACCAATTTCCTATGGTCGTTGTTGCTTTGGAAAATATCCGTCAAAGCCTTCCACATCACAAATGGAGTGGCTTTCCCATGAAGGCTTGAGACAATATGGTCTCGCACACCTTCCAACATAATCCTTCTCTTCTTCGCTACTTTCTTTTGCCAGGCATCAAGTAATGCAGCATCCGTCGAAGTGGGCTTAGGAACATCACTGTTGATGAATTTCTTCTAGCCATTATCTTCAAGCACTGCCTCCATCCTATCCTTCCATGCAATCTAGTTCGAGCTACCCTCGAGTGCATACTCTAACCACAAACCATTGAAATCCATTTCGATGTTTACTCAATTGTCGCACCAAGAAATTCTTACAGAAAATTCAAATTGTTTCCACCAACAAACTCAGCTACTGCTTCAATATTGCAATCTTCTTTGCTCTGATACCATATAGAAATTTTAATACAATTATGTATTTCCTGGATTCTCCTGATCTAACAATTATATGCCACTGTTAAATACAAAATCCTTCTACTCAATTCTTTGTGGAAATTTAATCACCAATTGCAAACACATGAAGAAAGATCAATCACACATAACATAGATGTTTTTACCGAGAAAGCATAAATCTAAAACCCCCACTATCATTTATTATGTATATATCATGGATCATGAAACAATATCGTACAAAAATCTAATCCAAGATATCTCAGTACAATATACAATCATCTCACACTGTCATACAAAAATTGGCAAATACATGCACCAATTTACTACAATCCCTGCTGATCACAATCCCTGAATGAATTTGATCTTGCCTTGCCTTGACAACACAATCCTCATTGGAATCTCCAATGTTTGTTTGGTTGTAAGTGTGTACCCACTAATTTCATAACTAATAGTCAGATTGTCCCTTTCACCTATCTCTCAACTGGGTCTCCATTAGATCTGACATGCATGTAGTTAACAGTAGTAAATCTTCAATTGCATGTGAGATCACTCCATGTGAATTAATTTAATATTTAATTCACTGATCTCTCAATAGTGTATCTTTAGTTACAACTAGCACAACTAATTTTAACTCACTTAACTGAGTTAAACTACTTTACAACATACATAACTACACATCCAACTTTGTTACAACTTTGTATCACTCAGTTACAACGAAGTCCACTTGCATGTCCCACCAACCAACCTTAAAAATCGAAATTCCTTCAATCAACTGTTTTTCCACGTCAGTTAACTAAAATCAAGTGTTTCAAGAGAATAGATTATTATTTATTGTCTAATTATTATTAAGAGATAATAATAATCGACATGCATTCTATTTTTAGACATGCGATCTACGAATAGACTTAGCACATGCATTCCAAAAATAGAGGCCCATCCATAAATATAATTTTCTCAACCATCTATAAATAGACTCCCACTATAAATAGAATTCGCTCACAATTCTAAAAATAGCCTGCGGGCCCAACCTAGTGTAGGTGCTTAATTTTCACTAGGATCATTATCTTGTTGAATCTCAACATTAGGGTCACCCCTCAGCCATTGTTGAGCTCAACTATGAAATTCCCAACAAGCCTCTCTCTCCCAACTCTTACATGGGCCTATCACAATCAGCTTCTTCTATGAGCAAAATAGGGATAGAATAGATGATTTATGGACTGATATTGCCTTATCATGAGTGAACTTCATTGGTAGGTGTACCAATTCAACATGGAAAGGTGTTTCTCAAGGAAAAATCCAAGGAGAAGAAGCAAAAAGAGGAACCATCATGAAGACTTGAAAGATCTTGGACCACGACAAATAATGACATTTCATGATGACTCAGAAGGTTCCAACACTAATCCAAGCTCTTTTGGAGGGTGAAGATGAAATACAAATCATATATATCATCAAGAATTCAATACATAGAAGCAAGGAGAGGCACTTAGCATAGATACATAACAATGAAGTCTTATGTCATGGTGTCCAACTTATGGCCTCTCAAAGTGCCATCACATAGTCCTATGTTGTCCATGTATTTTCCCACATGTTTTGGAATGTAATTATGTACTTTCAAAAATGACAAAAATTGAATTTTTGGAAGTCCAAGAGTCATATGTAGAATATGAAAATTCATATGTAGGCCAACGAATCAATATAAGTTCAAAGGTCACTTAGGAAGTCCAAGAGTCATGAGTATAACTCAAGAGTCATAGGGGATATGAAAGGTCATTCCTCTTGCTATAAAAGAAACCTAATAACTCAATAAAAGGGATTTTTGGAGGCTTAGGATATGGAGAGATAGAATTTTCTTCTCCAACTTGGCATAGGAGAGAAGATAATTCTATGGAGGAGAAAGAAGTGACTTAATGTTCCACTACTAGAGCTATTCTCTCACCATTGTAATTGTGTAGTTGGATATTTCACCTAATCATTAGAAACTCATTGAGCCAACACACTTTCATGCATGTATCGTGAATATTGTAAGACTATTATTTAGATTTATATGTTATGTTCATATGTACTAAATGAATTGAACTACCTCATTGGCTTTGGTGCTTATCTTTTTGGATGTGTGTTGTATTTGCTTTAATGATCATTGTGTCTATGTGAACTACTTCTCTAGATAATTCGTGAATCTTTCCTTTCTCTCATGTGCCTCTCTTAGGATAGTACTATTACTTTCCTTCTATAGACTCACTATTTACACCCCTCTCGTGAAATCCTCCTTTACACATTGTAATTTGTGTTTCACAGTGTCAACTTACTTGTTGATTTCAAAGGTTATGTGCATACTCCCTTATGTTATTCATTGCAACCCAGGCAAAAATTTGGGTTATTGTTAGGTCCTAATAATACTAGTGTATTCATCTTATTGTTATTGCTAGTGTAGCTCCATATTGTTATTTTTGTTCCCATGTATCCCCCATGTTTTTATTTTTGTGCCCCATAAAATCCCAATATTTTTATTTATGTGCCCTTACATTATTATTGTTATGTAGGCTATGATTATATTGTGACCCCTTAAACTCCTATATATACCAAGGAGGTCTTATATTTGTATCATTCAAGACTTATTCATTTATGTGATGTAAAGGATTTTTCCCCCTCAAAGAAGCTAATTTTTAAGTCGTTGATTTATCTCTTTTGTGATCTGGTTAAATAACATTTGCTATCAGAGCTTTCGATTTTAGTGTTTTGCTACTTCAAACAAGTCATCTTGGTATTTTCCCTATAACTTTTTTTCTATGAAGCATCGAAAGCTAAAATTTCTACCACATGGAGCCGAAAGTGTGGTGAACTATGTGTAAAAAATTAAAATCTTGTTTCTCTACATTTTCGAAGATATGATATGAGGAAGTTAGGGTTTTTGCAGGCTCCAAAATTCAATCTCAAATAGGTGGCCTAGGGAAAATTGTCATAAATTTATCTCTGAGCATTGGATTTGAATTTTGTAAAAATTGATTGAAATTGAATGAACTCTAGTTTCTTTTGTATCGTTTTTAGTTCGTAATGTTGAAACAGTGACACGTGGCACTCCATACAAGTTCACTATGTTGAACCAGTCTATATTCTGGTCATCGTGGGATAGTAGGCAAAACTCTTTCTTGAAGAATCCAATATTGCTCTGAATTGTGGGGTTGGAAAAAAGAATCAGATGGATACCAAAGGATGAAATATCATACATTGGAGATTCTAAATTATAGAGAACAACAACTTCAATATCGAGCTCCTAAAAAGAAACAAAAAGGTGTATATTTTTTAAAAAATTTACATAACTTTTGTTTGAAAAATCAGTTGAAGTGATTCCAAGGGAATAATGAAGCAAATATATCAGTATTGGGTTCTAAAATACCTCCAAAACAAAATAAATATAGACCCATTAAGCCCTCATAAATCTCTACTATGATGCATGAAGAGGAAGAATTGCAACATGATATATCAAATTTATGGGACCAAGTGCAACAAATTTCACTCTCACAAAGAGAAACCAAATATGAACTAAAAGAGGACATGGCTTAAAAGGGGACATGGAGGGTTTAAAATCAGGCATGGAAGCTAATATGGATGGCTTGAAAGAAAACATGGAAGGTTTGAAGGAAGCCTTGACATAGTTGCTACAAGAAATGCTTCCTAGTGGTGACAAGGTACTCCATGAAAATCAGGATGAGGAAAAAAAGAATATGAAATGTGATTTTAGTGACTCCAAAATTGGGTTTAAGAACCACCACATTCTAAATATCGATATGAGGAAGTTTTATGGCAAGGATCCAGTAACATGGATACTACATATGGAGCAATATTTTGATCTCCATGATGTGCAACACACACAAAAGGTACATATTACAACTTTATATTTATCACCCAATCAATTTTTTTGGTATCGATGGCTTTGTTATCATAAACCACTTATCACTTGGTAAATTTTTATGAAGGAAATGATAGCACATTATGAGGATACAAATAGCAACACCTTCTTCAGCCAATTGATAAATCTAAAACAAAAGGGTTCAATGGCGAAGCACATTGAGGACTTCCAAAAATTGAATATCAAGGTAACAGGTATTCCATAGGAGCATTGGATTGATGTCTTCCTAGAGAATTTGAAGGAAAACATCCAACATAAGGTTCAAATTTTTGAACCTGATTCATTGGATAAGGCATTCAAGGTGGCAAGAAAAGTTGAAAGCAAAATTATGGCAACAAGGAAGTCTACAACTCACAACTATAAAGATGGAAGAGTTGTCGCTCCTAGCCTTCCATAACCTACAAGGTTGACGCCACAAAAATTGAAGGAAAAAATATCAAAAGGGCTTTGTTACAGTTGTGATAGAAAATAAACTAAAGTTCATAAATGTGCTAAGAATAAATTATTCTACATAAATTGTGGAGGGGTGAGAAAAGGAACAAGAAACATCAAAAGAGGAGAATATACACCAGGAACCAACCCCTGAGAAAGAAGAAATAAATCTGACCATATCTTGAAATGAATTGGTAGGAATTACCACTCCTCAAATTCTTAAAATAGAAGGATATATCAAGAAGAAAAATGTAATAATGTTGATTGATTCAGGTAGTACTCATAATTTTATTCATTGTAAGATAGCCAAGGAATTGAATTGCTTCCTATATCCAACACAAAAATGTCAAGTGATTGTTGCAAATGGAGGAACTTTAAATTGCTCTGGAAAGTGCCATAATATCAAGCTAACCATGGGGGAATATGTATTGAATAATCCAATGCATTCCATTCCAATGGGTTGTATTGATGTTGTACTAGGAGTCCAATGGTTACAATCTTTGGGGATGGTAGCTTTTAATTTTCAAGAACTTTTCTTGACATTTGTTTGGGAAGGAGAGGAAGTTGAATTAAGGGTATCGTAGAGAAACCAAGAAATATAATCAACTCAAATGGCATGGAAAAAATTCTGAAAAAAGAAAAATGGGGCGTAATCGCACAATTATTCTCACTAGAGGTTCAAACATCAAAATCATTTTTTTCTCGAGATCTCAAAAAAGTATTAGACAATAATTCCAATGTATTTTAGACTTCCAAAGGCCTCCCACCTATTCTCGATCATGATCATTCTATTCATTTTATTCTAGGAAGTGTTCCTCCAAATATCAAACCTTATAGATATCCATATTCCCAAAAGAGTGAAATTGAACGTATGGTTGCAGAAATGCTAGAGGCTAGTATAATTCAGCCTAGTCAAATTTATTTCTCTGCTCCAGTAGCATCGGTGCTCAAGAAGGATGGATCATGGCATATGTGTCTATATTATAGAGAGATCAACAAGCTCACTATTAAATATAAATTTCTCATGCCTGTCATTGATGAATTGTTGGATGAATTACATGGAGTAATTTACTACACCAAGTTGAATCTTCATTCAATATATCATCAAACTATAATAAAGATTAAAGACATTTCGAAAACAACATTCAGAACTCATGAGGGTCATTATGATTTTTTGGTCATGCATTTTGGCCTTACTAATGCACCTTTAACATTGTTTGATGAATTCCATTTTCAAACCCTTCCTTAGAAAAATTTTGTTTGTATTTTTTGATGATATACGAATCTGCAACAATTCTTGGAAGGATCATGTTGAGAGGGTTCTCAAACTATTGGAGGAGAAACAATTATATGCAAAAACCTCCAAATGTTTCTTTGGAATATAAGAGGTGGAATAATTGGGTCATATTGTATCTCATGAGGGTGTTAAGGTAGACCTTAACAAAATTAAATCCATTAAAGAATGGAAAATCCCCACAACCATAAAGTATATTCAAGGATTTATCAAGTTTATAGGGTATCATCACAAGTTTGTTAAGAATTATGGGAGAATAGCAACATGTCTAACAACATTACGGAAGAAAGATGCATTTTCTTTTACTCTAGAAGAAAATAAGTCCTTTGAACATCTTAAAGAGGCAATGTGCCAAGCATCGGTCTTAGCTACGCTTGACTTCACAAAAACCTTTATTGTGGAATGTGATGCCTTAGAAAATGGAATTGGTGTTGCTTTAATACAAAAGGAAGACCCATTTATTTTGAAATTCATTCAATCAAAGGAATGTATTTACAAAAACATATTTATGAGAAGGAAATGTTGGCAATACTACATGCACTAAAGCAATGGAGACCTTACATAATGGGAAGACTTCAAGATAAAAAAATATCATGATAGTCTTAAATACTTTTTGAAACAAATATTATCTTCAAAAAAGGAAAAAAATTGGTCACAAAGATGTTGGGTTTTGACTTTGAAATCATTTACAAAAAAGGGAAGCAAAATGTTATTGCAGATGCACTCTCAAAAAAGGATGATGATATGGAAGAATTGCTTTGTGTAATTTCTATTATCCAACCTGATTGGATAACTGAAGCAAGGAATGAATGGAAGAATGATGAAGAGGTGTGGACACTCAATCAAAATTTGCAGCAATATCTCAGTACATCTGATACATTTAGTTGGAAAAAATATTCATTATGGTACAAAGATCGCTTATATATTTGTAAGAATTACCAAATCAAGAAAAATATTATTTTGGAATTGCACACCTTCCCCTTAGGAAGGCACTCATGATTTTTAAAAACTTACCACAAGGTCAGATTTTTTTTGGGATGGCCTTAAATCTTATATTTAGAATTTTGTGGCAGAATCTTTGGTTTTCCAACAAAATAAAATTGAGACAATTAAGACCCCAGGTCCGCTACAACCTTTAGTCATTCCAAGTCAGCATTGGGAGGAGTTTTCAATGGATTTTATCATAGGTTTACCCAATTCTCAAGGAAAAAGTGTCATCATGGTGATAGTTGTTAGACTTATCAAGTATGCACACTTGTGTGCATTATCTCATCCTTTTAAATCCAATTTAGTTTCTACTACATTTATGGAAACAATTCAAAATATACATGGAACCAAAATATTATTGTAAGTGACAGAGGTCCCATTTTCCTTGGAAATTTTTGAACTGAATTATTTTCTTGTCTTCCTACTCAATTAGTTGATAGCTCATCTTATCATCCTTAATCTGATGGGAAAACTGAGATAGTGAACAAATGTTTTGAAATATGTCTTCGTTGCTTTGTATCTGAAAAAAAAAAAAAAAAAAAAAAAACAATGGGTCTACCTCTAGCTGAAATGTGGTAAAACACTTCCTTCCATACCACAGAAAAAAATGACCCCATTTATGGCACTTTATGGATATCATCCACCATCCATCACATCATCTTTAAGAGAAAATTCTAAGTTTCAAGCAGTGGAAGATCACATCGAGCATCAACAACAAGTTCTCCAACTCTTAAAGGATAACCTCACTCTAGCATAAAATCAAATGAAACAGTAGGCAGATCAGCATCGCAGTGAAAGAAGTTTTGATGTAGGTGACTAGGTATTTTTATGGCTACAACCATACAAACTAATGTCCCTCAAGCAAGCTAATAAGGATAATATGATTGTAACCCAAGTACTATGGTCCTTACAAGGTGTTGCAAAATATTGTTACTATGGCATACAAAGTGGAGCTTCCTACATATTCCCGAGTACACCCAGTTTTCCATGTTTCATGCTTAAAGAAGGTTATTAGTGACAAGCTCCCAATTCAAACAATGTTTCCAGAATTTGACAAAGAAGGAAAAACCATATTTGAGCCTGAATCAATCACGGAAACAAGAACCTAATAGCTATGGAATTGATTAATTTCATAGTGTCTCATTAAGTGGAAGAACTTACCCACTGAAGACTCCACATGGGAGGATGAGAAGTTTATATAGAAATATCCGGAATTATTCAAACATTGAGGAAAACAATATTTTGAAGGAGAGGGGCATGTTAGCTCCCTATAATACTAGTGTATTCCCTTTATTGTTATTGTTAGTGTAGCTCCCTATTGTTATTGTTGTGCCCATGTATCCCCCATGTTGTTATTTTGTGCCCCATGGAAGTCGACTATTGTTATTGTTGTGCACTTACATTATTATTGTTATGTAGGCTTTGATTATATTCTGACCCCTTAGACTCCTACCAAGGAGGTATTATCATTTGTATCATTCAATAATTGTTCATTTTTATGATGTAAATATGGTTTCCCCCTCAAAGACGCTAATTTTGAAGTCGTTGTGTTAGCGTAAATTCTTAATGAAAGTGTACGAAAAGAGCTCACTTTAGTTGTGTGTTATAAACAACCCTAACAACAAAGAGGGTTGCTTAGCTTCCTTAGATCTGCAATATATAGTTGAAACAAATGCTGCAAAAACCCAGATCTATGCAGTAAAAGTAGTTAAACAGTAAAAAGAAATAAAACTTGCTCCATGAATCCAACGGATAAGAAAAGATATAAAGAATTTTATATGTATTATAACACATGGTAAGGGAACAAAGAATGATGTTACTAGTCCCCATCAATGGGATGGGTTCTTGGCTATCCTCAACGCTTCATATCCAGCAGTTTCTCTCTCTCAATGGTGTAGAAAAACCCAAAATGTGTTGAACTCTATAGGAGCTCAAGAAGAAATAAAATAGTAGCAGCAATGAGAATGATCAAAGCGCGACAATGAAAGTGATAAAGTGAATAATGAATGGAAAACCCTCCTATTTATAACAAAATATTGAGTTATCCTCAATAATGGCGAATAATAAAATATTATTAACCAAGATCTAGATCTAACCGCTTGGAATATTTTATTATATTTTGTTGGAGGGAAAAGGTGTTTAAAGTGGTTAAATACCTTTATTTAGAAATAACAAACCAATAATGATTTATTTATCATTTCAAGAATGGGGTTAAGGAATAAATAACAAATAATGATTTGTTTAATTATTTCTAGGTGATTTAGTCAAATTTAGCAAGGAATAATAACTAAATAATTATTTAATTATTTATTCCTAGAGAAAAATAAGCTAAATAATGATTTATCTAATTATTTCTCATAATTGGGTTAAATATGACCAAGAATGTTATTTAAACAATGGTTTAATTAATTATTCCTAGAGGAAAATCAAATATTTAAGGATTTATTTAATTATTCCTCATGGGGTTTCCTCTTTGAACCAGAAATAACTTAATAAAATATGGTTTATTAAATTATTTCTTATAGTGAAATCAATTTTACTATGGTAAAATTGATTTTACATGGTGTACTTCGATCCATCTAATTGTAAATGGTTAGATGACAAAAAATTAGTGTAACAGATTGCCCCCCAACATGTGAGCATTAGGAGCTAATCATATGACCAAATTACGTTGTAAGAACACAATCACTAGACACCAAAGGGGAGTCACAGAGAGAGAGAGAGATACATAGACGGAGTGAAGCGAGAGAGGACAATAATCGAGGGGGTGAGACCTACAAATGATATAAGTCTCCTTTAATGTTTGGGTACCTGTTCTTAGTGAGGTGGGGGAGGCATACCTATTCCCGCAGAGATGACAAAGTACAAAGAATAATGGTGCACCCAACAAAGTGAGACTGAGCTATAAAATACATGATAAATGCTAGATGACATGCTGGAATAAAATCGGCCAGAAAAAAATATAATGGATCCCATTTACATACTGCGCCTGGGATAACATCCAGGACTGAATACAATAATACCTAAGTACATGAGACATGGTAACAACCAAAGAAGCCCTGATAAACAGGAAAGGGCTCTGAAAATATGAATGGACCATCTGAGTATACATACATGTTGTGGGCGGTGCAAGCGGCTGGAACCGAACCCATCAAATCTGCGGAGCTGCATCTAAGGTTGTAGCATAAGGTGAGGTCATCCGGACATGTGGGGGGCTACCTGAAGGGCCACCCCCTCATGAGGTATGAAACATCTCACACACACCGGGGAATCATTGCTACAATTTTTTGAATCATCGAACCATCAAGTATACGAATCTTGATCATGCAATAAGGAGTTGAATCTGAGCGAATGAGAAACAATCAAGTCAAATGGAAATGAGGAGTCCCTTTTCCTGATCCGAGGCATCGAACAAGAATGGAAGCTGGAATAAAGGTACACTGTCCTCTAGAATTGTCTTCTTGATTGAATGTGTTGTTGTCAACAGAAGGAGGTCTGCCATAGGTGAGGCAATGAAGAATCCTCAACTAAGGCATGAGGGATCATAGTAAAGTGACCGATGGACTGACACAAGGGATGATGATGTAATGGGAGGTATTGAGTAGTGGATGGATTACTTCCCTTGTCAGAGCATTAAAATCATGGATGACCTGGCAGCAACTGACTCGACTCCGGAGGGGATGGGGGACAGTATGACTGGAGGCAAAAATGGGCGACACGAGGGAGGGACAAGGAAAAAATGGATGGAATATTGTAACAAGAGGTAAATGGACTCAGGACAGACTCCATGAATGTGATGGTGACTCAACTCAGATGCTCTGAACAAGGGTGACTCGATGAGGCTGCCACACAGAATAGGCCTGGTGGGGATCATAAAAGCATGAGAAAACAATGGTTACTCATGACGAAAATCGACACACATGTTGACAAGTATGAAGGCAAACTGGTGCCCCAAGTACAAGCAGTGCAAGTGAAGAAATCCGATTTTGAGAGGCAGCGAAGTGACCCTTCTTGGAAAAATGGCTTCCGGGTGAAGTATCAAATCACCAAAAACAAACGGATGCCAATTTTAGAGCTCGGTGAGAGCTTTCCAACGATGATAACAGATCGTCAAACTGAGCGACAGTTTGGTCGCAATTGGTAAAAGAAAAATTAGGGTTTTTCTTTTAATAGGGTGATTTCCCTCCAATTTGATTAATTTTTCAGTGGAGTTGTGGTGAATTTGGAGAGGAGGAGAAGGCCCTAAATCTTGCGGCGATCCTAGAGGACAAACCGACCATTGGAATCGAGATCCGTCAGTTGCAGGTTGGTGGCCTAACCCTACTTTAATTTTTTAGTGGTTCAATTTTTTAGATTAGGTACCCAGAGCCCATGAAAAACACTTTGCCCATCCTCACGGCGGCTCGCACTTCCTGGGCCCTGTACTGCGACCTGGCTCGCAGTTTCTAGAGGGGAAATTTGTGAGCTCACGGGTACAGGTCCCTAAAAATGTGAGTTGGCCAAAAAGTGGGTTTTGTCCTGTTTTTTACTAGGGACCGAGACTTGATGATTTGGGACGCAGTTTATATTTCTCTGAGCTAACAAACATGATGGGTTTTTGCAGATATGGAAAAGTTTAAGATCAACTGGAGAGAGAGGGATTTGGATGTGCTTTGTGCCGAGATCCAGGGGGATCTAGTGATCTGAGGCACACTTGCAAGGTAAAGGGTTCTCAAGTTGGTTAAGAACCCACTGATGAGGGTAGGGGATCCATTTCTATCTAGGATAGTCAGCTACTGGGATCTAGACCAGGAGGAATTTATAGTGCAGGGACACATGATCGAATTGACCATACATGACGTCTATTTCTTGACCGGACTCCAGCCACTAGGAGTGGTGGGAAATATACATCTGGTATTACCACGAGGGGGGAACATACCAGAGTTAGTGGAATGCCACTGCAGACCATATTTTCATGCTAAGGGCAGGACCATACTGATTGGTGAACTAGTGAGGCTAGAGACACGGGTTGTCGCCATAACAGCACTACAGATTCTGGGAAATCATGTGCTCCACCACATCACTGGGGGGGAAATGATGTTAGTTGAGAGTGTATTGAGTGGGACCTACTATGGGTGGGCCCAGATGATGATGTCATCGATGAAACAACATATTTTTCTATGAAATAGATAGGTGAATCATGACTATGCTTTTGGTACATTTTTATGCTTGTTCTTCTTCAAGAAGATCTGCACACTTCGGCCTCATGTACAGATCCAAGATGGGGGCCCACAGGAGCCCAAGAAGCGTCGCTGGGGAGAGCTACTTCAAAGAGGAGGAGGCAAGGGAGTCATACGGGTGTTCTGACCTAATTTCTTCGAACATTGGGATCAGATGCCTATGTACATAGACGACTATCCATACAGTGGTATGAACATTCAGGGGGACCCTGACTTGCCACTACCGTCGGGTCGAGCATGGGGACCAGATGGTAAGTGAAAGTTGCTATATATTATGATGCATTTTAAAAATTTTAGAATATGTATGTGGTACTTATTATTTAATTTTGGTATGCAGATATAGCACTGGTTAAGTCGACAGGGTATATGGGACGACCTGCAGTGCCAAGGGTTGCAGGGTCTAGTGGAGCGAGAGGGGATCAAAGACCTGATTATCAGGATCTGCTGGAGGATGTAGAAATTATACAAAAATCATGTATATCATGGATTCAATCCAATCTAACTTTTAGGCCTCTATTTTTCCTTTCTTTACATCACCTTTTACTTGAAATCCCTCATGCTTTTATTTAGCTTGAATAGTTTTTGTCGTAGTTTTGTGCATTATCGAAGATAATAAGTAAGTATTTTCTATTCCCTTTTTTTCATGAGACTTAAACATTAAAAACATAATTAATAATAGTTTTTTTTTTTGCAGGTTTATAGAGTTGACTATATACCTATTCTAATAGAGGCCAATTTCCTGCACCACACATTCCTGCACTAGCATTCCTACACTGATTTGGGGCTTTCATACATTGACACATTTTTGGGAAAATCTAAAAAATATTTATGTTAGAAATTTCATTTTAACACCTTCCCTTGGGTTGGATTTCACCCAGGTCACATGTGTGGGCTTCTAGAAGCAAACTAATAAAACTCCTCAAAATCCGCATAATTTCTAAATGGCCAAGTTTGACCTCAGGTTTTGTGCATATGGAGATGAATCATGAAAATCCAAGCAAATGGGTTTTTCACAAATATAACCAATTACCTAGAACCAAAACCATTTCCTAAAATTCGTATTGGTTTGAAAGTTATGCACAGGTCTCTGAAGCACTTTTATAAAAAATATTGTTTTTTCCGGAATTCTAGAAAACGCACAGCTAGCAGTTTCCATACAGTCAATTTCATCCTCAATTTCCACGTTGATTGTTGCAAATATCAAAATTCTGAAACATGGGTTTTTTTCCCAGCATAGGAAATTGAATAATACGTGGGTCATTTTCCAACACTCGTAATGGCTGAGGAGATATGAAGGGGGCTTTGGAGGCGGTTTGTTAAAATTACCAAATTTTCCAGAATTCTAGGAAATGCCCATATTTGGGAAATTCATGGTAAATCTCCATTCCTTCAATAGGGAAACATTCGTACTGATATTCTATTAATGATTATTATTTGGGATTCAATCCCCATGTGTTTGTAAAGGATTGGCTTGTTTAAATTTGTAATGTAAAGGGTTATAAAAGAGAGTTATGGCTCCAAGAAAAAGAGGAAGGGTTGTGGAGGAGAAATCCATTCTTTCTATGGTGATGCTACTGATTTGACTGTTGGGGATTCTACCCCCTTGCCCTCTGATTAATTGGAGGCTGGATTCGACTTCACCATGTACATTTGCTGATTTTGAAATATAATACAAAGGAATTATTCCATGTCGTTTTAATTATGCGTTTTAATTCTATGATGCTGCATTGTTAAAGCTCAGTTTCCAAGTTTCTTAAACAGGGAAACGAGTTGGTTGGCTAGGACCCAGCCAACCCAGCTCGTTCTCCCTTTCGTTAAAGGTGTGTTAATTTTATTTGGAGTACGGGCGTGAATATGTGATTTATTTTAATTCTTTCAAGAGATGCAGATCTAATTTCATTTCGCAGTTGTGGTGTGACGTATTCGTGGTGTGCACGCTTGGATGCATTTAATTTTCATTTTCATAATATTTATGTTGTAACGTTTGATTGTATTCCTACAAGTTTGGTACAAGCATGCTTCCTATACTTGTGCATTTTAGTTCTACAAGTTTATCAATTCAGTTCATTTTCACAAGCCTTTTTATTCCTTTCTTTCCGCAAAGCTTTTCATTTACTACTGCAGGTTGATGTTTAATCTAAAACTAAAGCACCATTGACATTTGAGGTGAATTCATCATGCTTCAAAGGATTTGGAATAGAACGCTATTGCAACTTACAGATATGTGCTTCAACTGAATACTTTCAAATAAAGGAATGAATTTCATGATTAATTAATGAATGAACTTTCTGAGTTAAAACATCTAAAAAGGCAGATCTAAATTATATGTGCAGTTATCTCAGTAAAGAGCATGTTCACACAATCAGTTAATTCTCTTAATTACATGAGAGAGTTTTGTTTTAAGAAAGATTCACTTTGACTTTCGAAATCATTTCCTGTTTAGAATATAAGTTTGGTTGAAGCAATCTTTTAGAAGCTATTTCAAATTTCTGTTCGCCTTTGCAAATTCCTCCTTAATTAACACACTCTTTATTTTTCTGAAGGTAATTGGAAAACTTGGTGCAGATGCTCTAGTCCTAAGGTTTAGATCCCCTCCATAAAGACATAAACCTTCCATATAAGTATAAAATATACTTCCCGCACATAAGTTATGTGCTTGTATTAGTGCAAGCATATTGTGGGAGTACATGAGTAACAACTTAGTGCAGGAAGGAAAATCCTTAAGAAGGAAGATCTCTTCAAGGGATCAATTGTTAATCTGTCAACAACTATCCAGGAGATAAACATAGAATTTCATTTCAGTAATCAAGATTCTTTACAGCAAGTGTGAAATTTCCTTTATTTCATTTCTTTTCAAAGTACTTTCTTTTTACTCCAGTTTCCAGAATAGTGTGGTGTCATTGTACTAACTAGTTTAGGTTGTTGAAGTCCTTCTCTAGCATTTTCATTGTTGCACCTCTAAGTTTACGAACTTCCGGATTGACAATTAAATGTTAGGTTGTTTATTACACTTGAATTTTTGACGTCGTTGTCGAAGGCGCTAAGGGGATTGACCTTAGTAACCTGTTGTAGTTTGGTTTTCCCTTTACTTAGTTTTTCTTGCAAATGTTTTTTTTCTCTCTAGAATTGATTCTTTGAATTTGTTTCTTTCCTCCATTATTTTTAAGTTTTTTTCATTTCTTGGGTGCTATAGGAACCCCCCAATCTATTAAACCACATGCTAACAATATATACCAACTAGCTTGTTGAAAACAAAGAAATGGTATTTCAAGGCATTTTTCAATGAGGAGTTTTGAGGCTAATATCAATCATCCAATGTACCTATTTCACTAATCAATTGGCAATAAAATTCGACGAAGGAGTCTTGAATTAGTACATGGAGAAACTCTTTTCATTTGGTAAGAAATGGAAAACACTGCTACTTTTGAATTCCCTATCAAAGATCCAGGAGTTGCACAAATTCATAGTATTCCCCCATCTGCACTACCAAAATTTCATGGTTTGTAAAATGAATACCCAGATACATTCTTATTTGAATTTGAAGTACTTTGTAGAGGATGTGGTTATTCTACTAATGCTCAAAGGTTGTAAGTGTTTCCTCTTACTCTAAAAGCAGCAGCTCTCCGATGGTTCATGAGCCTTGGAGGGAACTGCATTCAAACATGGGAAGACATTAAGAATGTATTCTTGGATAAATATCAAGACTAATGTCAGGCCGGTGAAGATATTTTTGGGATAACTCAGGGGGAAAACGAGAGTTTGGAGGATTATGTGGAGCGATTTAGATACAACCTCCAAAAATCAAAACATAAGAATTTGGTAAAAGAGACCTTGAAAACACTCCTACTCAAAGGAATCAAAGATGAATTTTTAGAATCTTTAAATATTATAGGAGGAGGTGATGTTTCTCACTTACCATATGATGATGTTTGTAAATTGTGCATTAGTTATTCAAGAGGAATCTCCAAGCTTGGTAAGAATTCTCGAGAACCTTCTTCTCAATTTTTGAAATCTTCTACAAAAATAGGAGTTACAAATGCTTCTCTAAATTTACAATTGGATGATTTGCAGGAAGAATAGAATCAATGCAAGGAGGATCACTCAATAAATTTCCCATCACTTCTAGGGTTACAACAAGTATTTCAGGAATCAAGTAAGGAAATAAATCTACCGTCGGGTATAACTCAAAAATCATCATCATTTAATACTTGGAATAATATTTTTTATCCCCAACAGGTTCCTCAACACATCCATAGCCCTACAATTCCATGGCAAACTTATAATCCTCCTCTAATTCAATACCCCACCTTATGGCCACATTGGACCTCTCCCTCGAGCCATATATTCCCACAACCTCAAGGATGGTTTGGAGCCTCTTCTATAGGGACATTCCCCACGCAAGATCCATTACCTAAGCCACAACAAACACAATTCCTATCTAATGCACCACCATCTTATCCTTCTCTATGGTCCCAATCATTTGTGCAACCAAATCCTAATTCTGAGTATCAAGTTGCACATCAATTTAAAACACCTATTTTTCCTACTCACTCCCCTACTGAATGTATTGCCATATCTTTTGGAGAAGGGAGAGGAGTGAATTTAGAAAATTCCCCTATTACAACACAACATTTACCTCGGGAAGAAACTTTAATCCATAAACCATTAAAGGAGAAATCTATAATTGGAACTTGTTCGAAAACCGTTGTTGAAACTCACCAAGAATAAAATCCTAGAATTTCCCTTAACCATCCTTTTCAATCGAAAGAGAGAAAAAATCAAGTTGTGGAAGATTTGTATGAGTTGGAGAATCATCAATATGTGGGTCATATTGAAGTCTAGTTCCAAATAATTGTTAGCTACCCTATTATATCATTCAGAAACTCTTGGTAACATATCAAGTAAGTAAGTTGGTTTCTCATACTTTGATATGCATTAAAGTTTACATTTTAAACCTGTGTGAGTATATTTAGTATTTTTTTATTCACGTGGATACATTGGAAGTATTACTACACTTAAAAGGGATCTTCCTCTCTTTCAAATAGGGTATGGTAATGAATAAAGATGCCATCTGAAATAAAATTGTGTAACAACGCCCTTGAAATTGTGATTCCTTAAAGTACAACTTGTAAAATTTCTATTATTATGCACTCTCATGGTAAGACTTGTCAAAATAAATTCACTTTTAATGCCTCATATTTTATAAACTGACTTTGATTATTTACCAATAACTGTCATCCAGGAAAAAAAAATTTAAGACGTTCTTTGAAGGTATTGATGAGAATCTTCCTATGGTGGACCACACCTACAAAACTATAACAAATTTTCACAAGAACCCTTACATGATCAATTTGAGGAATTTTTTTAGTCATTATCTAAGATGTTTTATTTAAAATGAGTCTTCATGGTAGAAGGACCAACCATTAAAGATTAGTAATTAAAAACCTTTCACGCCGTCTTGTACTCTTAAGGAGTAGAATCGCCTCCCCAACTATTAAGTAACCTATTTAAGGTTTATTATAATTAGAATTTTTTTATAAGATAAGATTAATTGATGGATAGGAGGTCTCATTACGAGCCGACCTACCATGTTCATGGGTCCTAAAAAGAGCGACATTACTGCTATTGGTTACCAAGCCAGGGTAATGGCTTTCAATTGAAAATCTGGAAGACAAGAGGTCTCATCACGAGTCAACTTGTTCTTTATTGTTGGTTCTTGTGATTGGAACTGTCGTTAGCTGGTTACCAAGACAGGACAGTGGCCTTCAATTAATTTCAAAATAAATGTAAATTATTTTCAAAAAACTCGGAATCTATATCTAATGGTTGGGACACGGGCATTTCGTGGGTTAAAAGGCATCCATGTCAAGGCTATTGAAGCCTATTGGCAGCAGGGCCATGCCTGTGGTATTAAAGATAACTTTACACTATGATTTACTTGGTTGTTTTTGTCTTCCTAAATTCATTATCATATCTCTTTGAGAATGGATTTAAGATCCTTCTGGTGTTATGCCTTGGAGTTATATCTTTTTGGGACAATTTGTTTTTATGGATGTGGGACCCTTAGTGCAGGTACCTCACCTTGCCTAGAAAAGAGGAGCTTCAACTATATGTGGATAATGGTAAGATGGTCACTATGGGAAAGTATTATTATGACTATTTTTAACACCATGCATTTCAAATCATGTCACTCATATTTACAATGAGGATATTAAAGTAAAACTTCTGATCAAGGATGCCTCAGAAATGTTTATGGAAATTTTAATAAGTTGGTTATTTTATTCAAGTAAATAACACCATCCTTACAATTTAGTATTCCCATGGCAGCCTTTTTTTTATTATATTTTCTTGAAGCCAGTTTAAAAAAATAAATAGCCCAAAAAAAATTTGTTTTTAGAACAAGCTTTATCTAGCGCAGGAAATTTGATCACGCAAAATTGCAGGAAACATCATTACAAATGCCCATAAATGTTTTTAATCTTGTTTTTTGCAAGGGAGCGACAATTTTATGAAAACTGATTTCCTTGCATGAGGACATGCAAGAAGATCAACATGGGGGGATGTTGGGCCTCTGTTTTGCCTTGCTTTACATCACCTTTACTTTAAATCCCTCATGCTTTTGTTTAGCTTGAATAGTTATTTTCGTAGTTTTGTGCATTCTCGAAGATAATAAGTATTTTCTATTCTGTTGTTTTAATGATATTTAAACATCAGAAACATCATTAATACTAATTTTTGTGTTTGCAAGTTTATAGAGTTGATTATATGCCTATTCTAATAGAGGCCAAGTTCCTGCACCAGCACTCTTGCACGGATTTGGGGCTTTCATACATTGACACATTTAGGGGAAAATCTAAAAGAGGTTTATGTTCGAAATGTCGTTTGAACACCTTCCCCTAGGTTGGACTGCACCCAAGTCATATGTGTAGACTTCTAGAAGCAAATTTATAAAACTGCTCAAAATCCGCATAATTTCTAAACGGCCAAGTTTGACCTCAGGTTTTGTGCATATGGAGATGAATAACGGAAATCCAAGAAAATGGGTTTTTCAAAAATATAGCCAATTACCTAGAAACAAAACTATATCCTAAAATTCGCATTGGTTTGAAATTTATGCACAGGTCTCTGAAGCTATAAAAAAGATTGTTTTTTCCAGAATTCTAGAAAATGCACAGCTAGAAGTTTCCAGACAAACAATTTCCACGTCGATCGTTATGAATCTAAAAATTATGAAACATGGGTTTTTTTCCCAGCATACGAAATTAAATATTAAGCAAGTCGTTTTCCAAAATTCATAACGGTTGAGGAGATACGAAGGGGGCCTTGAAGGCAATTTGTTAAAATTACCAAATTTTCCATAATTCTAGGAAATGCTCAAATTTGGGAAATTCATGGTAAATATTCATTCCATAAATAGGGAAACGGTCGTACTGATATTCTATTGAAGGTTATTAGTTGGGATTCAATCCCCATGTGTTTGCAAAGGATTTGCTTGTTTAAATTTGTAATGTAAAAGGTTATAAAAGAGAGTTATGGCTCAAGGCAAAAGAGGAAGGGTGGTGGAGGAGAAATTCATTCTTTCTACGGTGATGTTGTTGAGCTGAGTGTTGGGGGTTCTACCCCCCTGCCCTCTGATCAATTGGAGGCTGGATTCGACTTCACCATGTACATTTGTTGATTTCGAAATATAATACAAAGGGATTGTTCCATGTCATTTTAATTCTATGATGTTGCATAGTTGAAGCTGAGTTTCCAAGTTTCTTAAATAGGGAAACAAGCTGGTTAGCTAGGGCCCAACCAACCCAGCTCATTCTCCCTTTCGTTAAAGGTGTGTTAATTTTATTTGGAGTACGGGCATGAATATGTGATTTATTTTAATTCTTTCAAGAGATGCAGATATGATTTCATTTCGCGGTTGTGGTGTGACAGATCTGTGGTGTGTAGGCTTGGATGCATTTAATTTTCATTTACATAATATTTCTATTGTAACGTTTGATTGTATTCCTACAAGTTCGGTACAAGCATGCTTCATGTACTTGTGCATTTCAGTTATGCAAGTTTATCAATTCATTTCATTTTCACAAGCCTTTTTATTCCTTTTTTTTTCGCAAAGCTTCTCATTTACTACTGCAAGTTGATGTTTAATCTAAAACTAAAGCACCATTGATATTTGAGGTTTTACTTAAGAATTCATCATGATCTAAAGGATTTGGAATAGAATGTTGTTGCAACTTACAGATTTGTGCTTGCACTGAATACTTTTGAATAAAGGAATGAATTTCATGATTAATTAATGAATGAACTTTTTGAGTTAAAACATCTAAAAAGGCAGATCTAAATTATATGTACATTTTTCTCAGTAAAGAGCCTGTTCACACAATCAGTTAATTTTCTTAATTACATGAGAGAGTTTTGTTTTAATAAAGATTCACTTTGACTTTCAAAATCATTTCATGTTTAGAAAATAAGTTTGGTTGAAGCAATCTTTTGGAAGCTATTTCAAAGTTCTGTTCGCCTTTGCAAATTCCTCCTTAATTAACACACTCTTTATTTTTCTGAAGGTAATTGGAAAACTTGGTGCAGGTGCTCTAGTCCTAAGGCTTAGAGCCCCTACATAGAGACATAAATATTCAATATAAGTATAAAATATACTTCCCGCACATAAGTTATGTGCCTGTACTAGTGCAAGAAGATTGTAGGAGTACATGAGTAACATCTTAGTGCACGAAGGAAAATCCTTAAGAAGGAAGATCTCTTCAAGGGCTCAATTGTTAATCTGTCAAAAACTATACTGGAGATAAACATAGAATTTCATTTAAAACAATCAATATTGTTTATAGCAAGTGTGAAATTTCCTTTATTTGATTTCTTTGAAAAGTACTTTCTTTTTATTCCAGTTTCCGGAATGGTGTGGTGTCATTGTATTAACTAGTTTAGGTTGTTGAAATCCTTCTCTGGCATTTCCAGTGCTGCACCTCTAATTTTGTGAACTCTCGGATTGACAATTAAATGTTAGGTTGTTTATTACGCTTGACACTAAAAATGTACTAAATTCAAATATTGAATCGCTTCTACAAATATTTTACGGAATTAAAAACATAATCACCAATCACATGAAGTAAATAAGAATCAAATCAACCACAACAAAGATAATTTATTGGGGAAAGCTTGCTGCTCAAAACCCCACTATCTTCTAGTGTATATTCAGCATGGAGTCATGAAACAATTACATACAACTCTTCTCACAAGAGCCCTCATGTACTCAGTTATTTGTCTCACATTGTCATACATAAAACTGACCAATACTTAGCCAATTTACTGCCTCCAGACAACATGTATTTCTTGCGAAATCCCTGATGAATGCAATCCCTAAAGAATAGGAATTTTTTCCTTCCTTGACTGCGCAAGTATCATGGGCACTCAAATGGGTGTTTGGTTGCATGGGCGCAACCCAATAATCCTACAACTGATAGTCAACTTCCCTTTCACCTAGATCTCAACTAGGTCTCCACTGGATCTGACATGCATGCAACTAATAATAGTAAATCCTCAGTTGCAATTGATATCATTTATTGTGAATTAAGTAATATTTAATTCACTTGATCTCTCACTAGTGTATCAAACAGTTACAACTAGCACAACTGAGTTTTACTCACTTAACTGAGTTAAACTGATTACGACCTGCATTAACTAATGCACCACTGCACTTCAAACTCTGTTACAACTAGAATTACTCTACATGCCTCACTAACTACCTCTAACTCGAAATTCATGAGCTAATTGATTTTATCACTCTCAATTAACTATTACAAGTTATTTTGAGACTAGATTACATTTTATTGTCCATCTTAATTAAGGGATAACTAAAATAGGCATGCACCAAATTTAGCCCTGTGGGCCCCACCCTAGTGTAGGTGCTTAATGCAGTAGGTTTGGGTGCCGAAATTTTATTTTTGAATCTCAACACTCCCTCTCAACAAGAAAGGGATTATCCTTCACCCTGATTCTGTCTCTATGGTATTCGAATTTTCTCTTGGTGATCACCTTCGTCAAAATATTTTCATCTTGATCTTCTGTGGGAATGTACTGAAGCAACATTATTATCCTTTGCACACAATATATGATATGATGGTACCAGATATCTATGTGCTTGGACCTATCATGAAACGCAAGATTAATTGAGAGTTTAATGCAACTCTTATTATCACAATGAATCATTGTCGGATCCATCTGAGAACCAAAAAAACCAACCAATATCTTTCTCATCCAGATAGCCTCACATGCAGCTTGACGTGCTTCCATGTATTCTACTTTCACTAAAATGAGAGCCACATATCATTTTTTCATGATGTACCAGGAAAATATTGTCGATCCTATGCTGAAGATCCCTCTTGATGTGCTCTTTCTGTCTGATGGACTGCCTACCCAATATGCATCCGTGAAGCCTTGAAGCTTCACTCCCTCTGTCTGTTTGTACCATAGACCATACTATTATGTGCCCCTCAGGTATCTCAAGACATGCTTTCCCACCTTCCAAAAGAGCTTGGTAGGCTTAACGGTAGCTTGAATCAGTTGGTTAACTGCGTAGACAATGTCTAGTTTGGTGTTCACTAGATACATTAGTGAACCAACTAACTGCCTGTAGACAGTAGCATCCACTACCTCTCCAGAAATAGCATCCTCTTTCCTCCAATTTCCTGGAAGAGGAGTATCCATGGGTTTGCAGCTCTCCATGTGAAACTTACCCAGTGTCTCCTTTGCATACTTACCTTGCAAGAAAAAAATTTCACCATTCTGCTACCATATTTCCAATCCAAGGAAATAATGAAGGAGTCACATGTCCTTCATTTCGAACTCCCTTGAAAGATCCTAGTTATATGAGTGTATCAGCTACTCATCGCCAGTCAAAATTAGATCATCAAAATAAAGAAAAATAATCAGTAGCTTACCCTCAACCACAATCTGTTACAAGTTTTCATCTGCTTCACTTTTGGTGAAGCCCAATCCGGCGAAATAGTTGTGTATCTGAGTGTACCAAGCATGGAATGCTTGCTTCAGCCCATACAGTGCTCTTTTGATTCGACACACATGTGACTCATTGTTGAAGATATTGAAACCTTCAAGCTGCTCTATGTACACTTCTTCCTCAATGATCCCATTGAGAAACGCAGTTTTCACATCCATCTGATGAATGTGCCAGCCCATCTGCGCTGATAGTGCAAGTATGGATCTAATGGAAGAGTACCTTGCAGCAGGTGCAAAAGTCTCATCATAATCGATCCCCTCGATCTGTGAGAATCCCTGGGCCACAAATTTGGCCTTGTATTTCTCCACACTCCCATCAGCAGCTTGCTTACCTTGTAGATCCATCTCGATCAAACCATTGATTTGTCGACCGGTCTTGGGACAATCTCCCATGCACTATTCTTGACAATGGAGTCATACTCCTCCACCATTGCATCAACCCAAGTTGGTTGTTGCACTGCTTCCTAAAAGGAAGATGGTTCAGTCACAATACATTTACTCATAAGAGCCATGTATCCGGTAAACCTGTTAGGAGACTGTCTCTCTCTGCACTATGAAATAGGGGCTCCTACATTCTCTGCAGCATCAAGTCTCAATTTATCAGCATCTATGGTGTGCTTTCTGCCATTTCTGATGGATGGATCTACATGAGTGTTTTCCTCCACTCCATGTTCCTCCGCATGAGGTTGATCCACATCTTGAGGCTCATCCTTGGGAACCAATAGTTCCTCCTCTGCATGCAAGTCAAACTCCCTCTCAAGGGATAACTGCATGGATTTCTCCTTATCAAATTTTATATCTTGTCACACAACAGTCATTCCACTATTTGGAAAATACACACGATAGTTGTGGGGCATTTCAGTGTACCTCGCAAAAATCCTAATCTCAGCTGTCAGTTCCAGCTTCTTCCTAGCGTCCTTGGTCACATGCACATAAACATATGAGCCAAAAATCTTAAAGTGTGAACCATCAAGTTTCTTACCAGTGAAATCCTCTTCAGGTGTACTCATGCCAAGTATCCTATGAGGACAACAATTATGCACAAATACTGCAGTGTTGCATGCTTCCTCCCACAGATTCATCGATAGGCCTTGATCATGCAACATCGCTCTTGTTTCACCCATGATCATTATGTATTTTTTTCTGCGACCCCATTCTGTTGTGGGTTATGGGGCGCTATCAGTTCTCTTCAAATTCATTCTTTGTTGCAGAAGTTATTGAATTCGTTAGAGACGTATTCTCCACCATTATCACTCATAAGAGCCTTCACTTGCTTCCCCAACTCTTTCTCCACCAGTGCCTTAAACTCCATAAACTTAGAGAATGCTTGATCTTTCTTTTGCATGAAGAAAATCCAGCACTTATGAGAAAATTATTCAACAAATATCACATAGTACTTATGTTTTTTTGTCGAAGCAACAGAGAATGGTCCACACACGTCTGTGTGAACTCTCTCAAGGATCCTCGAAGCTCAGTTCTCCTTCTCATGAAAGGTGGCCTTTACATATGTTCCCATAGTACATCCCTTTCATGTGTTTGACTGCACAAGTGTACCCTTGGGAAGACTAGTAGAAATATGCTACATGACTTTCAAGGCTCCATGGTGAAGATGGCCCAATCTCTTGTGTCATAATTCGCCCTTATCCCGGCTCACCACTTTGTCTACCTTGCCCATCATTGTTGCGCAGCCATATACCTCTAGCTTGTAGATATTCCTAACGTGAATCCCTATCCTCTTGGCTTTTCCTGTTGTTTTGTGTCACAAGAAATATTTTCCTTCACTAAAAACAACATCATAGCCTCTATCCTCCAACATTGCGACTAAGACTAAATTTTTCTTCAAACTTGGTACATGAATTACATATTTTAATTGAAAGGGTTTACATGACTACCTATAGAAGCTAATGGTACTAATCCTGGTAGCATTGTACCACCCGTCATCACCCATTTCAATATGCATCTGGAGATCCTTCTCCTCCAAGTCACTGAAAATTTCCTTGTCTCCCGTCATGTGAAAGGAAGCGCTATCCAAATACCACACAGATCTCAATGCACTTGACACCATGCATGCGATCAATGAGAATTCAAGCTCAAATTGTGAGGCCAAAGCCTCACCAGCTGTAGATCCTTCAGCCTTCTTTTTCTTCTTCTTTTTTGGATAGTTAGTAGCAAAATGCCCATGCTTGTGACAGTGAAAACACTTCACCTTGGACATTTCCTACTTCTTGCAATTTTTGGACTCGGATTTGGAATGGAATTTCTTTCCCTTCCCCTTCTTCGCCTTGGTAGCCAAGAGCAATATTCCCCATCTTCATTCTTAGATGAAGATCCATCTTTGGTGTTCCGTCTGAACTCCTCCTACACCAAATCCAACCAGAGTCGTTCCCAATCTGGAAATTTTTCCCTTTCATTGACAGAGCCTTGATAACTGTGCCAACTCCTGGAAACTCCTAGGAGATCCAAGCTCACCAAATCATCATCAGCGATAGTTATACCAACACTTCTGAATTCATCCCGACATGGACAAAATTTGTTAGATATTTTGGTACGGAGTCACCCTTCTCCATCTTGATCTTCCTGAGTTTATCTTTGAACGCAAATTCCCTATGGTCACTGCTCCTCTGGAATAGATCCGTCAAAGCCTTCCACATTTCATATGGTGTGGCTTTCCCATGGAGGATTGAGACAATGTGGTCTCGTACTCCCTCCAATAGGATCCTCCTCGCCTTTGCCACTTTTTTTTGCCATGCATCAAGATTTGCAGCATCTGTTGTAGCGGGTTTAGGAACATCATTGTCAATGAATTCCTTCAATCCATTGTCTTCGAGTACTGCCTACATTCTGTCCTTCCAAGAAATATAGTTTGAGTTGTCCTCGAGTGCATACTCCAACCTCAAGACATTAAAAGCCATTTTGATCTTCAATCAATTGTAGCACCAAGAAAATCTTTCTGCAAATTCGAATTCTATCTAGTCACAAACTCAGCTCCTACTTCATAATTGTGATTTCATGTGCTCTGATACCATGTAGAAATTATACAACAAGCATGTATATCATGGATTCAATCCAATCTAACAATGTACTAAATTTAAATGTCGAATCTCTTCTACAAATATTTTTCAAAATTAAAAACAGAATCACAAATCACATTAAGTAAAGAAGAATCAAATCAACCACAACACAGATAATTTATTGGGGAAAGATTGCTGCTCAAAACCACACTATCTTCTATTTTATATTCAGCATGGAATCATGAAAAAATTACATAAAAATCTTCTCACAAGATCCCTCTTGTACTCAGTTAATTGTCTCACACTGTCATACATAAAATTGACCAATACTTAGCCAATTTACTGCCTCCACATAGTCTGCCTTGCTTGTGCAATACCTGATTAATGTAATCCCTAAATAATAGGAATTTTTTCCTTCCTTGACTGTGCAAGTATCATGGGCACTCCAATGGGTGTTTGGTTGCATGGGAGCAACCCAATAATCCTACAACTGATATTCAACTTCCCTTTCAACTAGATCTCAACTGGGTCTCCACTGGATCTGACATGCTTGTAGATAATAATAGTAAATCCTCAGTTGCATGTGAGATCACTGATTGTGAATTAAATAATATTCAATTCACTTGATCTCTCACTAGTGTATCAAATAGTTACAACTAGCACAACTGAGTTTAACTCACTTAACTAAGTTAAACTTATTACAACCTGCATTAACTAGTGCACCATTGTACTTCGAACTATGTTACAAATAGAATTACTCTGTATGCCTCACCAACTACCTCTAACTTGGAATTCATGAGATAACTAAGTTTATCACTCTCAGTTAACTATTACAAGTTATTTTGAGACTAGATTACATTTTATTTTCCATCTTAATTAAGGGATAACTAAAATATACATGCACCAAATTTAGCAGTGTGGGCCCCACCCTAGTGTAGGTGCTTAATGCACTAGGCGTGGGTGCTGAAATTTTCTTGTTGAATCTCAACAGAGGATGTCTGCCGCAGGTGCGACCTGATGTTGACCGGCATATCTGAGCATGTATGGAACAATCTTGAGGACCAGTACATCGAGGGATGTATAGGGCTACCCTCGAAGTGGCAAGGGGTCATGCGGCGCATGGCGATGGCCGGACAAGCTATGCAGGATCTGCGGGCTGCCGGAGCTGAGCCATTGGCTCGAGACAATCCAGATAGTGATTAGATGTAGGGGCATGTGGTGCCCCCAGTTTTGATTTTGTAACATGCTATGGGCATGTCGGATGTATTAGAATAGTGGACTCCAAAAAATTTATGATTTTTTCCACACATATTATGGATATGCATATTTTTATATATAACGAGTATATGGTTCGCCATTTGTTTATAAATATTGTCTTGTGTTAAATGTATGTGATAATTTCCAATCTAGAATATTGTTTGCAATGCTATCTACATCGTGATTTTGGGTTCTAGGTACATGAATGAATGTAATGGTTTCAAATTCACACACTAAGAACTTCACTCGTAAATATCTTATAAAAAGGACATGGTTATTCACACGATACACGCCATTTAATTGCATGACAAGAAGCAAGGAATATAAACGAACATGAAGATGAAGGATGCGATGATCAAGGGCATCAACTAAAAACCTATCACTGCATCATATTCAGCCTGTTATTGGTGGTTGATCCAATGCATACACCGTTGGAGATGACTAACAAATTCATGGGGGTAAAAATGGCCCAAGCTGCCGAGGCTAGATTCCGAGAGAAACAACTTACACTGTCGGCATAGCTAATATACTGTGGATAATGAATCCATCTAAAAGGCGCCACAAGACAATAAATGAGATGATGATGAACAATTCAAGCTACCTAAATGCATGACAGAAATAAAACATGCATCTCAATGGGAGATGCTATGGGTAAAATCTCTTAAGGTAGAGTGCATTGCAAGGTTTAGGAAGTAGTTGGCCTTTGAAATCCTCTAGAAGGTGTGCCCTTTTTCCCAAACATCGGGTGCCAATGTAATGGCCTCAAGGTGGATGTGGATCAAATTCAGCGGTTCGATGCAAGGGGTAATAGAACCAATCGACCTCACTATGGATGAAGTCTTTAGACTCCACTGCATACTGGTCATGGGACTGTTGCGAAAGGAAGTACGCATGGTGGTGCATATCATCCTAGGGAAATTCAGGGGTGGTCATCACTTCCATAATTTCTTCATCAGAATGGAAGATGGGAGGACTGGCAGAAGAAAGAGCACATGACATGGCGAGGATACCTGACGCATAATTATGAGGGCTATGGTTCACATGCACATACAAATGGAGGGTAGACGAAGAGCTAGTATATGAAACATCTACCGATGTTAAGCCTAGGGTGATTGCTGAAGGAGGTTCAGTCGAAACAGAAGGGGATTCTCTGGAGGGGTCTTCCACCATGGATCTCATGGATGACGACAGATAGTGGATAGTGGCCGAAGGTTTCGTCATATCGAAATTGGGAGAAGGTGTTATAGGTAAATTTTGGAATCATCCCTAAGACCAGTATGAACCAGGTCTATCCTCCCATAATTCAATACAAACAAGGTCTATCATCCCCTAATTCAGTTGCTACATGCCTTAGAGAAGTCATTCCATTGATGGATTTAATTCATGAGAGTTTCAATGTTTGAATTATAGTTAAAATGACCTAGTGACTCATCAACGCTCCTATGAATGGGTCTAAGTGCGTTGTAAAGCACTTACCCCCATGCAAGGGTGCTCTGCAAAGCACTTCCCAACACTTAAAGGTGTGTTGGTCTCCTGGGAGAAAAATCATCATTGTTCTAAGAATATCCACATGTCCAATGCCCTATAGAAGAGCTCATGGGTGTCATACTTCGAATACATGTGCTCATCCATCACCATTGAACCTGAAACATGTCTCATCTATTATTAGAAAGTCATTCAATGTCATTTAGTGAGAAACTACCTACAATTTCCCTCTAAATTGAGCACTCATCTAAGTGCAAGGGAGGAAGAATTTTTTGTAGTGTTATGCTATTGGATTCTCGATTCCTGGAGAGCTTAAGTATTGTGATGCTACTAGATTGATGCTTGATGTGATGAGGATGGGATGAAGTTGGAGCAGGTTGATAGCAAACTAATCAACTGGTTGTAATCTATTCCTCATAATATTGCAATAAAGATATTTGTTCTTTCTATCATATTTGCGATTATATTTTGTGATTGTATTCTCAATATGTGCTTGTATTCTTAGATTTAGTCAGTTCAATCTGGTTATGATAGATAGATATTTTATATTTGTATCATCGATTGTTGTCTTCTGGTTTTTACTGCAGGTATTGATTTGGCGATTTCAGTTGGATTGAGAGCGACAAAAGCGACGAAAGAATAACAACGAGAGCGAAGGATCACAAGTAAGTCTCTTCATCTTTTGTTTATCTATTTATCTTACAGAGAAAAGCATTTACCTTTCCTTTAATGTTCTGAGTGAAGAAACACCACACTCAAAGAAGACTAGTTTATCCATAGACTAGAATTCCTCATAACAAATTGGCGACTTCGCTGGTGATAAATCCATCAATCCTTGTGTTTTTTTCCTTTTTAACCATCATCTGTAGACTTTACTTCATATATTCAGTCATTTGAATGTACTTTTTGCCTTAGAAGTATGTTTAGACTGCTTGCTCTTCAAGCTTCACTGCGCCCAAAGCACTGTTGGTCATGGTATAGTGCTCTGCATAGCACTATCTCCTATTCAGAGGTCATATACAACCCATTTTTTGTCCTTAAGGGCTGCATTTCCCCTCAACCAGCCAAATTCTATCATAATTTGTCTTTTGTATTCAGTTTTAGCCTATTGCTTGATGTATTCTCATATGCCTGTTTGACCTTGGAGACCAGTAAACATTACTTAGTTCTTCCTCCTTTGGATAGTGGTTTGTTCAATCTTTCATTAGTTGTTTTCTTTATGATTGTCAAATTAAATCCAAAGTTTTAAATTCTTCATTAAATCAATTATCTTTTTTCAAAAAGGAAAATTGTTGTTTCACTCTTCATTTCCTAAAAGAAAATTGTTGTTTTAGTCCTCACTTCTCAAAAAAAGAAAACATTGTTTGATTGATTTGTGCATTTAGTTTATTTTTAATCATTAATATTAAAGGAAACCGAAAATAAAAACATGCATATGAATTTAGAGATTGTGAGTGTTTCATAGGAATAGATTAGGGAAATCTTCATTTAGTTTGTGCTCTTTGATCTATGCTCAAAAATATGATTTCTCTATCCCTTTAGTAGCTAAGGTTTTCATTGAACAATTGAATTGAAAAGATTGCTTCTCATTTAGTTTTCATTTTAGGAATTTTCAATTACATCTCGTAGTGAACCTAAAAGATAAATTGTTAAGCAATATCAACATAAAATTCACTCCAATCAACCTAAGAAAGCATTGTAACATTAACGATAACACTTAGAAGGTCTAGGCTAGAGACATGTTCCGGCATCGTTAAGCATAACAGTTGTCGCTAACTTGTCTGCGATACATTCCGAGTGTGAAATCCCACTCCACGTACATAATTATATCGAAGCTCATCCACATACTTTCGAGTATATAGGGTTGTGTTCTAGTACGAAAAGTATAAGGGGGTGCTCTCACTGTGCAGTTTCGCATTAGAAAACGTTATTATGGACTTGGGCCTCCACGTATCTTCGGGTATATTTTGGAGGACAAATTTAGGTTACTTACCATCTATAGGTAACCGAGTCAACTACCTTATAACTTGTGATACACCGAACACAACATTTGGGGAAATTTCCTGCCTGTACTTCTTGGTTCACCAGGAGGTATTTTTTAGTTCACAATTACTTGGTAATATTTTTTCCTAGTATCACCCTTTTATTTTTTTATTTGTTTTTGTAATAAAATCAATCAGTCATCATGGAAGAATAACAACCCTTTACCCATTGTTCGCATAGAATAACACTTAAACCACCTTTACCACCGGAACCCATTTATGGTCGGCGAAGGCGACCCCATTCTACCGAATCCAGTACCATCAGTACCTCTGGTGCATCATGTTCATCACATCTACCAAAGTCATCTCAAGTCATTTCTACACATCCTGGTTTTTCTACTGTCGTCAAAACATATTCCTCATTGCTACCTATGGACACTGAATTCCAATCAATGCAACTATACATCCAGAACCCAACGTTGTTCAACTAGAAGTTGATCCGGATTGCATCGTTCTTTTACCAGAACTTATAGATCTCAAAGTCGAACGTCAAGCGGTTGTTCCTATATCTATCACTCCTTAGCCATATGTAGCCATTGAGTCTTCCCTTCTATCACATAGTCAACCATATGAAATATATCTCGGACCTGAAGGAAAAATTCTTCCACCTGGTTTGATTTCGATTGAGGAATAATGTCAAGAAGAAACACCCTCAAATCCAACTCATTTTGGTTCGGGGCTTTATATTTATGAGTCTTTTCCTCGATTAACTTACCCTGCTTCTATTGGTCCTGCTCACTCTCGAATGGAAAGAGCTCGGCGATACGATCCCAATGCCATGAACGGCACTGAAATCCGTTACCGTATGGAGGAGATATTGTATTTTGAAAACGCCCAATAACTTTCAATTTTGAAAGAAAAGTTTTTTAATATTATATGTTGGAATAATTTTATGTTTTTATTAAAGTTTAATGAATTAATTAAATTATATAGTTTTTAATATTTTATATGATTTAATTAATCATATATTATATTAATTAATTATATATTTTAATTAATTTTAAAATTTAATTAAACTTTATTAAAATTATATTATTAAAACCTAACTATATATTAAAAACCAAAATGTGAAATGGAAACGAAATGTTATGTTAAAACCCACAATCATAAGGTTTTTTAAAAGGCATGTGGGTTAATACGTGGCAAGTTAATGTTTCAAAGGTTACTTATGGTTCAAACCATAAATGGTACGTTATGTATGGGTTAAAGCCACGTGGGCCATTCAAATGGTGGAGTCACATTTCAAAGTTCAACGTCTGTTTTAAAAAGGTTTGAATACGTGCTTTGGTTTACGTGTTAAAACAACGTGCAATGGTGTGTATTGTTTGGTGACGTGGTCCCATTGACCGTTGGATGCACGTTCCAACATTTGTTATATATTAAAGTTCAAACCGTTTAACCATATGAACAAGCGGACATTAAATGCTGCGGATAAGTTCCATGTGGCCACGTTTTCAAACATTAAATGCTAGCAGTTAGCAGTTCCGCCAGTTTTGGAGCGCGCCCACTAATTTAGGCGGATTTTCCAAATTAGTGCCAGATAACTAAACTTAACTGGAGTTTTTTTAGGCCAACTGGCAGCTGGAGTAAATGTGGCATAACTTTGGCTAGGAGAAGCCTTTTGATACGAATTTTTTTTTTGATTTTGGGTGTAGACATCATTCTGAAGCTGTTGGAAGTGTTTTCAGAGCCATCAGGGTGCTCTAACAGAGAATTTACCAGCGTTTTTGGTCGTGGAGCCACTAGGGCCTAAGGGAAGAAGAGCTGTTTTGGACTACCTTCATCCAATGGAGGTGAATGTTTAGTCATTTTAGACTGATTTGGGCCTTCTGAATCTATTTTTGCAGTGTATTTTTCCATCTGAGGCTTCTATACAGTTGTATTCACATTTTGAGCATTTAATCAAAGGAGAAAAAGCCTAATTAGAGGCTTTTGGACCCAGCGGAGGTAGCCCAAGAGAGGGGTGAACCGCTTAAACAATTATTTGCTGTCACACTGTATAATTTTGCTACATATTTTCAGATTCTGATAGTTTAAACAGTAAATTTTTATAAGCAAGATTTTCCCAAACAAGTTTAAACAGTAAACAAAACTTGTTAGTTTATCTTCAAACCTCTACACTTCAATTGCAGAATATGTATA
>CM076575.1:922595423-922859195 GCA_034641835.2 Pinus albicaulis | reverse complement strand
TAATGAAATTAAGCGTTGGTCATCGACAAACAAAAACAATCAGAATAGAACTGATCAAATGTTATTATTAAGGCACACCACGAAACCCTATAACATACACATGACCCCATGAAATATGTCAGTGTATGTACGCATACCATGCATAACACCTACGTACATATCTCAACATATTGAATATATGCACATAAATTATATGTGAATATCAATAATAGATCTGCATATGTACGCAACTATCCAAATACAAACCTGTATATAGTTCTGAAAACTTTCCCTCCAAAACACAACTTCACTTTTCACGACTTGTACTGTCAAAAATAGAGATTCCTGAATGCAACATAATTTTAAGTACAAATATATCATTTTTAGTCACTTAGACGTTTGTAATGAATAAATAAATCAAGCATATATATCAACATACTTTAGATATTGTTAGCACTCAAATCTACCTCAGGCTGAAATGAAGTAAAACTCAAGGCTACATCAAACCACGCTCAGCCTCGTAGCTAGCCCTACGAGGACAGGAGAGGGCTCTCTCCGTCAATCTCGAGACAATGAGCAATAGGATGCGAGATGACTTACAATAAGAACTGATTTTAGGCTAGTAAAGAGATAGGTATGTTTGATTTCTGTTTGGGTTTTCGCTGGAGTAATGGGAATACAAAATTTTGGGTCCGGGGATAAGGTCAGACCTTTGCAGAGTTCAAGCTGGGGCGAGGTAGGTGATGATCTTAATGCTTCGAATTGGATTTTATGGATAGATTAGACTGACGAGGAGTTGAAGAGGGCAAAGAAGAACTTGGATCCTCTCCAAACAACAGAAAACATATAGAACTAAACTGAATTCAAAGGCCAAGCACTGTAAACAATGGATTCAACCTTAATCACTCATTCAACTTAGTTCAGAAGCATAATGAAACGATGGCATACATTAAACATGAAGAAACTTACAAGAAACAAAGAAGAAAACACCATCAAGAACAACACCACAAGGATCCCAACAAGTGCCGCAAAACCCCGATCTTTCCTTAGCCAAAATATGAAAAATATGGGCCAATAGTATCAAAAGTATCCCAAGAGTCCAACCTCGTAGAATGCCTCTGTAAAATTACAATATAGATCACTCTAACCCTTTCCCACCTCTAGGGGTCGAATTCCCTCTTCAGGGATCAGTTTCAACCAATTCTAATCATGGAACTACAATCTAGGCAGCTAACAACTTGCCTCTAAAAGAGTGGAAACTGATCCATTACATGATTTTTTACTCATTTGAGAGTGAATCTTCTAGAAGAGATAAAAATAAGCCAAAGTTACATGCCAAACATGAATTTACATCATAAAACCCAAAAATTCTATCCACAAGCAAAACTGGTCCATACTAGGCGAAAAACTGAGCTGGCAGCTGAAAATTCAGGAAAAATTTCAAGTGGGTCGCTCCTGAGCCGTGTGGGTCGCTCATGTTCCAAGCTGAATTTGAGGTACTTCCCGGCATCCAAATTGAGCTCATGATAGCGCGTTGGAAAGCCCTGGATGTCTAATTTCCAACCCAAGTGGAATGTCTGAATTTGGAGCTCATTTGACCCTCCAAAACCTCATTCTCCCAGAGGTACTCCCTGCTGGTGCAAAAGGTGGCAGCAAGGTGGTTTTCATGGTGTTTTTGAGCTTTTTGACCATCCAGATTTTGATGAAATGCTAAGTTGACTTCTGAGGATTCATAACTAACCATGAAAAATCCAAAAATGTAAAATTTTCCTCCAGCAAGTGTCCCAAAAAAAAGTGAGCGCATGAGTGCGCGACCCGCTTAACTGCAAAACCTGTTTTTTGACCCAAAAATTTGAAAATGACAAAATTTTCTCCGAATTTGCCCAAATTCGGAGCGGAGGTCCTCCATCATGTTTCCTTCCCAGTCAATGAAGCCTCGGCCATTGCTCAGTAAATGAAGCCTCGGCCAAAATCCAGAGTGGATCAGGCCTTTTCCGCCATTTTAGTGCTCTCCTGGTGCATGCAGTTCCTGTGATGAAAACACTGTCTCGGTTGTATGATGTGTTGTTGTCAGTCATGATGTAGTAATGTGTATGTTCAACCTGTTGAAAATAAAAAATGGGACCTTGGTGTCTTTGTCTCCATCATGATCCTGTGAATGTACCTACGCTGATGAAGAAGGCGAGACCCCTTCCACCTCACGTGGAGATAGTACTCGCGTTGCTGATGAAGTCAACGAGACCCCTTCCACCCCATGTGGAGATAGTACTCGTCGTGATGCTGCAAACAAAGCTCTGTGGCCTCTCTGATATGCTACCACTACTGGCGCACTGCTATGCTCCATCTCAGTACATCAACCTCAACGATTGAGTCACTGTCCGACTCCTGCTCATATTCTGACTCTATCTCTGACATGGCTGCAAACAAGATATGTGCAATATGTATACTGATATGAAAGCAGTGCAAACAAGGTTATGATGGTGTGTTTCAAAACCCAACAAATATCCCACCGTCACAACACCATAAGGAAACAAACCATGATAAAATATCAGTTTTTAAAATGGATTGGAAAAGGCACAATCTCTGTTTTGAATGCAAGTGAAATTTTGACCAAAGGGAGCAGGCAACCTTCAAAATATTGAACAAGTCTAGTCAAAGGGAGAAGGGCATCATATGAATGTTTTTGTCCCTGAGTAATAACAACACAAGTGTCAATGGGCAGTTTGAAACAAAGTCATGAGAATGTTTTTACATTGGGCAGTGAGAGATAGTACAACCACAGTCACCATGGAACAAAGGTTTTAAACATGGTATAATAATAGCAATGGTCACAATGGCATAATGGGCATGAGAACAATATGGTTTTGATATTATATGCAAGGCTGGATGTGTCACTGATATAAGATAGAAAAAAAACACATGCAACCATTCATTTTCATTTTAAAACCCTGAAAACGATCATGCTATGACTGTGGGGTTTAAATCCTCCGTTTGAAACGTTTGAAACCACCAATGATGCCACCAATGCATTCAAAAACATCAAGCAATTGATAGAAACCTGTTTGAAGGCTAGTTGAAGAAATCCCAAACAAGACTGGGCGCTCAAAATGATTTTTTGGACCTCTCTTGATGAGTGGGTCGCTCTGCCCAGGTGGGTCGCTCCTGTGCAAATTTACACTATGAAAAATGCCCAGGTGGGTCGCTCTGCCCAGGTGGGTCGCTCCTGTTCCCTCTTGCCACATAGTGCATTTTGCAGAAAGCTTTTGGAGGCCTTCCCGGTGTCCAAATCGGGCGTGTGATAGCTCGTTGGAAAGCTATTGGAGTCTAATTTCCAACACAAGTGGAATTATGCAATTTGGATTCCATTTACCCTGTCAAAAATGAAATCTCCCAACACTAGTCAAAATGAGCAGAATGAGGCTGCCTCAAGGCAGAGCGCTGTTGCAATCAACTTTTGAAGGTCTTCCTCAACTCCAAATTGAGCTCATGATATCTCATTGGAAAGGTCTTTCTCTCTAGTTATCATTTGACTCATCAAGCAAGTCATTTGGACAAACATGCTAGGAGAAAACTTGCGTTTCGCAAGGTCGCTTCAGAGGTGCATTCAATTCTCCTGAGGCAACGGAATTTTTGACATTTCTCTAAAACCATGATACCTGTGTAAAAAGTGAAGGATATTTTTCTTCCTTGAGATGTTGTGGACAAAAACCTCTCTCAGTTTTCCAAAATTCATCTTTTATTTCTCTGAAACATCTTTTTAGTGAAACTTACCCCGATGTGTGAAACAAGGAATTTTGTCGAAATGAAGCGAAACGAAGGGGGTAAGGGGCTTCTAAATTATTGGGGAAATTTTGGGAAGTAGGGAGGGATGTTAGGAAGCAGGGGGAAGTGGAATCACAGAGATTGAGTGAGGGGAAGGGGTCCAAAAGGGCAAAACACAGGCCTAGCCTAGAAAATTGCCAAGTTGTGGCTAGAAACTAGGGTTTGTGCAAAAATGAGGAATTTGGGGGATCTCAGTGATGTGAAGTGTTTAATAAGGTATATTAAGGATAGGGGAAGGTGTGTGAACATCAGGATACAAGTGTTTTCGATGATTTGACCATCCAAGAGAAATTACCTCCAAAACCCTAGGAGAGGGAAATGGACCTTACCTAGGCACAACTGAAGCATGAACAAGGTGTAAAATGACTCGATGGAGCTTAAAAAGATGATGACAACCCTTTGAATGATGGTACACTCAGCTGAATGGTGACATGGACTGATATTTGGACAAATTTGAAAAGAGTGAAAACCAACCCTAGACCTAATGCCTAGTGATCAAATTTTGCTTGAAGACTCTTTGAAATGACAAAATTTGACTTTGACACTTTAAAATCACTTTGAAAGAGCATGTTTGATCACTGGAGGAAGGATGCAAAAGCTGACTCTAACATTGGCTCCAATGGGGATGGTAGCTCCATCTCCGTGGAGGTGCCAAGAACCGTAGAACTTTGGGAGAGCAGACCAGTGCTTCCATCCATTGGGCCATGGAATCAAAAACTCAAACTGAAATGCATGACTGAAAACTGATGACAAAAATCGACTCTCACTCAACTAAAAACTGACTCGATACTTAAACACAACTGACAAACTGAAAAAGATGCTCAAAGTAGAGCTTATTCAATACAACCTACTCTAATTGTACTTTACACCACCCGATCAACTGTAATGGAACAACCAATGCAACCATGTAAGCATGCTGGCTGTTGTTTGATTTCTTCGCACATGCTTACTGATGCACAGGAAAAGGAAAGAATCGAAAGGAAACTCCCATGGAAAATTTGAACCAAGTGGACTGCTGATAAACTTGCAAAGCATAAATTGACTGGATGACTGCAAGAATATTGCGAATGGATCTTCATAAACATAGCTCTGGGCCAGATAATATCCATACCTTGATCTTAAACTTTTCCACACATCTGCGGTGCTTTTCTTTGGTGATTGCAGCAAGCTGTCAAAAGGATCCTGAAATTCATGAAAAATGAAACTCTGTTGCTGATTCCAGACTGAACAAAAGCCTCCTTTATCAATCTCCTCATATGAATGGAAATATTGACATGTGCTATGCAATGAACAATCTGTTAAACAAGACAATGAAGGTGACCTTTGAACAAGATTATCATCAAGATTCTTTTCGGGCACATGGTTAGCTAATGAAGCAGAATTTTTATAACAAACATCATCTAACACACGAGCAATGGGATCATCAAAAACTTGAGAAGAGTGTTGTAATGTATCCATTGAAACTGTATGACCTCCTTCTGGCTGTTCATCTTTTCCTTGAGATATATTATGAAGATGCTGCCTTATAAACTGAAATGCTTCAAAAAAAAAGGGTATAGAATCTTCCTGCATCATCAAATTATGTATTTCATCTTCCACAACTTCATCTGTAATCTGATCTTCAATTGCATTGGATGGCTGCAAATCTGATGTTACAAGCTGCTCATTTGAAGATTTACCATGCAATTTTTCTCTCAAAAACTGAAATGATTCAAAACATAAAGGTACGGAGTCACCTTGAATCATTAAATCATGTGTGCCCACTTCCAAATCTTCAACTGCAACTTGACAATCAATGACTTTTGGGGGCTGCAAATCTGAATATGAGAAGTTTTCGTTGCCCTCAAGACGATCCAGATCAAGACTTGTTGACGTTTGATTTCTGATTGCATGGAAGTTATCTCTAATGAACTGAAACGAATCAAAACAAAAAGAAAAAGATCCTTCACTTACATCAAAATTTGCTACACTTTCCTCATCATTGCCATAGCTGATATGCATCGGTTGATCACTGTACTCGAGCTGCTGAAAGTGAACTTCCTCCTCGCACAAACTAGCTACTGATTTGTCTGCAAGATTAGCTTCTGTTTGGAGAACATAATCATCATCATACCGATCAAACTGAGGCAATTCATCATCAAACATACACATCATATCAACAGCTCTCTCTTCTTCACAATGATCTATAAAACAATCACTATGACTACTGGGATCAGAAACAAAATGTTTTGGATCAGCAACTTGTTCTTGAATGTCATTTTCATTTTTTGCAGTCATTTTACGCACCATCTCTAATACTGCATTTACGAAAAGATCAAGCTTTTCCTCTGAAAGTGTCAGCTGCTCTGAAACATTCTTCTTTTCTTCTTCTTTCAACCTTGCCCTCCAGGTCAGCAAATGAGCCTCTACATTCACTGCCTTGTTCTGCATCTCGTGAAGTGTTGCAATATTCTTTTCTCTCAGCTGAAACTCCATTTCCGGATCAAAGGCACCCGGGTAGTGCAAGAGAGCAGATCTAGGAGAAGGTCTTATATCAATTGGCATCGAATAATAAACTTGGTTAAATCTAGCAGGAAATTGTTGTACTGTCTCCCCTGGCAGTCTTTTCAGTTGGTTATACTCTTCTATAATCAACAAAAAATTATGTCCGATCATCCACCTGTCAAGGAAAACTGTGACGAACTGCTGGAAATCTGAGATGCTTGCATCAGGCAGGGCTTTGAACCAACTCTTCACTTGGCCTTGCAAAGAAAGAGAAAAAAGCCTAATACTAACATCTTCATCATCAACTTCAAAAAGATCTAGAAAAGTCTCAACATTCTGCACATGTTGCTCAGCATTGACATTGTTACATTCACCGTCAAATCTTGGTAGATATAGGTCATAATTTGCAGGAAAAGTATGAAGAACAGAAGGAAAAACAAGAGGTTTATACCGATCTGGAATTTTACAAAATGTAGGGGCATGTACAAGAGCTGTGGGATTAGTTTTGTTTTCTGGCTCATCACTCTGTAGAGAGTCATCATAAGATGTGGGAAAAGTAAGGAGACCGGGATCAAAGGGAAACTCAACATTTACACTTTTTGAATAGGTCGAGTGAAGATTTTGATGACCTTTCTCATACAACAAACTTTGAAAAACTTTCAGGATAGCTTCAAGACCAGCAAAGAAGTAATTTACAAGAAAGCAGATTAGATCCTGAATACCATTCCACTTCAGATACCTGAACTTTGTGTCAGATCCTTCCATTTTCTCAGAGAAAGAGTCAGTCCTCCAGACTTTGAATTGGAGTCACCAGGTGAATGATTTCAGCCTTCTTATGTCTGATCGTTGTCCACCATCAACCATCAGATCTGAACTTGATACACGTACTGGGGCAATTTGCAAATCAAGGGACACATTCACAAGCTAAACCGGAGATCGACTGAAGCAGCTTTTATCTACTATGCACTCGCAGAGTAATGTGCAGTTCGAAGGCTACCTGGCGTGACTTCAGACTCCATCTATAGCAAATGACAGTAACAAGCAAACCATTTTCTTCCCCAGCATGGTCGCCACTATGTTAGCACTCAAATCTACCTCAGGCTGAAATGAAGTAAAACTCAAGGCTACATCAAACCACGCTCAGCCTCGTAGCTAGCCCTACGAGGACAAGAGAGGGCTCTCTCCGTCAATCTCGAGAAAATGAGCAATAGGATGCGAGATGACTTACAATAAGAACTGATTTTAGGCTAGTAAAGAGATAGGTATGTTTGTTTTTTGGTTTTTTGGGTTTTCGCTGGAGAAATGGGAAAACAAATTTTGGGTCCGGGGATAAGGTCAGACCTTTGCAGATTTCAAGTTGGGGCGAGGTAGGTGAATGTCTTGATGCTTTAAATTGGATATATGGATAGATTAGACCGACGAGGAGATGAAGAGGGCAAAGAAGAACTTGGATCCTCTCCAAACAGCTGAAAACATATAGAACTAACTGAATTCAAAGGCCAAGCACCGTAAACAATGGATTCAACCTTATTCACTCATTCAATTTAGTTCAGAAGCATATGAAAGGATGGCATACATTAAACATGAAGAAACTTACAGTAAACAAAGAAGAAACACCATCAAGAACAGAACACCACAAGGATCCCAACAAGTGCCGCAAAACCCCTAATCTTTCCTTAGCCAAAATATGAAAAGTATGTACAATGATATCAAAAGTATCCCAAGAGTCCAACCTCTCCAACCTCTGAAAATGATTGAGAAATTAAAATATATAGATCACTCTAACGCCTTTCCCCACCTCTAGGGGTCGAATTCCCTCTTCAGGGATCAGTTTCAACCAATTCTAATCATGGAACTACAATCTAGGCAGCTAACAACTTGCCTCTAAAAGAGTGGAAACTGATCCATTACATGATTTTTTACTCATTTGAGAGTGAATCTTCTAGAAGAGATAAAAACAAGCCAAATTTACATGCCAAACATGAATTTACATCATAAAAACCCAAAAATTCTATCCACAAGCAAAACTGGTCCATAATAGGCGAAATACTGAGCTGGCAGCTGAAAATTCAGGAAAAATTCCAGGTGGGTCGCTCCTGAACTGTGTGGGTCTCTCATGTTCCAGGCTGAATTTGAGGTACTTCCTGGCATCCAAATTGAGCTCATGATAGCTCGTTGGAAAGCCCTGGATGTCTACTTTCCAACCCAAGTGGAATTTCGGAATTTGGAGTTGATTTGACCCTCCAAAACCTCATTCTCCCAGAGGTACTCCCTGCTGGTGCAAAAGGTGGCAGCAAGGTGGTTTTCATGGTGTTTTTGAGCTTTTTGACCATCCAGATTTCGATGAAATGCTAAGTTGACTTCAGAGGATGCATAATTAACCATGACAAATCCAAAAATGTAAAAATCTCCTCCAGCAAGCGTCCCAAAAAAAAGTGAGCGCATGAGCGCGCGACCCACGTAACTGAAAACCCTGTTTTTAGACCAAAAAATTTCAAAATGACAAAATTTTCTCCGAATTTGCTCAACTTATTAAGACCTTCATCATGGACTGTTCATTAAAGGGTTTTTGCCAAAAACTGAGTGAATGCCTTTTCTCACCATTTTAGTGTTTTCCGGTGCATGCGTACGCTGGTGGAAAACACTGCCTCTATTGAAGGATGTGTCATTGCCAATTATGATGTAGCAATGTTCAACGTTGAAAATGAATGGACCTTTGGTGTCTTTGTCTAATTAGTGGATCAAGAATGTATCATGCCAAGGAAGAAGGCGAGACTCCTTCCAGCCATGATAGTATCATACGTCGATTAGTTTAACTAATTCCTTCCACCCCATGTGGAGATAGTACTCGTCGTGATGCTGCAAAAAAAGCTCTGTGGCCTCTCTGATATGCTACCACTACTGGCGCACTGCTATGCTCCATCTCAGTACATCAACCTCAACGATTGAGTCACTGTCCGACTCCTGCTCATATTCCGACTCTATCTCTGACATGGCTGTGAACAAGATATGTGCAATATGTATACTGATATAGATGCAGTGAAGGCAAAGTTATAATGTATGTTTCAAACACCCAACAAATATCCCCCACTGTCAAAGCACCATAAGGAAACAAACCATGGATAAAATCTCTATTTTAGATGGATTGGAAAAAGTCACAATCTCTGTGTTTGAATGCAAGTGAAACTTTGATCAAAGGGAGCGGGCAACTTTCAAAATATTGAACAAATCTTATCAAAGGAGAGCATGGCATCAATAGAATGTGTTTGTCGATGAGTAATAACAACAAAGGTGTCAATGGGCAGTTTGGAACAAAGTCATGAGAATGTTTTTACATTGGGCAGTGAGACATAATACAACCACAGTCACCATGGAACAAAGGTTTTAAACATGGTATAATAATAGCAATGGTCACAATGGCATAATGGGCATGAGAACAATATGGTTTTGATATTATATGCAAGGCTGAATGTGTCACTGATATAAGATAGAAAAAAAACTCATGCAACCATTCATTTTCATTTTAAAACCCTGAAAACGATCATGCTATGACTGTGGGGTTTAAATCCTCCGTTTGAAACCACCAATGATGCCACCAATGCATTCAAAAACATCAAGTAATTGATAGAAACCTGTTTGAAGGCCAGTTGAAGCAATCCCAAACAAGACTGGGCGCTCAAAATTATTTTTTGGACCTCTGTTGATGAGTGGGTCGCTCTGCCCAGGTGGGTCGCTCCTGTGCAAATTTACACTATGAAAAATGCCCAGGTGGGTCGCTCTGCCCAGGTGGGTCGCTCCTGTTCCCTCTTGCCACATAGTGCATTTTACAGAAAGCTTTTGGAGGCCTTCCCGGTGTCCAAATCGGGCGTGTGATAGCTCGTTGGAAATATATTGGAGTCTAATTTCCAACACAAGTGGAATTATGCAATTTGGATTCCATTTACCCTGTCAAAAATCAAATCTCCCAATGATTAGCTGGGAAGGAGCAGAATGAGGCTGCCTCAAGGCAGAAAGGCTGCTGCAATCAACTTTTAGGCTGTCTTCCTCAACTCCAAATTGAGCTCATGATAGTCATTGGAAAGGTATTTCTCTCTAGTTATCATTTGACTCATCAAGAAAGTCATTTGGCCAAACATGCTAGGAGAAAACTTGCTTTTCGTAAGGTCACTTCAGAGGTGCATTCAATTCTCCTGAGGCAACGGAATTTTTGACATTTCTCTAAACCCATGATACCTGTGTAAAAAGTGAATGAGGTTTTTCTTCCTTGGGATGTTTTGGACAAAAACCTCTCTCATTTTTCTAAAATTCATCTTTTATTTCTCTGAAACATCTTTTGAGTGAAACTTACCCCGATGTGTGAAACAAGGAATTTTGTCGAAATGAAGCGAAACAAAGGGGGTAAGGGGCTTCTAAATTCTTGGGGAAATTTTGGGAAGTATGGAGGGATGTTAGGAAGCAGGGGGAAGTGGAATCATAGAGATTGAGTGAGGGGAAGGGGTCCAAAAGGGCAAAACACAGGCCTAGCCTAGGAAATTGCCAAGTTTTGGCTAGAAACTAGGGTTTGTGCAAAAATGAGGAATTTGGGGGATCTCAGTGATGGGAAGTGTTTAATGAGGTGAATTAATGATAGGGGAAGGTGTATAAACATCAGGATACAAGTTTTTCGATGATTTGACCATCCAAGAGAAATTACCACCAAAACCCTAGGAGAGGGAAATGGACCTTACCTAGGCACAACTGAAGCATGAACAAGGTGTAAAATGACTCGATGGAGCTTGAAAAGATGATGAAAACCCTTTGAATGATGGTACACTCAGCTGAATGGTGACATGGACTGACATTTGGACAAATTTTAAAAGAGTGAAAACCAACCCTAGACCTAATGCCTAGTGATCAAATTTTGCTTGAAGACTCTTTGAAATGACAAAATTTGACTTTGACACTTTAAAATCACTTTGAAAGAGAATGTTTGATCACTGGAGGAAGGCTGCAAAAGCTGACTCTAACACACTCTCAAGTTCCCGTAGATCCTATAGGATATTCCCTAGGTCATTTGACCATGGCTGAGTCAACATCTCCGGTTGTACCATCTGTTACAGTTGTGACAGCATCTACTGTTTCTACTCCATCGATGTTTACCATGTCACTTAAGACACATATTTATGGTGGTCTGTTCCTCCCACTGGGTTACCAGTCTTTATCTGGAACCTACTCTGGTGCCTCCTCAAGTAATGGACTTCACCCATGTCATCATCTGGAATTTTATTTGGCTCATCTCTAATGAGTACTGAACAACTTGATCCTTTATTCACATCTTCAGTTCAACATCAAGCTGGTCCCATCAGTTATCCACCTTGGTGGTTGTTGATTCCACATAAATTTCCCTATGACATTCCAAAATTCAATGGAAACCCTGGAGAAGACCGGTCTACGCATGTTATGACTTATCGTTTGTGGTGATCATCTAACTCCTTGAATGATGATTACGTTAGACTCTGCCTTTTCCAGTGCACACTCACTGGTCCAGTTGCGCCATGAGGATAGTTCCTTTTAATGTGTCAACCTCGTTAAAAAATGAAATAGATTCTTATGAGGATGGTTCTTTTACTGTGTCAACCTCGTTAAAAAATGAAACAGGTTTCCTTCAGGATGGTTCTTTTACTGTGTCAACCTCGTTAAAAATGAAACAGGCTTCCTTGAGGATAGTTATTTTTCTTATGTAAACCTCGTTAAAAAATGAAGCAAGTGCCTAAGGATTGTTCTTTTACTGTGTCAACCTCGTTAAAAAAGGAATCACGTCATGAGGATAGTTCCTTTTACTGTGTCAACCTCATTAAAAAATGAAACAGATTCTTATGAGCATGGTTCTTTTCATGTGTCAAGCTCATTAAAAAATGAAACAAATCCTACCCTATGATGAATCTTCATTCCATCCAGCTATCAGTAACCAATAGTCTACTTAAGTGAAATAAATGAAGCTTGGGGGGCATTGAAACCAATTTCAAGCATAGTTTTCCCTGTTTCAAGCTTGGGTAAAAATGAAACCACTTTCAAGCATAGTTTTCTCTGTTTCAATCTTGTGTAAAAATGAAACAACTTTCAAGCATAGTTTTCTCTATTTCAAGCTTGGGTAAAAATGAAACCACTTTCAAGTATATTTTTCTCTATTTCAAGCTTGTGTAAAAATGAAACCACTTTAAAGCATAGTTTTTTATCTATTTCAAGCTTGGTTAAAAATGAAACCTATCTCGAGTCCATTTCAATTATTATTTTCAAGACTCGTTAAACTCATGAGAATCCCAAGCTTATTTTGCTATCTTTTCATTCTCGTAAAACACATGAAAATGTTGATTTCTTTCCATTTTTTCTTTCTCGTAAATTAAATTGAAAGTCGGCCAGAGCACACTTTTATCTCTTTTTCAAGCTCTGTTAAATATGAAAAAAGGATCCCCCCTAGAGTCTTCTTTTATCTCTTTTCAAACTCTGTTAATGTAAAAAGAATGCCGAGAAATTTTCTTTTCGATCTCCTAAAAGGAAATTAAATGACATCTACTCAATATAAGTTTAACCCTTTTCTAGACTAAGATAGATTATTTACAAAAAAGGAACACCTTATTCGAACATGGCTAAGAGGTTTTCTCAGGTGTCATTTTACACTTTTTCAGACCTGGGTGACAAATTTACGAAAAAGTACTCATGGAGTTTTCTTTTCGTCCCTTTTTCAAACTCTCTAAACATGAAAAAGGACCGAGTTTTCATTTTCGTTAGATTCGTTAAAACATCAAATAGCGACGGACTTGTCCGATCATGACAATTAATTTCACTATCGCTAGACTCATTAAATCATCAAATATCGATGGATTCACCCTAAGGGTCAAATTATAGATCAAGCATATGTTACCCTCCTCAAGCTTGTTAAAAAATAAAGAGGTACTAGTCAGCAATGACTGGGGAAAATTTTGGAAAAATAACAAAACACTTTATGGTAGTAGGTCGCTCTTGAACATGAAACTTTCACTTCATCTCTATGGCTTTGGGTTGGGTAATCTTCTTGACGGTTTATCATACCTATGGTCTATCATACCATTCATCACTTTGGTTTCAGGCCAATGTTGCCAATCCATTCAGTGTCGCTGATATGTTGAAGAGAATTCATCCAGTAATTCCTCATCTTCCACAATACTCATAAACCTTCATTTTCATGACCGACATCCCTGAACATTGCTTCATCAAATCACATTTTGTCTCCAAAATCATTACTCATGTTTCATGTCATATCTACGACGATTTGCTTCATGTCTACATCATCTCATCATCTATTAAGTTGACTTAGAAACATCTTTCCAGTACCTTGTAACTTGCTTACAACAACGGCAGGTTTCTCGCTTCCGGCAATAGGTTGGCATCACAGACCTTCGACCAAAAAAAATTTTTGGCATTCGATATCAAATCATCTATTCATGCCTTAAAAATTGTACTGCAGTACCTTGAGAACCATTAACATAAGCGGTGGCTTCTCTCGCTTTTCTTAATGGCTTACATCATTATCTGGTAATCAGACGATGTCATACCATGTTCGACTTCAGATCACATATTCGCATGGTTATACTTGTACTTGAATGATCGTGTAAACGAGATAGAAGACCCTTGGTCTAGTTTTATCCATTCGGGCTACGATTTTAGGAATTGTACCACATCATCCGTACGATGGCTTTACATACAGATGGTCATCCTAACATGGGCCTATGTCGGTAGGCATGTCTATATCTATAGGTGAATTTATGATTTATGTACATGTTATGATAGTTTATGTGCTGAGCATGGGTATGCCTCCCTCTTTAATTCATGTCCAATATGTACAAGATATGATGATGTAATGTATTACAAATTGATGCATGTCACCATCTGCTTCATATCCTACTCATCACATCTAAATCATATCATAAAAATATTATCATTATTTTGACTTCATGCTTTAGGGGGCATCTGTTATAGGTCAATTAGGGCATCATCCCTAAGACTATTATGAATAGGGTCTATCATCTCCTAATTCAATAAAAATAGGGTCTATCATCCCCTAATTTAGTTGCTACATGCCCTAGATAATTCATTCCATTGATAGATTTAATTCATGAGAGTTTCAATGTTTGAATTATAGCCAAAATGACCCATTGGCTCATCAAAACTCCTTTGAATGGGCCTAAGTGAATTTCAAAGCACTTACCCCCATGCAAGGGTTCTCTGCAAAGCACTTCCTGACACTTAAAGGTGCATTGGTCTCCTGGGAGATAAATCATCATTGTTCAGGGAATATCCACATGTCCAGTGCCTTCTAGAAGAGCTCATAGGTGTCATACTTCGAATACATGTGTTCATCCATCACCATTGAACCTGGAAACATGTCTCATCTATTATTAGAAAGCCATTTAATATCATTTATTGAGAAACTACCTACAATTTCCCTATAAATTGAGCGCTCATCTAAGTGCAAGGGAGGAAGAAATTTGTGTAGTGTTATGTTGTTGGATTCTTGATTCTTGGAGAGATGAAGTACTGTGATGCTGCTAGATTGATTCTTAGTGTGATGAGGATGGGATGAAGTTAGAGAAGGTTGACAACGAACTAATCGACTGGTTGTAATCTATTCCTCCTAATACTGCAATAAAGATATTTTTTCTTTCTCTCATATATGTGATTATCTTTTGTGAATGTATTCTCAATATGTGCATGTATTATCATATTTATTCAATTAAATCTGGTTATGATAGATAGATATTGTATATTTGTATCGTCGATTGATGTCTTCTGGTTTTGATTACAGGTATTGATCTGGTGAGTTCAGTTGGATCGAGAGTGATGAAAGAAGAAGAACGAGAGAGAAGGATCACAAGTAAGTCTCTTCATCTTCTGTTTATCTATTTATCTTAGAGAGAAAATAATTTACCTTTCCTATGTTGTTCTGAGTGAAGAAACACCACACTCAGGGAAGACTCAGTTTATCCGTAGATTAGAATGCCTCATAACAAGAGGTATCACAATGGGTGCAGAAATGTCCCCTGGTTCTGCTGAAGCAAAACTCATAAGTAGAGGAGTACAGAATCCACTACGAGTGGCCTCTATTTCGTGAACAGCCTCAAGGGTGTCATGAAAGTTGTCGAGACAGGGAAAATGGTGAGAATAGTGGCCATAAAGATTACACAAAGAACAAGGGTGGTTCGTGCGCAAAGATTTGATTTTCTTAGTTGAATCGGGTAAGGTAACATGGACCTCTAGGATATTGGATTCAGGAAACGTATAGTTGACCACAGGTTTGATACGACGAAGCTCAGGACAATTATGGGTGGCATGCCCAACAACATCACACAAAGCGCACAGAGGTGACTGCCTTAGAGGCTTAGGAGGAGCGAGAGTTTTTTGGGGGGACTTGTCCTTAGGTTCCTTCTTTTTGGCTTTCCCCCCCTCACCAGATGATTTTGCAACAGGAGTAGATTCCTGTTAAGCTGGCTAAGGCACTGAAGCAAAGGGAGAGGTCATAGCGACCGGTTGGACTGGGGTCATAGCGATATAAGGTTTTATTTGACCAGGTGAAGGGTTGGTTGGGGGATCGATGTACCAGACTGGGATCCCCAAGGCCAAACTGGGAAGGCTCAACATCACCATAACAGGCACCAAAAAGACTCCAGAAGTAGGAAAGAGAAAGGGTATCTAACCGGAAGGGTAATGGCCTACGGAACGGCTCCCAAATGGTTAAGGCTAGTGGGAACCATTCCTAGTTGAAAAGGGCTAGAAGAGACACCAGCAGAGGAAGAAGGTCCTGTTGGACATTGGGTTTAACGCTCCCCGTGTTTTTTGCGACATGGACTAACTGCCTCTCATGGATCCCAACAGTGGAAATTGTAGCGGAGACTAAGCCTGCAGGTTTTGGTCTACCAGCAATCATGATCCAAAAAGTGGTATCAGAGCGACCGGTCTCGAGTTTGAAACTCACCTAGCTCGCGTTGGGGGGGAGATTGTTGGACATTGGGTTCAACTCTCCCCGTGTGTTTCGCGACATGGACTAACCGCCTCTCGTGGATTCTAACTCTGGCAATTGTATCAGAGACTAAGCCTGCGGGTTTTGGTCTAACGGCAATCGTGATTCCAACAAGTCCTTGAGTAGAAGGTCTTGAAGGCTCTGTCGAGTGACCACCAGCAGGTTACAGAGGCGTTGACTGCTGGCTGGTCGAACCGGACTGCTTGTGTCTAGCCCAAGACGATTGCATCATGAAAAAATTCGATAAGCTGGGGTCAGTGATAATAGGGGGAAAACTAGGGAATGCACCAAGTAAGGTGGAATCTTTATAGACCCTTGGTGAAACACGAGTGATAGGTGCGACTGGTTGCTTATCGGCCACTGAATATATCATAGACTCAGGGGAGGTCTGAGACTTTGGTTTGTAATATGTCAACTAATTGATGGTGACGATATTTCCATTGTGAGGAAAGCACATATTATGGTGAACCGCAGATACGACAGCAGACATTGCTAAGTATATCTACGACCCAATAGGATATTGTAATCCAAGGGGTAAAAGGGGACAATCATGAGTATAATGGCCATGGACACCACAACAAGAATAAGGCTTGTTCGTACAAAGAGGCATGTTCTGCTTGGTTTGATCGCCCTATTTTTGGTTTGTAGTGTTAGGCTGGTTCGCTTGGGGTGTGTTTGGTTTCTTACCTTAGTGCCCTTGATTTCCCTGTGTTGGTTGGTTCTGGTTGCCTTTCCTATTTTTCTTCGAATTAGGAGGATTATTCGCACTCCGATGTGCATACACCTGACCCTGAGGGGGAGGTGGCTAATGTGGCAGAGGCTAAGAAAGCACAAGTGACTGGGATGTTGATTCCGAAGGAGCTAGAGCACCGGACTATGGATAGCGATAGAAATTAGTTTGAGAAACATTGGGGTAAATAGGTTGAGCAATAGCTGGCCCTGGCATTGGTTGATGCAGTTGGGAAAATGTGTAAGGCGTGCTTTGTCCTGGATACATGTTGTCGGGAGGAGGATTAGTGTTGGAGGAGCTATTCCCTCCCTGAGGAAAACCATAACCCATGGAAAGATGATTATAAGTATGTGAAAGATATCCAACGATACCTTCGGCGGCATGAGATTCCCCCAATGCATTGGCACCACTAGGTCTAGGAAAATCCTGTAAAACAGTATAAACATAACCAAATTGGGTGTAGATCGAGTCATATTTAAACACAACTTGGAGAGATTCTTCCTCAGTCTGAGGAAAGTGAGACACGAAATTTTACCAATAGAATGAAAAAGCGTTCTGAGAAACGAATCCATATAGACATGGTCGTCGAATGTAGGAGCTCAACACAAGCTTCTCCTTCTACACCACTCTTGGACATGGTCAGAAAGGCGGTTGGCAAAATTTTGACGGAATGTGGTCAACAATTCGGTAAGGGTATCATAGCGGAGAGTAGCTGGAAGTAGGATAGAAGCACTTTAGCAAGAATCGCAAAAGTGGAATGAGAGGTAGCGGCCTAGTCGACATACCACTTTTTAGCTTCTTCAGTGAGTGTGCGTTGGAATAACCGAAGGCGGATGGAGTCATCGGCGATATAATTGGAAGAACACCACATGTGAAAGGAGCGGACAGGATTAGTAAGGTCCTCTCTAGTGTTTCCTTCAAACTTAGGAATGTCGGAAGGAAGCTTAGTTTTCATAGCAATCCAACCTGGATTGTGGAGTATAGGGTCATTGATTAACTGGATGAAATTGGGAAGGCTTAAACCTACCATAATAGGTAGCAAAGGATTAGTCAGGAAGGTTCTAGTAGCGGCTCCACTAGTAGTAGCTCTAGCTTTAGGTCTGGGGCCACCACTAGCTTGAGGACCAACACTTGCATGCTTGACATGATGACGGTATGACGTGGAGGGGAACCCGATTCGGAATCAAAGGAGTAACTCTATGAACCAGAATCAGAGCCAGTATGGGGACTCAGCAGGGGAATAACTCGGATCCTACATGGTGAAATAAGTCTTCCTAATGTAAATTGAGGGTGAAGGCCTTGAAGTCTCTTGGATAAACGCCTTAAGGGCGCAATGGTGGCAAGTCACAAATGACACAAAAATGTTGAAGAGTGATAAACAAAGGCTAAGTGAGGCAAATAAATTAATTACAATGTTTATGTCTTTGCTTGGCGGTGAAAACCAAGTGATCTTCACTTTAGGTGTGCATGTGTGCAATTCGCGTGTTAATTTTAAGTAAGCCCAGGCGGTTGTATAAAGAAGAAAAAATGTTGAACTACTATAAATAAAACTGAAACGATAGTAAAATAAACAACTACAAATGCATAAATTCAACCCAAAAGAAGGCTTCCCAAACAACTAGTCTAAAAGACGGGTGAAATTAACTCAAAACACACAAGATGGCCAGAATATCTAAGGTCTAAGGGATAGGGATATAATGACTCAAATCCATTGGAAAAGGTGCAGAAAAAAGCAAGAAATCGGAGGGAAAAATGCTGTAAAATGGGAGGCGAAAGGTTAAAACCCTAGGGGAAACAAGGGAACTCTAAGGGAGAGACTAAAAAAAAATCAAGAGGGGTTTTTGGATGGAATGATAACCGATCAAGAGAGACCTGAAAGAAGGATAGATCAGACCCTAAATAATGGTTGAAAGCGCTCTAAAATCTGAGACTACCTACTCAGCTAAACTCCTCCTAGAAAGGTGGAAGTGTACTGAAACCCTAAGGGGCTTGCTTCTACTTTAAGGAGACAAATGAGCATATCCGTGCCTAATAAGGGTTGATACAGAGGTCAAAAAACCTAGAACAGTGCTTGCAGAAAACCCTATCTGTCACACAAAAAACTCAGAAAAAAGTTGAAGCTTGTAGGTACTGACCTATAAATTGTGGAAAATGCATTTTTTGGGTGATATCTGCGAGTTCAGGCATAAATCGCAGGTTCTGGGCCAAAAATTCTGAGTTCCAGATCCGGTATCTTCGGGCAGCAAGTTGTGGAAAAAGTTGTCGTCTCTAGCACGACTGATCCCTGTTACTAGTGGAAAACACCCATAAACACACGGAAGTTAAAATTTTTACTGTTTTAGGGCATAAAATTTTAAAAAATACATCAAGAGACTAAAAATAGCTGAAGAAAAACCCTAGTTACTGAATCAGTTGGTCACGCAAGAATCTGAATTACAACAGTGGAGTCGTCATTTGTTAGTGTAAATTCTTAACGCAAGTGTACGAAAATAGCTCACTTTCGCTGTGTATGACAAACATCCCTAACAACAAATATAGTTTCTTAACTTCCTTAGATCTGCAATAGATAGTCAAAACAAATGTTGCAAAAACCAAGATATATGCAGTAAAAGTAGTTAAACAGTAAAAAGAAATAAGAGTTGCTCCATGCATCCAATGGACAAGACAAGATATAAAGAATTTTATATGTATTTTAACACCTAGGAAGGGAACAAAGAATGATGTAACCAGTCCCCCTCAATGGGATGGGTTCTTGGTTGTCTTCAACACTTCAGATCCAGCAGTTTCTCTCTCTCAATGGTATAGAAAACCCAAAATGTGTTGAACTCTATGGGAGCTCAAGAAGCAAGAAAATAGTAGCAGCAATGAGAATGATCAAAGCGCGACCATGAAAGTGATAAAATAATGAATGGAAAACACTCCCATTTATAAAAAAATATTGAGTTATCCTCGATAATGGCGAATAGCAAATATTATTAACCAATATCTAGATCTAACCGCTTGGAATATTTTATTATATTTTGTTGGAGGGAAAAGGTATTTAAATCTGTTAAACAGCTTTATTTAGAAATAATAAACAAATAAATGATTTATTTATCATTTCAAGAATAGGGTTAAGGAATAATTAACAACTAATGATTTGTTTAATTATTATTTGTTTAATAATAACTAAATAATGACTTAGTTATTTATACCTAGAGAAAAATAAGATAAAATATTATTTATCTAATTATTTCTCATAATTGGGTTAAATATGACCAGAAATATTATTTAAATAGTGGTTTAATTAATTATTCCTAGAGGAAAAACAAATAAATAAGAATTTATTTAATTATTCCTCATGGGGTTTCCTGTTTGAACCAGAAATAACTTAATAAAATATGGTTTATTAAATTATTTCTTATAGTGAAAGCAATTTTACTATGGTAAAATTGGTCTTACATGGTGTACTTTGATCCATATAATTATAAATGGTTAGATGGCCAAAAATTGGTGTAACACATTGATCCATCTCTTTTGTGATCTGGTTACATAGTAGTTATGGTGGTCGGGCATATACTCCAAATGGGGCTCCTACTCCAAACAATGTGAGGTCTATTTTGTTCTTCACATCGGGGAGACCCCCTGTTGTTGGCAGAATCCAACACCCTCAACAATTTCATAAATGGTTGGTTATTCATTTTCAAATTCTTAATGAAAACCTTAGAAATCTTGTATACTCTTTTCAAATTCAGTATACTAAAGGGTTAGTCGCAAAACCCTAGAGACATCACTTCTATTCATGAAATTTCAAATGTATGCAAGAGAATGTTAAGGATATCTTCATCATGTATAGCAAATTTTCAAGATACGGGAGGCAAAAGTATACCTACCTTGCTCAAACTTTACCTTATTCCTATATTCTTCAATTTGTCAGGTACCATGGATGTTTCAACTCTTACAAAAATTTGTTTGAGATAATAGGTCGATTTCACTAATGTAGTGGATTTATTTTATGTATAGATAATTTATTCATCGTGTTCTTATGTGTTTATATGTCCCTAAATTAAATGTTTATGTTGAACCTATTTTTTAACATTTTCTACCCTAATTATATTATTATGTGGTAGGTTGATCCACATGGAAAAGAATCTACACAGTCATATGTAAGAAAATAAAAAAATTTCTTTACATTTAATGTGAAATTTTGATTATTTGTTTATAGAATCAAAATAATAACTTTTCTTTTGTTGAAATATCTAGTCTGAGTTCCATGAAGATGATGTTCTTGATGAGGAAGACTTTTGGTCATACCATAACCTTGAGGTGACAACAAGAAAGTATGTGACGTAAACGAACAAAGAAATTATGGATTTGATTTGCAATAGGGATTGAAAACTTGTGACCGAGGATAGGATCAAGAAATTGAGAGAAGATATTCGGTTATATGAGGTGATAACCATATTTTAAAGTGATTTTATTTATTTATTTTTTATGTCGAAGTTTAATTCTGAAAGTTTGTTTTTTAACTTTTACATTATTTAATTAAAAAAAATATTATATTTCTTATGTAGAGTTATTTGGAGGAACTTTTCCCCCGCAACAGTCAGCTAATCCTCAACTCAGTGTTGGTACTAGTGGAATTTATGTGACGTGTCATGAGTGTCTGTCTAGCTCTAGCACCCAACATATATTTGTGAGGCAATTATTCACCACTCCACCTTCGATTGGTAATTCCCCTACTACTGACTCTAGGTCCAGACAATTGGTTGTGACTAATGAGCACGTGACCCCCGAGCCAAACACATAGCTAGAATCTAGATCAAGTGGTGACAGAGGTGACCCTAGTTTTGATGACATTATGGGTTCATTTCCTGGAACATCATGTGTTAAGAGCACACAGAAAAATTCCTACACATCTTTGGTGAATGAGGAAGGGATAAAAACACCAAAAATTCCTAGTCTTTTTTGATGTTTTAATTGTTTCATGTTTTCTTTCTAAAACATAAGTCATCTATATTATTATTTTCAAACTAATGATCGTATATTTTTGCATGTAGGTAACAACTTGTTTTATACAAAAATGGAAGACAAAGCGTTATATATTTTTGGGCCCACCATACGCGGAACGTGGAATTGCCAAAATTCCAACCTTAAAAAAAAGCGTATGGACTACCTTGAAGATCTATTCGGGGTAGATACCTTCAATAAAACCAAGGTCATCGTCGCATTCGGAAGACAGTTAAAACAACTATGGGACCACTATAGGAGAAAATTGGTAGAAAAACATAGGTATGAGCGCCCTCCCATGATTTCTAATATGGAATGGAAGGGCCTCATCAAGGACGCAATTAAGAAGGAAACGAGAAAATAAGGGAAAGAATTTCCTGGTCAAGCAAGGTATAAATTACATCTCAAATTCAATATTTTAATTTTCTTAAGTTTTGAATAAAATTGTAGTATATAACATACTTGAAACTTTTCATAGGCTTCTCGACACTTAGAAGGAAACCAAGGTAAGGCTTGAGAAGAATGGGAAACATAAACCAGTTCAAGGTGGCTATTTGATGCTATAGGCATGAATTGTAAGTACCTAAAACTTCTTATTAATATCATTTGTTATATCGCCTTCCAACATTCTGGTAATTGCACTAGCAAATAAAAAAATCAATACTCTTATTCAATGCAGGGTGATGTTGATCCAGGTGGATATTGGTGGCCACTTTCTTATTCCAGTTGGACCCCCAACGCTATTTCCTTTCAATTTCCTAATTTCTAGCACAATTTACTATTTTTTCCATTTTTTAGGGTCCTAAACTTCCAAAGCCTTTTTAAGGCCCTAAATGACATTTTTTGGACAACGAGAAAATACATGGTTATTTTGTAAAATTTTGTGCTCAAAATTTGTTGTCCCCAAATATATATTTCTAACGAGGTATCGTATGCGTCAAATGGATATTGCATGCCAAAGTTACGACCCTGCGAAGTTGATGTACCAACTAACCCCAAGAGGGCCCACAAAATTTTGGTGTTTCATATCCTAGGGTTAGGTTTTTGGATGTTTATGGTTTTCCATTGTTTCTCAATAATAAAACTTCCTTTGAACCTCATAATAACACAACTCAAAAGGTATGTAGTTGTCACATCTCTTCTTAGAGATAAGTTAACATCGCCTGAGCTAGTTTATCTCCATTCTACAAGTAAACAATTCTCATTAATTGTTATTTATTAATTGAAATTCAGTATTCGATATAGCTCTGTTCTGGTGAAATTTGTATTTCATTTCGTTCCTATATAATTCTGGATCATATGTATTCAGAACTAAATCCATGAAGGAATACTTTGAGATTGGTTTCAAGTTTGAATTTAAAGGCATATTTGAATGTCGAAAAAGCATGGGGAAAACCCAAAGATCTAGTTTGAAGGAGTAGGTGAATAAAAATAAATCCACATTAACCTTTCATTTATTATAAAATACAATCATGTTTGATGTAAATATAATGTGTTTCTTTACTTTAATTAGAAAGGGAGTAGTAAAAATATAGACGATCCCATGACTATTGAGCATCAGTCCTGTGATAGAGTGCACCAAACATAACATTTTTGTGCTCCCGAGGAACCCCATGACAGTGGGGTGCAACCCTAAGATGAGGCCCAAAATGGTAATAGGGTTCTATATTAATCATATAATTAATAATTTTGTACTTATAAAGTATGCTTATTCATTTATGATTGTCTACTTATAAATTTTGTGGTTTGAATGGCAGAGCATGCCATACAGGAGGATCCTGAACCAGAAGAGGTCCTCAAGGAAGTCATTGAAACGGTTTCGACTAGTGCACAAGGTATATAATTACATTTCAAAGGTATTTTTTATTATTAAAAAACTACTTCAACGATATTCGATAACTAACCATATAAATTTAATATTTTTTGTAGGTGATGCTCCCCCACAACATCATTCACTTCGTGAGAACATCACAACTAGAGGCGCAATGTGTCAGAGGAGCCAATTACAATCATCATCAGAACAACCCCGGGAAGAAGATGAAATTGCATAAATGGATGAAAAAATTTTGAATTATATGGGTCATAATAAGAAGAGGGAAAAAAATTGATGATGTGCAATGTTATAATGTATAGTATAAGACATATTATTGTAAAATATTTTTGATATAAAAAAAAACATATAGATGTATAAATATTTGTGAATGATTTCTTGCATACTTTTTTTACTTATGTTAAAAAAATATGAAATATACTTGCTTAGAAGTTGCCAGAGGATGAATGTCAACAAATATGTTTATTTATCAACTTTTCATTTTGCTAGTATGTATGCATGAATCTTATTGTGTTCCTATAAACTTTTTTTATAGTAGATATATTGGGTACTGGGGAAAGGAGATCGATGTGGGGGGGTGGGGTGAGGGGCCATAAGAGCTTCCACTTTCACGTGGCTGGACTTGTTCAGAAGAGAATAATTTTGGATTTGGATAATCTTGGAGAAAACCTCCCTCGTTCTAAAAGATGAATAACCAAGTCAATGTTGACTTCATTGTTTCTCTGTCAAATCAAGAAATTTTTGCTCCAAGATTAGGCTAATCCAATAAATTATTATTGAAACTAAGAGGAGCTCATTTGGGTATTTATGTGCCTCGGTCTTATCTATTTTTTATTTTTTATTTTTTTCCCGAGAAAAATTTGTAATTTTATTAATGAAAATAAAATTACATGTTGCATTAGCTTTATATTTGACCAACAACCAGTCGTGACTAGTGTTCTAATTTCATCCAAGAGACCATAAAAATACATACGGGGCGAAAAATTAAGTTTTTCTCCCTTTCTTCTTTTCTACCTTTCGCCATTCACCTTATGATGACTTGGGGGATACAAGAGTGAGTGATTTTCAGCTATATTTGCTCCATTGTCCGTGTCCGAGTCAAAGGTGTCTGATAAATGATGTTGTTTATTCCTACCATTATCCAAAAACTTTGGTTACTTAGTAGCCAGTTTTGGGGGGTTTTGTAGTTCAAAAGGATCTTGTGATTCATTTTCTTGTGCCTCCAGGTCGGTTGTTGTCTAATTGTTCTCTTTGGGAATGGGATCATCCACTTCTTCTTCTACATCATCCTCTGGTCCTCAAGGGGAGAATTTCCATCCTTTGTGTACTTTCCCTGCCTTCTTCTTTTTTTGGTTATCTCATTTTGCATTAGGACATGTGTTTTGTAAATGACCGGTCTGCGTGCAAATTCTGCATCTGAAGGCGGTGTTTTCATAATCTAGGTGTTGCATCCATTTTTGTTGTTTTTTTACCAACTGTATACTTTCCGGTAAACCTTTGATGAGATCAAATTCCACACAAATATGTGCAAAATTATATATTCTCTCCTCCAGTCGTTTTTTATCTGCTTTGATGTATCTCCCAATGACGTTCCCAATACCTTCTAGGACACAATTATTCCAGAAATGCAGGGGGAGGTTGTACAGCTAGACCCAAACCGGAATTTTGGAAACAACCATAGTGTTTGCATCAAAATACAGAAACCATGGTGTAATGTATAGTCACGTAGATCCCCAGAACCACGGTCCATCTTGGAGTATAATGTCTCTTATTTCCGAGGTTGGAATTTTGACAATGAAGAAACCTTTGGAGCAGAGATGTATTTCGCAGTCCATGGTCCAGTTTGTGAAAATTAAATGAATGAGTTCCATTGGTTTAGGCTAAAAGTTGTTAAATCGACATATTATTGCTTTTTATTCATATGTGGTGTGATTTTGATATATCTCTTGAGTGTCTATGGCTAGTTCTGGTGTATGGTTTAGTTGCTCTACTATGTAAGTGATAGGGGCACTTCCCACTAGTTCTTTAGGTGCAGTTTCTTTATTGTTCCCCTGTAAAATGTTCTTGAATGAGGAACCTAGTTTATTTTTTTCATATTTTTAGGTGTTGCGCCCCCTTACTCCTCCATGGCCTTTGGATGTGCCCTATTCCGCTGCTCATCCTCTCTGTTGTGGGTTGAGGGTTATGGTAGACCCTGAGCTTATGATTTATTCCTTGATAGACCATCCATGTTTTAAGATTCTTCCTCCACAGATCAGTGATTACATATTTATTTGATATCCCAATGTTTTCTTGATATTATGTTTCATATTTTTCACCCTTTCTGTATCGTCTACCCAAAGTAAAATATTTTTCCCCACAGGGGATCTAATAAATATTTGAAAACGGTTTGGGGTTACCTGGTGCATAGTGTCTGATGCCCTTGTGTTGTCTCTAGTCAATGCCAGATCTCAATGCCCCAGTAATGGTGTATTCGATTTGGTCAGTGGATGTGTTGATTCCTAGGCAAAAATAGGTTGATGCCTCCATGTATCAGGGCAATTGATTTTGTCTTGAGGCGTCGATTGCTGTAAGAGTGATGAGATGAACGTGACTGTGTATCTAGAGTTTCTAAATAATTCCATATAGGGGCATGGCGTGTCCCCTTCGCAGTTCCCACCAGTAAAAGGAAAAAAATGGGGATCCAATCCCCCGTAACTGGTCTTGGAGGTAACACCGACCACCATAATGTATAGACTATGATCACTGGGCATCAAGCCACCGACGGCCTCCCTTGACAAACCGTGTCCGACCAAAAGTCCCTGCTTTGTTCATACAATTTCAACCAACACAGGGGTAACACTACAATTACTCCAAACCTGCAAATGTTGTGGTCTTGGGGCTCATGAAGGGTGCAAAACCCCTAGCTGATTAAGGTCAAGGAGTGGTGGGAGTCTACAGGTTGGGTAATCCAAGCACCGAAGACTGGTATTCGCCCACGAGAGTCCTCCATTCAAACACTACAATCATATAGGGCCAATGTCTTCCAGACCAGGGTAGCCCCTCTAGGCCTGTGAGAGCCTATGCGAGGCGGCTAAGGTAAATCTAGGAAGCCCATTAGCATGGACCATGTCTCCTACTTGTTCCATTCTCCCACTCTTCGTGTGCTGACTATATGTTTTACTTGAAAATACATCTAATTTTTATTTATTCAAAAAAATGTTTCTTAATTTATTTTATTATTTTGTTTAAATTATTTATCTACCTTTCAGATATTTTATGTGCATTGCAGGTATTCTTATTCCAAAAAGTTGTCATCTGCAAATGTAACATGGCTAGAAAGTAATTCGATGAATTTCTCCTCTTGAGTGGCCATTCCTTGTTAGGTGTTCACACTAACTTTTTCATTTCAATTATGATCCTCCTTTGTTTTTAGTTATTTGTGAGTCAGTTGTCAATTCACTAGTACAAAATGGCTAACTAGTTACTAAAAAAATGACTATAATTTTCATATAAATGACCATTTTCAGTCGGGGACCAATAGTAGCTAATTTATAGTATCTTATAACATGACCAAATTTTACTCGTATTTAGTTTAGTCATTAATTGGTCGTCTCAATTTTATCATCTAGTAGAATATTTAGTCATAAATTTGGTCATTAATTTAGTCAATGATTTAGTCATTAATTGTCACAATTAATGACCAAATACACAGAAAAAAATATACTACTACATTATCACCCAAAAACACCAATTAATAACCAAATAAATATGACCAAAATGTTGGTCGCATTATAAGATACTATAAATTAGCTACTAATAGTCATATATATGCAAATTTTAGTAATCGTTTGAAACCAATTAATGACCAAAGAAATATGGCTATATTTTGGTTGTGTTATAAGATACTATAAATTAGCTACTAATAGTCATATATATGCAAAATTTAGTCATCATTTGTAATCACAAATTTATCATTTACATTAGTCATTTATCCTTTTTTTGTAGTTTCATAATCATTATATAAACGGCTCATTTAGTAGTTTATATTCATTTCATTTTATTTCACTACTAATCATTATAAATGACTAATTTAGTCATTTTATATTCATTTTATTTGTGTTCATCATTAATAAATATAAATTACTAATGCCCATTTTCCACAAAAAATCAAGAAACTCAAAGAAGTTTTCTTCAGTTGGGTGATAGTGGCCTAATGACATGTATAAACAATGCAAATAAATTGTCACCATAGAAAAGAACACCCTAGGAACTTAGTATTTAACCTTCAAGAAAATATTATAAGGCACAATCATACCAACTTAGTTACATGCTAAAAAGCTCCTTATCTATAGGATGCATACCAATAAAACTCCTTGTCTACTGGTAACAAATCAGTCATTCATTAGGAACAACAAAAAAATATTTCCAATACCAACTAGGAAGCATATGCAACCACCAACAGAATCCTTAAACAAAGAGAAGATGCATACCTTCACACTAGTGGTGACGGGAAGTCAAATTGTGGCATATTGTAGAGATTTAATATCTCCGGAGAGACAATTGGAATGGTCATGTTGTAAGGAGTTTAATTCTTCCATATAATCCATCTTTTAATCATGCACATCATAATTCTTTTATAGATAAATAAAATGTAAGGTACAAAATGGCTATATGGTGTTGCTAGAACTTCTACAACTAATTCCCTTTTATAAAAACTCAAAACTTACCATAATTATCCATATAACTAAATTAATAATGCATTTAACAATTGCAACGATGCAACATTTTTGCATCAAATAAAAAATTTTATGTTGCTATTGTCGACACCAATAAACCCACCAAAAGATAACTGACTTGGAGTAGGTGACACTAATTTTTAGTGTATATTGATTAGTATATATTAGTTAAGGAATTAGTGCTACAGTTTTCAAGCCATTGGCCACTAATAAATTTATGTTAGTTTGACACAAAAGCAGATCCTTTTTTATAAATAATTTCTACACAAGAGAAAAATCAGATAATAAATTGTAAATCTAGAAACAACCAAGTAAAATACATCGCCAACTTACTATTTCAATTTATTATTCTTTCATTTTTTGTCCTATTATATACACTACATTGTACACTTACACGTGAAATAATCCATTCTTGGAAAGAATCTCGTAGGAAAGGAAAAATTTGACCCATAAATAATATATTATTTACTTAAAGCCACTAGTTAACATTGTAATAAAGTCATGCACAAATAAGAAAAGTAGTCCAATAAATCTTAGAGCATGTTTAATGTTAAATTAACATGTATTTAAGGTAAGACAAGAATATTTCTTTAACTTCTAGCTCGCATTAGCTCTCATTATTCTAATTTGGTCTTTACTTCATGTGCCATGACCGTATCGGTCAATACTTCTCATTTGATACTTCCACGTTGTGAAACAAAATTTAATGAACAAAGTTGTTGGTTTCACCGTGACATGAAAAATAGCATTAATATATTATATATTGTTGAAGTTATATGGACATATCTCATTGGGGCTAACCCATGGTAGTGGCTCCAGTAATATTCACAATCTCACAAAGGTTGAACGTCTTTAGAGATTGGCCTTGCACTTTGAACTCATGTGATGGAGACTTCACAAGTTGAAGAAATGATATTCATTCAATACATGTTGATGCTCCTTTGACTTTATTTGCAATTTTCCACACAAACACTCTTCATTACCATTTTTAGGAATGCATTCACCACTTATCAAAACTAAATATATCATTGGGTGAAGGTATTGTCCACATTGCAGTAAGTAGATGAAGATAATCTTGCATCTCTTACATATCAAACTAGATCTAATAGACTCCTAAAACATACAACAAACATTTAATGTAAAGACAATATCTACCTCACAATGAACAATAACAATAACAAACAACAATCTTCTTGTATGATGAAACTTGCACATTAAACTATTAGACAAGTAGGAGTCAATAACTACAACACATTGCACAATTTGAAAAATAAAAACTCAATGTCGATTGACAAGGTAGCACAAGCATCCAATCACAGCAAGATTTGACCTTTAAAGACTGACAAAAAATGTTAAAAAGGATACATAAACAACTAGTTTTTGTGGAGTAAACATTTTATTAACAGGAAAAATAAGTTGAATGAACCACCTAAAACCCCATTACTATAGCTAACAGGAAAAATAAGTTGAATGAACCACCTAAAAACCCATTACTGTAGCTACAAGAGCTAACTTTTGTAAGAATACATACTTAGTAAATTGGACAAAAAGATATCCCTTTGAGGATATTTTAATGATGTTGTAAAGACCACTTACAAGCTCGAATTCTCTATCCTCCACTTTGGCCACCTACTATTTTCCTATAATGTGAAGATGGAAATCTAGTGAAGTCACCACCTCATGAGGAACAACATTGATTCATCATTAAGAACAAAAAAAATCAGTCATTCAATCATTAGGTAACCAAATTAGTCATTCATTAGGAACAACAAAAAAATATTTCCAAAACCAACAAGGAAACATATGAAACCACCAATAGAATGCTCAAATAAAGAGAAGATGCATACCTTTACACCAGTGGTGACTGGAAGTCAAATTGTGGCATATTGTAGAGCTTTAATATCTCCAAAGAGACAATTGGAATGCTCATGTTGTAAGGAGTTGAAGTCTTCCATATAATCCATCTTTTAATCATGCACTTCATTATTTTATAAATAAATAAAATGTAAGGTATATTAAAAATTCTATATGTTGTTGCTATAAATTCTACAACTAACTCCCTTTTATCAAATTAACTCGATACTTACAATAATTATCTATGTAACCAAATTAATAATGCATTTAACAATTGCAATGACACAACATTTTTGCATTAAATTAATTTTTCCATGTTGTTATTTTCGACACCAAGACACCTAGCAAACAATGACTAACTTGGACTAAGTGACACTAAATTTTAGTGTATATTAGTCAAGGAATTAGTTCTATAATTTTCAAACCATTGGCCATTGATAAATTTATGTTAGTTTGACACAAAATCAGTTCTTTTTTTGTAAATAATGTCTACATGACAGCAAAATCAAATAATAAATGGTAAATCTACAAACAACCAAGTAAAATACATCACCAACTTATTGTTGTAATTTATTATTCTTTCATTTTTTCTCCTATTGTATACACTACATTGTACACTTACACATGAAAGAATCCATGCTTAGAAAGAATCTCCTGGAAAGGGCTAAATTTGACCCATAAATAATATATTCTTTACTTAAAGCCACTAGTAGCAAGTTTCACCTAACTTTAACAATGTATGTAATAATGGCATGCACAAATAAGCAGATTAGTGCAATGAATATTAAAGCATGTTCAATGTTAAATTCACAAGTATCCAATGTAAGACAAGGATATTTCTTTAACTTCTAGCTCTCATTGTTCTACTATGATTTGTACTTCATGTGCCATGACCGTATGAGTCAATATTTCTCATTCGATATTTCCATGTTATGCAACAAACTTTAAAGAAAAAAGTGGTTTCTTTCACTGTGACATGCAAAACAACATTAATATATCATATATTGTTGAAGTTAAATGGACAAATTTCATTGGAGCTAATCCATGGTAATGGCTCCAGTAATATTCAAAAGCTCACAAAGGTTGAACATCTTTAGAGATTGGCCTTGCACTTTGAACTCATGTGGTGGAGACTTGACATATTGAAGAAGTGATATTCATCCAATACATGTTGATGCTCCTTTGAATTTATTTTCAATTTTCCACACAATCACTCTTCATTTCCATTTTTAGGAATGCATTCACCTCTTATCAAAACTAAATATAACATTGGGTGAAGGTATTTTCCACATAGCAGTAAGTAGATTCACACACTAGAATTAAGTAGATGAAGAGAATATTGCATCTCTTACATCTCAAACTAGATCTAACAACCTCCTAAAACATAAAACAAACATTTAATGTAAATACAAACTCTACCTCACAATGAACAATAACAAACAACAATCTTCTTGTATGATGAAATATCGAACATTAAACTATTAGACAAGTAGGAGTCAATAACTATAACACATTTCACAATTTGAAAAATTAAAACTCATTTTTGAGTGACAAGGCAACACAAGCTTCCAATCCAAGCAATATTTAACCTTTAAAGATTGACAAAAAATGTCAAAAAGGATACATAAACAATAGGTGCTTGTGAAGTAAGCATTTTATTAACAGGAAAAATAAGTTGAATGAAACACCTAAGAAACCACTATTGTAGCTACAAGAACTAACTATTGTAACCATACATACTTAGTAAGTTGGACCAAAAGATATCCCTTTGAGGATATTTTAATTTTGTCGTAAAGACCACTTACAAGCCTAGCTTCTCTATCCTCCACTTTGGAAACTTACTATTTTCCTACAATCTGAATATGGAAATCTAGTGAAGTCGCCACCTCATGAGTACACTATTTAAAGTTTGTTTTCCTAGGCTGAAATGAGTACACTACCTAAAATCACCCAAAATATGTGCACTTTTCTCAAAAGGGAAGGCAAGCTTGGCTTGAATAATATCAAATCTCAAGAGATTGTGTTCGCAGCCAGACAAATGTGTTTTTCATGCCATATATGGTAATGTATCCTGGCAACATTTATGCAGTAGTGTATTTATAATGATACATAAATCAATAGTGAAGAAAATCCAGTTTCTTTGGATGATCTGACCTAATCTGAACCACTAAAGCCTTTAATATTTCCAAGTCTAGTGTTTTTAAAATTAAGCAACAAACGTAGACCAGTTAGAACTCAAATCCAGGACCTCCCAAATAACACTCATAGAAATCTACCAACTAAACTATCAGTCACACATTTGAGCATATTTATAGAGGGTGGCCTCACCAAGAACACTTCCCCTCAAGCCACACAATATCTTGATCACACCTAGTTGCCAATCTTTCTTTGATATTATGTTTAGGAGAAAACTGCATGGACCAGCTAGGACTGGAACCCTAGAATTCTCAAATACCACTAAGGCAATCTACCAATTGAACTACCAACCCACACATTAGAGCATATTTCTATAAGGTAGCTTGACCACCAAAACCTAAGATAATATTTCAAAGATGGTAAGTTGATGTCCAAACAGTTGCACTGGGATAATTTGAGTTATCCACGAGGACGTGATTTGTTTACATGATTAATATAGACTTTCTCAGCATCTTATAGCAGCATGAGTTACTTCTCTCTTTTGCAGGGAAGTGATTGGAAAAGAAAGGTTTTCAAACATGATCTAATATGTGGGAAAAGAGAATAGAAAAATATGTGTCCTTTTAGGCTTTTAATTATTATATTGGACTAATCCCTCTTGCGGACAAGAGTGATCTACATAGATTTCCAAAACAATCTAGTAACAAGTAGACAATCAAACTTCTATTTCCCTAAGTCTATCTTTTCTTGAATCATAAAACTAGAAAGGAGAGGAATGAAACCCATACCTTTTTAAGACATGTTTTATGAAGATCCTTGATATGCCTCGATGCAGCTCTTCAACGCTTGAAACATACCTGCACATATAGAAACCAAAGGATCAAAGGAATATGCAGCATAGATGATTCAACAACTCAAACTAATGATCAAGGATATTATTAACTAGCATCATTTAAATGGATAAAATATAAATAACATAAACCATTCATCAAATCCATAAAACAATATAGTGAGAAAAAGAGCTCAATTGTACCAATTCGAAAATATAGAAAAGTTTCACAACCTTTGCCTTGATGAGGTGAAGCTTCTCCCATAAGTCTACAGTCCTTTCCTTTGATGATAAGCTCTGTAACCTAATTTTTCCAGCATAATTCTACCTTCAGTAACCTCCCTCAACCCTTTATCCTGTAGTTGATTTATAGGCCAAGAGGAGGAAGTTTCGTATCCATGTCAAAAGGATGAGATCCATTAAAGGTCAAATTATGGTTCCTTAAAGAATGGGAATTAGCTCCATGGTGGGAGGGGTTAGGCTCGAATAGGCATGACCTCGAAGCTTTCATTTGGGATATATTCTCCCAACAAGGCATCTATAATTAAGTTTTTATTTTTACCTTTTGTTGATTCATGTGCACAGTCTATAGTGGAAGACAGAGCACAGTTTTGCACAGGTACCAATGGTAGGAACTGCGAATGTGTAGAAATTGCTTAAGAAAATGTGCATGTCACTAAAAAGTAGGTTTTTGGCCTTATAACCCAAAAAAATTTCTTTCTTCAAGGTGATTAATTTGTTGACTTGCAATGGAGTGCTTTGGAACACGTGAATTGGATGGTGAAAGATCCATTTTAATGGTCAGTTGTCATGGTGAAAAAATGGCATCTAACATATTGCCCCCTAAAGTGCGAAGTTAGAAAATATATTTAAGGACTGGAGTGCTTTATCATGCCAAATATTAGATTGGAGACTTGCAATAATCAATAAAGGATTACAATGAAATATAATCATCACTGAGGTAGGAATTCCCATACTCAGAGTAAACATAACTCGATGAGCTAGTATGAAAATACACTAAGAATCAAGTCAACAATAGACATAGTATGGATGCAGCCATCAAATATTATTATATTTGTACAATCATGAATGCATAGCTCCTCACAGTCGGGATGGATGAAACTAGATCCACGGCCTTGATCTCCATCTTTATCGATTCATAGTACGAATCTAACCATGCGAGTAAATGTCTTGAAGTCAAACATGGTAAACACCACTTCATTACCGGTAAATGATTTGAACTGTTAACAAGTGTGATAGAAACCACCAATAATGAAAATTTGTTATGAAAACAGCTCCAAAAATAGAAGAAAAGAGAGATCGATGCCTTATAAATCAGCCACTTCAAGGGGGCAACCTCCAATACATTACATAAATGAACAATTCTTGGATGATACAAATGACAAAACCTCCTTCTATATATAGGAGTCCATGGGGTCACAATATAATCCTAGCCAACCTAACAATAATAATGTAAGGGCACAATAATAGCAATATTGGGGTTACAAGGGTACAACAATAAAAATAAGGGGGTTACACTAACAACAATAAGGGACTACACTAGTAATATAAGGACCTAACATGCCCCTCTCGTTCAAAAAAGTGTTGTCCTCGATGCTTGAGTAGCTCCGGATGCTTCTGTATAAAATTCTCATCCTCCCATGTAGAATCTCCAATGGGTAAGTTCTTCCATTTGATGAGATACTCTGAAATTGATCGATTCCATAGCTTTCGAGTTCTTTTTTCCATGACTGCTTCAAGTTCCAATATGATTTTTCCTTCCTCATCAAGTTCTGAAAATATTGTTTGAAATGGAAGTTTGTCCCCTATAACCTTATTTAAGCATGAAACATGGAAAACTCGATACACTCGCGAAGAAGTAGGAAGCTCCAATCTGTATGCCATATTACCAATATTTTGCAACACCTTGTAAGGACCATAGTACTTTGGTGATAATTTATTATCCTTCTTAGCTTGCTTGAGGGACATTTGTTTGTATGGTTCTAGCCGTAAAAATACCCAGTCTCCTACATCAAAACTTCTCTCGCTGTGATGTTGATATGCATGTTGTTTCATTCGATTTTGTGCCAAATTTAGGTTATCCTTTAAGAGTTGGATAACTTCTTGTTGATGCTCGATGTGATCCTCCACTGCTTGAACCTTAGAATTTTCTCTTAAAGAATATGTGATGGACGTGGATGATATCTATAAAGTGCCATAAATGGGATCATTTTTGCTACATTATGGAATGAATTGTTATACCACCATTCAGCAAGAGGTAACCACTTGACCCATTGTGTTTGCTTATCAGATACAAAACAATGAAGATATCCTTCCAAACATTTATTCACTATCTTCATTTGACCATCAGATTGAGGATGATAAGATGAGATATGAGCTAGTTGAGTACCCAAACAAGAAAATAATTCCGTCCAAAAATTTCTAGTAAAAATGGGATCTCTGTCACTTACAATAATCTTTGGGTTTCCATGTAGGTTTTGAATTGTTTCCATAAATGCAGTAGCAACTGTACTTGCTTTAAATGGATGAGATAATGCACAAAATTGTGCATACTTGGTAAGTCTATCAACTACCACCATGATGACACTCTTTCCTTCGGACTTAGGTAAACATGTGATAAAATCCATTGAAATCTCCTCCCAATGTTGACTTGGAATGGATAAAGGTTATAGAAGACCTGGGGTCTTAATTGTCTCAACTTTATTTTGCTGGCAAACCAAACATTCTGCCACAAACTTTTGAATATCAGATTTAAGGCCATCCCAAAAAAAATTCTTTCTTCACCCTGTGGTAAGTTTTTAAAAATCCTGAGTGTCCTCCTAAAGGAGAAGTGTGCAATTCCAAAAGAATATTATGTTTTAGTTGGGAATTCTTGCAAATATATAAGCGATATTTGTACCATAAGGAATCATTTTTCCAACTAAATGTATCAGATGTACTAGGATCCTGCTGCATCTTTTGAATGAGTGTCCACACTTCTTCGTACTTCTTCCATTCATCCCTTGCTTTGGTGATCCAATCTGGTTGGATGATAGAAATGGCACAAAGCAATGCTTCCACCTCTTCATCCTTTCTTGAGAGTGCATCTGAAACAACACTTAGCTTCCCTTTTTTGTAGATGATTTCAAAGTCATAACCCAACATCTTTGTGACCCATTTTTTATTCTCTTCTGAAGATAGTCTTTGTTTCAAAAAGTGTTTAAGAATATCATGATCAGTCTTTACCTTGAAGTGTCTTCCCATTAGGTAAGGTCACCATTTCTTTAGTGCATTTAGTATTGCCAACATTTCCTTGTCATAAATAGCTTTCAGTAAATACTTTCCTTTGAATGGGTGACTTTCAAAAGAAATGGGGCTTCCTTCTTGTATTAAAACAGCACCAATTCCATTTCTTGAGGCATCACATTCCACAATAAAGGTTTTTGTGAAGTCTAGCGTAGCTAAGACTAGTGCTAGGCACATTGCCTCTTTAAGATGTTCAAAGGCCTTAGTTGCTTCAGGAGTCCATGAAAATTCATATTTCTTCAATAATGTTGTTAGAGGTGCTGCTATTCTCCCATAATTCTTAACATACTTTCATAATACCCTGTTAACCCGAGAAATCCTCGCAACTGCTTTATTGTTGTGGGGAATTTCCATTCCTTAGTAGCTTTAATTTTTTTTAGGGTCTACCTTAACACCCTCATGAGATACAATATGACCCAGATATTCCACCTCTTGTACTCCAAAGAAACATTCGGATTTTTTTGCATATAATTATTTCTACTCCAATAGTTTGAGCACCCTGTCAACATGTTGAACATGATCCTTCCAAGACCTGTTGTAGATTAGTATGTCATGAAAAAATACTAGCACAAATTTTCTAAGGGTTTGAAAATGGAATTCATCAACCCTTGAAATGTAGAAGGTGCATTGGTAAGGCCAAAAGGCATGACCAAAAATTCATAATGACCCTCATGATTTTGAAATGTTGTTTTCGGAATATCTTCAGTCTTCATTCTAATTTGATGATATCCTGGATGAAGATCCAACTTGGTAAAATAAATTGCTCCATGTAATTCATCCAATAATTCATCAATCACGGGAATGGGAAATTTATCTTTAATATTGAGTTTATTGAGATCCCTATAATCCGGACACATGCGCCATGATCCATCCTTCTTTTGCACCAATACTACTAGAGCAGAGAAAGAACTTTTACTAGGTTGAATTATACCAGCCTCTAACATTTCTGCAATCATATGGTCAATTTCTCTCTTTTGGATGTAAGGATATCTATAAGGCCTGATGTTTGGAGGAACACTTCCTAGAATTAGATGAATAGCATGATCATGATCATGAATAGGTGGGAGTCCTTTGGGAGTTTCAAACACCTTGGAATGATTGTCCAGGACTTTTTGGAGATCTGGAGAAATAGATGATTTTGATGTTGGAACTTCTAGTGAGAATAATTGTGCAATTACGCCTCGTTGTTCTTTCTTCAGAAGCTTTGTCATGATATTTGAGCTTATTATCTTTCTTGGCTTCCCTATGATACCCCGTAATTCGATTTCCTTTCCTTCTGAAAAAAATTTCAAGAAAATTTCTTGAAATTTAAAAGCTACCGTCCCCAAAGATTGTAACCATTGTACTCCTAATACAACATCAGCACCTCCCATTAGAATGGAAAGCATTGGACTATTCAATACATATTCCCCCATGTTTAGGTTGATATTATGGAATTTTATAGAGAAATTTATATTTCCTCCATTTGCAACCATCACTTGACATTCTGGTGCTCGGTATAGGGAACAATTCAATTCCTTAGCTACCTTACAATGAATAAAATTATGGGTACTACCCGAATCAATCAACATTATTACATTTTTCTTCTTGATATGTCCTTTTATCTTGAGAGTTTGAGTAGTGGTAATTCCTGCCAATGCATTACATGATATGGTCGAACTCATTTCTTCTTCTTCTAGGGTTGGTTCTTGGTGTATATCCTCTTCTTTTGAAGTTTCTTGTTCATTTTCTTCCTCCTCTTCACAATCTATGTAAAATAATTTCTTCTCAACACACTTATGACCTTTAGTGTATTTTCTATCACAACTGTAGCAAAGCCTTTTTTCTCCTTTTTCTTCCAATTGTTGTGGTGTCAACCTTGTAGTTTGTGGAAATCTAGGAGTAGAAACACTTCCATATTTATAGATGTGAGTGGTAGGCTTCCTTGTCGCCATATTTTTACATTCAATTTTTCTTGCCAACCTGAATGCCTTCTCCAATGAATCAGGTTCCCAAACATGAACTTCATGTTGGATGTTATCTTTTAAAGTCCCTATGAAGACATCAATATTGTGTTCCTATGGAATATCAGTTACCCTTATATTCAATTTTTGGAAGTCCTCAATCAGCTCCACCACTGAACCCTTTTGTTTGATATTTATCAATTGGCTAAAGAAGGTGTTGCTCTTTGTATCCTAATTGTGCTATCATTTCCTCCATAAAAATTGACCAAGTGACAATTTGTTTACGGTAGAAAATCCATCGATACCATACAAATGTATTTTTTTCTACATGTAAAGTTTCAATGGGTACCTTTTGTGTGTTTTGCACATTATTGAGATCAAAATATTGCACCATTTGTAGTATCCATGTTACGGGATCCTTGCCATCAAACTTCCTTATATCCATATTTGGAATATGGTGGTTCTTCAATCCAACATTAGAGTTTATGAAATCACGATTAACATTTATTTTGTTCTCATCATGAGTTTCCTCTACTATCTTTTTCGCGCTTTCATTAGGAATCATTTCTTTCCTTGTATGAATTTTGAAAACTCCTTCATGTCTTCTTCAAACTCCTTCCATTTTTTTTCTTCCATACCACTTTCCTCAAAACCATCCATCGTAGCTTCCACGTCATTCTTCAAACCATCCATGATGCAGACACTGAAAAGTTTTTTATTTTGTAAATATGTTAAGAGGGGGTGTGATAATTTTTAATATTTTATTAATTAATTTGAATAAAATAGGAGAAGGTGAGGATTTTTGTAAATATCTTTTTATTAATAAAAGGATATGAGGGAATTTAATTAGTTGAAGGATTTTAGGGATAAAGATCTATCCTTTAGGGATGTTGAGAGATTTAGGGGTTTGTTGAGGAATTGAAGGGATTGAGTATTTAATTAAATTATTTTTTAAAATTGTATAAATAGGAGGGGGTTTTGAGAGAAAAACACATTAGAGATTGTGAGTGAGTGGGGTGGGAGATTGAGATAGGTTTGAACAGCACAATGTAGTTTCCTTCAAGAATTGTGCGCCAACACCGTTGGAATATCCTGCCACGATGAAGTTTAAAGTATTGTTTATATGATATGTGGTTTTTAAAAATTGGGTGTTGATTTCTCGAAATGGCTTTAGTGATGCACTGTATGAAGTTGTGTTTATAAATCAAAAGCGTTGAATGATATACAATGATGATGGCATTTTGTTTATGGTGAATGCTCTTATATAAGCATGTTGGAATGGCAAACTGTTGTATAATTGGGTGTATAAAGTTCAGTAAATCGATGTTCAATTTTACACTTGGCTCTTTGATGATATAATATCACAACACAAATAAATCGGTGTCCCATAAGAAACATTTAAAAGATTGGTTGAATAACACATTGGAAGTGCAGCTATTGTTGAAATCGAATCTGGTAAGTTTGCATTGGGGTTTAAAATGGGTAATGCCGTAGTGTTACAGTAGTGAAGGCGTAATTAAAGTTCAGCCTTGAAGTTTCTATTTGGAGGGTCGATTACTTGCAGACTATATGGCATTATAGTTGAATGAAATAGATCACTGTTGGTTGATATATTAAACATTGTGGAAGGCGTTGGTACATCGACTTGGAGAGTCGATTTTATAGAAGGCACAACTGTTTAATAAACATTAAGTTGAACTGTTTGAAATCGTGTTGAAGCTGCAGGTTCAGAGATTTAAGAAATTGGGTTCAATAGCAATTGAATCATGAAGGGCATTGTTGATTAAATAACATAACACGTTGAATGCAGTTGAAGGTGTGATAAATTGTTGCTGTGGAAAGATCGATGTGTATTAAGATCGATTAAGCCTTTGCTGTAGAGTTAAATTGGTGTTTGCTGTAGGATTAATAAATCATTGCCATTAATAATGATTGTGTTCAATGCGTTCACACATTGTTTGGTTGTGTGATGAGAATTGGATAACATGTCAAAAGCGCAATGCAAAAGCAATGGAACGGTTTTCTGGGCGTTGAATAGAGTATCAGTTCATTTGCAATCGATCATCAGAGTTCTGCTGGAGAGCAAACAGCGTTTTAATAATCCAGAATTGACATGCCAGAAGGTGCGATCCAGAATTGATAAAATTTTGATGAATTAAATCTGAATTGACAGCGTGGACAGAAATGATGAAAACGCAGTTTTCCAGAGTATTTGTAAGGGTAAGCATGTTAATTCAATTCCTGTGGACGATGATTTGCTGAAGAAAACGTTAAATGCGATATAGGAGTTGCAAGTAAAAAAAACCAGGACGAAGTTGCGAGTGGAAACCGGATGCAGGGCTGCAGCAACTGTATGAAGTTGAACGCCTTAACTGTGTTGTTTAATTTGAACGTTGTTTAACAGAAATCGAAGGTGCAGATCATGAAGGAACAGTTAAATCTCGACTTAAGTGCAGGTAGAGTCAATGGGTGAATTGCAGAAGCGTTGTTGAGGTAATCACTTTTATAGCATATCGAGATTTATTATTGATCCCTTGCGCTATGTTGTGATATGTTAAAAAGTGCAGATATAAAAAATATTTGCAATGGTCAGAGTTTTATATTGGAATCCGAATTTGTATTGAGTTGAATTCATATGTGGTCAAGTGGAGATTTTAAGCATGGTTACATTGACCTTTTTGAATAGCCATATGTGAATGGGAATTGGGTGATAATAAATGAATGTGATTGAGAAATTTTAAATCCTATGTTGTGAAAAGCTTCCGCATGCAAATAATGATTTGTGTGAAATTTCCAGCTATTGAAACTTGGGTTTAAGTCCCATGAAAAGGTGATTGTTAAAGTATGGTTTCACACCATTGTAAGAAGAGGTATGGAATATGGATTGTGGAATAATGATTTGAATAGTGAGTTGTTTGAAAATTTGATATCTATGGAATGGTTGTGATGGAAAGTTGTGAAAATGCCAGGGATTGGTGTTTTGATTTGGGTAGGTAGCTGAGCAGCATGTTTTGATATGTGTTATAAATGAAGATCCTGGTTATTGCAGGCTAGGCCTGCGTCAATTTTGGTATCAGAGCTTGGCTCTGTTAAAATGAGAATGTTTGTTTTCTGAATGAAGACAGAAGGTTTTGTTAAAAACTAAAGTGTGTTTGAATGTGTGACTGAAAGGATGTCAGATTCTAAGCAAACCAGAGTACAGCTGAAGGAATGAAGAATCGTGCAGGTATTGTGTTTGGTTAATTTTGATTTGCGTTTTACTGACAAAGAAATGGAATGAGGATTGATGGTTGCAGCAAAGAAGAAACTCAGCAAAGAAGGAATTGTTGCTGACAGCTAAAGTTTGCCAGATCAAGCCAGAAGATTGGAAGAGAGAATCAGATTTTAAAATCTGATTGACAGTGGTTGAATATCGAGAATTTATGCAGAGGAAGCATAAAGATTTGCTGAAACAGATTTGCAGGAGTGGTGAGATTCTGAAGGAAATTGAAGTACAGGTGAATGGAAGGACAAGATCAGACGAGATCTTGGAGGTAAGATGATATGGTTTTATTTGGATTTGAAGAATATAATATTGTAGTCTTTGCACTGAAATATTATTGCAACTCCCAAAAGGCAATGTGTTTAGAATTGCTAACAGATAAACAAAACTGGTGAAAACACAGAGGTGGCAGAACCTTGGGGAATTCCAATAGAGATTGGAAAAGGAGGACAGTTGTGTTCTTAGAACATGCAGATGAGTTGAAGCCAGGAAGAGCAAAGAGAAGTGCTCAAAGGAGGTTCCAGGGATAGAGAACCAATTGCTTGCCAAAAGACTGAGTGAGGAGAGCTTGGTGAGGTAAGTGGCGGCAAGACAGGACTTGCTGCTAAAGAGGCTTTAGTGCAACTCATGGTAAAGTGAGTAAGAAACTCATAGAGATGGAAAGGATGATGACTAGTGATAGTCGTAACAGAGGTTCTGAAATAAACCACAGCAGAGGACAAAAGAAGAAGGATGCCAAGGCAATTGGCATACAGAGACAGTTAAGTAAAGAGGAATATGAGAGGGAGAAGGCTAAGATAGCAGTTCAGCTTGAGGTGTTAATAGAGATGTTGTAAAGAAATGAGGAAGATCAGAAGCATGGTTATGTCATAAGAAAGAAGCTGAAGTGGCAGAGACTACAAGAGAAGTGGAATCATCAGGTAAATATGCATTTGGTAAAGGAACTAAGGGAACTTGAACAGGTTATAGATGCCAGACAAAAGATAGAGAAGCTCGAAAGAGTTGAGCTATAGCAAAATGAAGATGATGAAGAAGATGTTGAAGTTTCGATATGTTACCCAGAGAGTGGACCATTACTTTTTGAAAGTGATGAAGAGCTAGAGGAGTTGAATCATAGGAATGATTCAAAGCAGCCTGAAGACTTGATGACCGAAGCATCAAATAAGACCGTAAGGTCTTGTGATTTTAAAACTAATGATTTGTGTATGATTGCAGGTTTGGAAGAAGACAGACAGTCTTTTAAAGCTGACAAAGATGTGAAAGAGTACCTTCCAGAAGATGAAAGTTTTGAAGCAGGGGCTGGGAAAGAATCAGTTCACTACAGTGGACAAATGCTGGAAGACATCCTTGAAATAGTTGATGAGAAGGGGAGACTAGCTTATAGTCTCAAGAGTTCTTTGAGTTTGGATCAGCATACTGATATGCTGACAGAAGAAGAGAAATCAACGCAACATACTGAAGTGTTGCTAAAGAGAAAAGAGGTACAGAGGACTTATTTTTTTTATTATAATGATTATCTTATGATTGAAGACGTTGTTGCAGACGCTAGAACATATTTGACACAGGTGGATAGCCAAATGAAAGAAGGAGAGGAAGAACATATACTGAAGGATGTTAAGGAGAGATTGCTGAAGAAGGATGACAAAGCAGTTGTCATAAATGATAATCAAGAAGAAGTTGCAGATGAAATTGCAGGTGACGAGCAAAGGAATGTTGCAGAGGGACAGGAAGTTTGGGAGGCCGCAACATTTATAGTAGCAGCAGCAGAAAAGGTGCAAAACAGCAGTAAGGGTGAAAAGGAAGCGATCAAAACAAGTGAAGAACAAGCAAGAATGAGAATTCAGCAATCAAGAGATGGAAACAATCAGCAGACAGAGAACATACTGGACAGAGAAATTGAGTTGATAAGGAGGTTAATGATAAAAACATCCCAGAGAAAGACAGCCGAAAGAAAGAAAAGGAGCGACAACAAGAGAATGACAGTGAAAGATTGCAAGAGCAGAGCAAGTGGAGCATTACATCACAAAATATGGAAACCTGGAAGACAACAGTAGTAAAGCAATCGACAAGCACGGAAAGATTACAAAATAAAATTTGGGATCCAGGAGGAAATATCCAGACTTATGACCAGGTGGTCATGAATTTTCTTACATGGGGAGTCTGATGCAGGAGCATCAAGGGCGTTTTTTATTTTGTAAATATGTTAAAAGGGGGTGTGATAATTTTCAATATTTTATTAATTAATTTGAATAAAATAGGAGAAGGTGAGGATTTTTGTAAATATCTTTTTATTTAATAAAAGGATATGAGGGAATTTAATTAGTTGAAGGATTTTAGGGATAAATATCTATCCTTTAGGGATGTTGAGAGATTTAGGGGTTTGTTGAGGAATTGAAGGGATTGAGCATTTAATTAAATGATTTTTTAAAATTGTATAAATAGGAGGGGGTTTTGAGAGAAAAACACATTAGAGATTGTGAGAGAGTGTGATATTGAGAGTAGGCTTGAACAGCAAGGCTGTAAGCCTTCAGCAAATTGTAAGGGCCACGACTGTTGAATATCTGGCCACGAAGGAAGTTTGTAAGTATTTGTTTATATGATAAGTGTGGTTTTTAAAAATTGGGTGTTGATTTCTGAAATGGTTTTAGTGATGCACACTTGTATGGGTTGTGTTTATAAATCAAAAGCGTTGAATGATATACAATGATGATGGTTCATCTGTTTATGGTGAATGCTCTTATATAAGCATGTTGGAATGGCAAATTGTTGTATAATTGGGTTTATAAAGTTCAGTGAATCGATGTTAAATTTTACACTTGGCTCTTTGATGATATAATATCACAACACAAATAAATCGGTGTCCCATAAGCAACATTTAAAAGAATGGTTGAATAACACATTGGAAGTGCAGCTATTGTTGAAATCGAATCGGGTAAGTTTGCATTGGTGTTTAAAATGGGTAATGCCGTAGTGTTACAGCAGTGAAGGCGTAATTAAAGTTCAGCCTTGAAGTTTCTGTTTGGAGGGTCGATTACTTGCAGACTATATGGCATTATAGTTGACTGAAATAGATCACTGTTGGTTGATATATTAAACATTGTGGAAGGCGTTGGTACATCGACTTGGAGAGTCGATTTTATAGAAGGCACAATTGTTTAATAAACATTAAGTTGAACTGTTTGAAATCGTGTTGAAGCTGCAGGTTCAGAGATTTAAGAAATTGGGTTCAATAGCAATTGAATCATGAAGGGCGTTGTTGATTAAATAACATAACACGTTGAATGCAGTTGAAGGTGTGATAAATTGTTGCTGTGGAAAGATCGATGTGTATTAAGATCGATTAAGCCTTTGCTGTAGAGTTAAATTGGTGTTTGCTGTAGGATTAATAAATCATTGCCATTAATAATGATTGTGTTCAATGCGTTCACACATTGTTTACAGAAGTAGAATTGAAGAAGAAGGTCAAAGTAATGGCGTAATCGTTTTCTTCGTTGAAGAGAGTATGATACTATTTGCAATGATCATCGCAGTTCTGTCGAGAGCAACAATGCTTAATAATCCGTAACTTACGTTGGCTGCGCGATCTTTAATTGATAAAAGTTTGATGAATTAAATCGAATTAGATAAACAGATAATGATGAAAACGTAGTTTTCCGTATGTAATTATGAATACGTTAATGCACCCTCGTGATTTACGATTTGCTGAAGAAAACGTTAAATGCGACATAGAGTTGTTGCAAGTAAAAAAACCGTAACGAAGTTGGTATGAAACCGGATGGTGGTCATAGAAATTGTATGAAGTTGAACGCCAACTGGGTGGTTGTTTAATTTGAACGTTGTTTAATGGTAACCTAAGGTGTCACCCTGTTAGCGAAAATGAAGAACATCGCATTTAATTGCAGTGTAGAGTCAATGGTTTATTGCATGCTGCCTAGGTAATCACTTACAGCATAGCAAGATTATTATTGATCACGCTATGTTGATATGTTAAAAGTGCAGACATAAAAAAATATTTGCAATGACTTAGGTTTATATTGGAATCCGAATTTGTATTGAGTTGAATTCATATGTGGTCAAGTGGAGATTTTAAGCATGGTTACATTGACCTTTTTGAATAGCCATATGTGAATGGGAATTGGATGATAATAAATGAATGTGATTGAGAAATTTTAAATCCTATGTTGTGAAAAGCTTCCGCATGCAAATAATGATTTGTGTGAAATTGCCAGCTATTGAAACTTGGGTTTAAGTCCCATGAAAAGGTGATTGTTAAAGTATGGTTTCACACCATTGTAAGAAGAGGTATGGAATATGGATTGTGGAATAATGATTTGAATAGTGAGTTGTTTGAAAATTTGATATCTATGGAATGGTTGTGATGGAAAGTTGTGAAAATGCCAGGGATTGGTGTTTTGATTTGGGTAGGTAGCTGAGCAGCATGTTTTGATATGTGTTATAAATGAAGATCCTGGTTATTGTAGGCTAGGCCTGCGTCAATCCATCTTAGCTTCCATGCTTTTCTTCAAAACATCCATTTCATTTTTTGTTGCTCTTTGCAAGAGCGAAATTTGGTGCACTTGCTCTTCTAATTTTGATATGTCATGTTGCATTTATTCATCTTCATGAGCCATAGTAGAGCATTTTGAAGGCTTAATGGGTGTTGAACTATTTTTAGGGGGCATTTTAGAACCAATACTGATATCTATTCTACAATATTCCCTTGGAATCAATTCAAATTGATTCTTCAAACAAGACTTATGCAATTCGGAAATTTAAAAAAAAAAAAAAAAAAATACACACATTTTTTTTACTTTTGAGGAGCTTGATATTGAAATTGAATTATCTCTGTGATTTCAGATCTTCAATATCTAAAATTCGGCCCTGTAGTAGAACTCTGAATCTTATTTCAAACGCCACAGTTCTAACCTGATTTGGATTCTTCAAGTCAAATTTATGCCCAATCTCCCACAATGGCCTAATTATGGACTGGCTCAGTAGAGTGAACTTGTATGACGTGCCACGTGTCACTATTTCCTCCTTCAGCTCTGAAATTGATACACAGGAAACTAAAGTCTGTGTACTTGCAACCAATTTTTACAGAATTCCAATCCAACACTCAGAGAGAGAGTTATGACTATTTTCCCACGGTCACCTCTTTGATATGAAATTCAGGAACTTGAAAAAAACCTAACTTCCACAGATCATATCTCCAAAAATATTGTGAACCAAGATCTGAAATTTGTACAAGACGTTCCTCAGGAGTTCAACTTCTCTCTGTAAAAATTTCAGCTTCTGAACCTTCATAGAAAAAACGATATAGCACAAATTCCACGATGACCTGTTTTACGTTAAATTCGGGAGCATAAAAAAACCAAAACTTCCATAGATCATATCTTCGAAAATATTTTGAACCAAGATCTGAAATTTTTACACAACGTTCCTCAGAATTTCATCTTCGTTCTGTAAAAATTTCAGCTTCTAAACATTCGTAGAAAAAAAAAAATATAGCGAAAATTCCACGATGGCCTGTTTGGAGCAGTGAAACCCTAGAATCAAAAGCTCTAATACCAAATGTTATGAAACCAGCTCCAGAAATAGAAGAAAAGAGAGATCAATGCCTTAGAAATCAGCCACTTCAAGGAGGAAACCTCCAATACATTACATAAATGAAAAATGCTTGGATGATACAAATGATAGAACCTCCTTCTATATATAAGAGTCCATGGTGTCACAATATAATCCTAGCCGACCTAAAAATAATAATGTAACGCCACAATAATAACAATATTGGGGTTACAGGGGTACAACAATAACAATAAGGGGGTTACACTAACAACAATAAGGGAGTATACAAGTAATATAGGGACCTAACAAAATGGTCCCAAAGGTACTCCCAGTACAATCTATGGAGTGTGAAAATATGTCTTGAAGTTGAACACTCATAGAATCATTCGATCGAAGGTCAATGATGAGAACCTATCATCGAATATGAGAAACCCAACTTTAAGGAATGTAGGCCTCAAGGTATTGAATATGGTTTCTATATAAACCTCCTATATAATGAGTTTTAGTCGAGAGGAAGTGATTTGTCACAGGAGGGCCTATGATGTGAAACTCATGTTAAGTTTTCAAGAACAATTTGCAAGGACTGACTCAGGGATGGTCGACGTGATTGAACGCTACAAATTGCAAGGTAATTTGAATTGAGGTCATACTTCTCTTCAACATATCGGTGACATGACACTTATACTTGGCAGCATTTGACTCAACGATAATAACCAAAACCAGTTGAAGACTTTCAATGAGGTTTGATTAACTGTGAGACAAATGGATTTCCACACCCGAACACATATGTGATGGAGTGTCGTGTTCAAGAGTGACAATTGTCATAAATGAAATATTTTTCCAAATTTTCCCCCACCATTACTGGCAAGTGCCTCTTTATTTTTTTCAAGATTGAGGAGGATAACATTTTCTTGTCATGTAACCTCATCCTTCGGATGAGTCCTCTGAAGTATTTTTAACGAACCCTAGGAGGCAGTGGTTTGATTTCCTCATGATTGACGAGTCCAACACTATTTAGATTTTATGAGTCCAGTGAAGGGGTAACTCGATGTTTTTTTCATGTTTAAATTTTTTGAAAAGACAAGAAAATAAAACTCATGTCGTTCTTTCAATCTAAAATTTTAACGAGCCCAGAAAGAGTAAAGCTCAATGTTTTTCAATTTTAGGGAGTCAGAAGAAAAATGTAAGTAAACTAAATAATGTTATTTCTCGTAAATTCAATCCCTTAAGCCCGAAAAAGGATAAAATAATGCAAGAGAGAACTCTATTGACCATGATTAGTCAACCTATACCTTTTTCGTAAATAGTTTATTTCAGTCCGAAGAAGGGTAAACTTATACCTAATAGACGATTGTTCATTTACTTTTTCAAGCTAGAATATTCAAGTACTTGGCGATCTTTTCATGTTTAGAGAGTTTGAAAATGGATTAAAAAAGAACTCCATGGTTTCACTTTTCATATTTTTCAAAAGCCCGAAAAAAGTGATAAAAGTTCACTCAACATCAAAACGATCCTTTTTTATGTTATGACCTATTTTCTACACATTAAACCCAAAAAATTGTCATACCTGCTCAAAAATTATAGCAAAACCCTAGAAATTTTGAATTTAAAAGGTCAAAGGCATAAAAATAATATTTTAATGGCCTAAAAACCTATAAAAGTTCAAAAAGTAAAATCATCTTTACCATTTGAGTTTCTAACCAATTGAGAGAAAAAAAGAGGGTTTTTTACCACAAACTTTAGAAGTTGATTCCGAGTAAACCGGTGGACGAAATCGAGAATTGTATTCTCCAGGTAAGAGATCTCTTCATTATATTCAATTTCATTGGATTGATTTCACATTTATCTGTGTATTTTGGTTTTTTGGGGTCGATTTTCTTTTTAAAATGCGCCCTCATATGTGTGTGGTTACCCTTCATCATGATTGCACACACCAACTATTTTTCACACAAAGAAATCCACGATTTGCATGGTTTTTATCCTGAGAAACCATGAAAATGTGTTATGTTTGTAAAGAGCAGTCATGCAAGCGCCGAGGATTTTTCAAAAAATAAGAAATACGCCCCCAAATTTTGTAAAATAACCCACATTGTTTTCTAATCTTCCACACTTGTTTTTTTCAGGCTTTTTGACCGTTCATAATGGAGTGGAGAGAGAGAGAGAGTGAAAACCAATATGTTGAAGCTCTTAACAATCTAGCAACATTGCAGACCCTAAGATATTATGGCCTATACAAATATTAGATAATTCCAAGGATGAACGCTCAGCTAGATCTCATGACTTGGATGGTGAGGGCATGGGATGTCCAAGATCAGTATTTCATAATAGGAGATCAATGCCTCACTATAGATGTTGATGATATCTATTTTTTTACTGGGCTCTCCCGTAGAGGGATGGATATATCTTTGTATGGACACAGACCATGTGGAGAAACCATTTCCACGTATTTCAGGCGATATTTTGTTGACGGGGCTTCGCTCAAGGATGTAAGAATTGACATCAAAACCATTGAGAGGCTACCATTGAGGACCATCACCTTTACAGACCAAATTATGTGGAAGCACAACACTTCACTTGGCTACAAATGCTCAGATGTAGCTTATCGTGGAGTGTTCACAACCCACTATTTTCAGCTAGTACGAAGGGGTAGTTGCAACATGAAAGGGCAACTAACTAGAGAAAAAATAAGGAAACTCAAGAAATTTGGATATGGTGCTATCTTGATTTAATTTTCTCTAGAATGGATTCCCCTCCTTACCCCACAACAACTTTTAGCATAGATAGGAGGACCTCAAGATCCTCACATGCTTTTGTGGGTCTCATTGATGGTTCACCAAGGAGGCGATGGCCCGGTGGTGAAATATACTCTTGGGTTCTTTGGGTGTCTAGAATGTCATATCATTATGATCGAAGACTTTCAATATACAAGGATTTATTACAAAGGTAACCCAGATATATCACTCCCAGCAAGGATGCAATGGGGTGACCTAGGTAAAGACATAACATTTTGATGGTTTTTATGTTTTCTATTTTTTTGTTTGCTTTTCTACATTCAAAGCTAATTGTATGAATTGTTCATGTAGATATTGTCTCGCTAGACCAGTGGGACTACAACGTTTTGACAGGTAAGGAGATGATCTAGTAGTTGTTGCGGTACCTAACCCTGATGCAGCAAAGGCCTTGACTGAGCTATAAAATAATCTGAATAGGTTGGCTATAGACATTCCATAGACTGGGCTTGATGATTTGCCTTTGCGGTACTAAAGGCATGTAGTAGGAGTTCCAGGGCCGATCAGCCTCTTGATACGATGCATAGCACGTGCTATAATCTTCTATCATGATCACCATCATGCTTATTTACTAGTGTTTTAGGGCTATATTTTGATTTTTGGTATCAAAATGTTCAAATAATAAAGGCCACGGGGCCCCATGTCCTTGGATGATAATTTTTGTAACACACCTTTTACATACTAATTTACCTAATGGAGACTACTACTTATCGTTTCAGTTTATGTTGTTCAATATGTGGATGAATATTGTTTTTGTTTACAAATGTTTCAAATGTCTATTTAACACATGATTTGTCAATGCATCAGTTAATTTTTTTAAATTTCTTAGAACATGTTGGTATTCAATTTAATCAAACTATTAGTCCAATAGATGGACCTGTAAAAGCATTCTTAACATTTTTGAACTTCTTACTGCATGGACATTGTTTAAATGTAATACTATGAACTATGAATCTAACCTAATGATCAAATGGTGAATTCCAAATGAAATGGAATCAGATAATAGTTCAATCACTGAACTATACTATGTTATGTTATTCGTCGCTTGACCAAGGCATATCCCATGAATAGAAACTAACTCATCAGTAGGAAATTAAATAGCCAAGCCGCGAACGAGAGATTATGAGTACTACGACTAGCGCCATCAGAAAATAAAATGTAAGTCTGAGGGAATGTTGACATCTTCAAATCAAGTGTAACACAAGATAATCAGGAGAAGTAGCAGGAAATCATAAAAAATTCAAAACCTGTCACGCACACTCATAAAAATATGATACAAGTAATGTACAAAATCTTCACAAAATGAATCGCTCATAATATTTCTTTAGGTAAATACCATTCCTTGGTTCTCCCAAAGAAACATTTTCATAATCAACTAGTTCATAGGTCCCTTTATCTAGTACATGTTTCACAATGTAAGGACCATGCCACATGGGTTCAAATTTACTAGCACCTAGCTTATCATTCGCTTGATCATAGACCAAGTCTAGGTCACCTTCCGAATATGAATGAGGATTCATGTTTTGGTCAAACTGAGCCTTAACTATGTCTTATGAGCCTCACTAGCTAGTGCAAAATCACGGTGAGTCTCATTTAGTCATGCTAAGTACAAATAACGCTCTTCCTCCGCAGCGGTAGCTGCTAAAAACTCAATGGCTAGTTTAAATGACATAATTTCACATTCAATTGGACAGCTTGAACTGCTGCCAAGGAAAATTTCTCCACATGTGCATATTTGATCTCATTTTTTGTGATACTTCTACTCAGATAATAGATCACATGTTCATCGTTAGATTCATATTTCTAAACTAGAACCATGCCAATGGTGGCATCATATGTATCTAAATACAAAAAATAGTCCTAACGATAATCAGGAGGATGCACCAATGGTGTATGGGTTAACACATTTTTCAATGCATCAAAATATTTTTTAGCAAGCTCGTCCTAGATAAATGGGATGCCCTTTTTCAATAGTCAAGTAAAACCTTTAGTTAGCTTAGAATAGTTAGGAATGAATCTACGTAAAAATTTCACTTTCCCTTGCAAACTTTGGAGTTGGCAGAGATTGGAAGTAGGAGGAAAATTTACAATCGCCTGTACCTTGAGCGGATCGACTCAAATGCCTTCCTTTGACACGAAAAATCCCAACAATCGACCAGATTGTACAAAAAAAATGCATTTTTGAGGATTCAGGTGAATATTGTAATGCCTACATCTAATGAAAAATGCTCTCAAATGCATCGGATGATCTTTTCGTTTCAGTGAGTGAGCTGGAAAGTCATCCAAGAAGGGTTGTACAATATGTTTGATAACATGAAATGCGTAAGACGTTTCCCTTCGAAAATTCAGGCGAGCATTCTTCAATCCAAATGGGATTTTTCGATAAGCAAAAGTTCCCCATGTATAAATGAATGAATTTTTATGCTAATCAACAGGGAGTATGTTTTTTTTATTGTATCCGGAAAATCCGTCCATAAAAGAGAAAATCTTGTTTCTGGCACAATCATCAACACTTTGATCGATATAAGTGGTATGATAATTTTTCTTTGGACAAGCTTTGTTGATATCCCTATAGTCAATGCATACTCTAATTGTCCCTTGCTTCTTGTCAACTAGAACAATATTGGACACCCAATCAATCAAGGGAATAGGCTAAATGAAACATGCTCTAAGTAATTTTTAAACGTCAGCTTTTATAGTAGCAACTCTTCATGGATGCACTGGATGTAATCTTTTTCCAATTGGTTTGGCTTCCGGGTAAGTCTTTATTTCGTGAATTACAATGCTAGGGTCAATTCCTGGCATTTCTTCATAGGACTGGGCAAAAATATCTCATAATTCTTAAAATATGGCTTTATATGTATCAATTTTTTCAAGGGAGCACGAAGCACCTATGTGAATGTTCTCGGTAATTCCAGGTTTAACTGAGATGTTGATTGGTAAAATTGTAGAGATGTTACCTAGATTGTTTTTAGATTTAGAATGAAGGATTAACATAGGACATTGAGGACTATCCACATTCTCAAATGAAAACATATATGAAAAATCATTCTCGATTTTATCAAGGTTAGGCAGAAAGGATGAACGATGATGATAATCGACCCATGGAATTTCGTCCAAAGTCATGATTTCCATAATACTTTCTTTAATTAGAAACTTGTTATCGAAGGGATTAGGAAATGGTATTGGTACTAGCTGTGAAAAATGAAAATAATCATCAATGATCGCATTCACTCGATCAATATCGAATGATGGTTGGTTGGAAAATGATTGAACTGCCTAATAAGCTGATTCAAATGGGCTCAAAGGAATCTCACTACCATACGAGGTTAATTCAGACTCTAAAGGAAAAATCCAAGGATCATAAGATTTTATCGTTATTGATGTAATCATATTAACCTGGGAAAAATTATGAGGAAATTTTGGTGGAGGGGGTGCAAAATTTCCCATGAGTGATGAATCCTTAAGTAAACCTACCCCAACATATTGATACCCAGTAACCATTTTCCCAATAAACGGTACACTACTTGTAGAATTAGGTTCTGAAGTGTAGTAAGATAATTGGTCCACATTTACAATTTTTCCTTTATGGGGAAACATTATCATGCAAAAAAATGACTAGACCACTGCCAACATAGAATAGTTCCAACTTCGACCCAGTAAAAGGTTATAATCAAGTTGAGCATCAACAACTTCAACTTCAATTGCAATCGTCTTACCTTCTAACTCTATAGGTAGATCGTTTAGAATTCCATATGGACAAAAACCTCTTCCATCAAAGGCTTTCAAATTTGTGGGAGACTGATTGATGGTTGGAGAACCCAAGGCTTTCCAATAATAAATAGACATGATACATGTAGAAGCTCCTTCGTTAATTATCGTGTGAAAGACTCATTTAGTTTTGACGAAAACTGGTATTTTAAATTCTAGTTGATGCGGAAGTCTAGGTACTTGACTCTCAAGATCAGAGACAATGAGATTAGAATCCTGGGGATCAATAGCTCCTATTGCTGACAATAGAAATTTCCTTTGTGTTGGAAAATTATGCAACACTTCAAGGGCTAACATTCTTGAAGGTGACATTGCCAGATCTTCAACAATGTTGTAATTATGAGCAGCTCGTGCATGAGGATTAAAAGTTGGCTTTAGAAGAACACCTTTAGGAGGCAGTCAAATCACCATGTCAAAATTTGGTTTTTCAATCTGTAATGGTTCAGAAGGAGGAGGAATTGATGTGGAATATTGACTAGGTGACTAGCATCATTTCCATCTACGACGGGACCCTTAGATTTGTAATCCTTAGATCTTGTGGCTACCATAACTTGTGAGGACATCATCATGATATCTACCAATGTGGAAGAAGAAGGAGGGTTGTGTGAAACCATCTTACTTTCTTAAGAAGGAAATGGATCTTTCAAAACAATAGGGATGGGTGAACCTTTAGCGAATTTAGTAACCTCAGTGTGATGAGGGCACTCCTTGGTGTAAAGATCTTCATCACAAATTAGACAAGGATAATGAGGATTTTTAATTTCATCAAACGGTTCGTTTTTTGTCTAATTTCTCTTTGGAGAAGCATTTTGTTTCGCTTTACCTTTTCCTTTATTTTTACCTGCGGCTAATTTATTCTTGCCATTAGATAAATATATGGCATTGATCTCAGAAGCAATTTCTGGAGAATTATTTTCTTTGGGTGAATCCGGTAAAGTCACAATCTGAGTAGTTTTGGAATTCTTATTCTTTCTCTTAGATTAATGGCTAATAGAACCAATAACACTATCAATGGTGTGAGATCCCATAGTAGTTGAGGTCATTTTACTAGGGTGAGGCAATCCAGAATTTTCTCACACAAAGTGCCAGACTCTGTGTAAACAAGGTCTAAATACTGGACACAGGAAATTACCTGCTCTTCAGTTACAACACCTCCCTTGGCTACACCTTCAGTAAAGACTGGAAGAAATGATTTTGTAAACCATTTGGCCAAAATCTGATCTAGAATAAAAAAAAATTAACTAGATGATGTCTACGTTTCCATTCATGTATATGATCGGAAATTTAAGTAGACGAGGATTGTTTCAAAGAATTCAAAATCTTGGTACCAGTATCATAACGTATCAGTAACTGAAAATGTGTCAAGAATGCAGTGGTTAAGGCATTGGATTTATGAAATGATCCAGGTGGATCGTACAGGTCCAAGTACAAGTGACTTAAGTATAAAGGCTCAAAAATCAAAGTTTCAGAAATGTGGCAAACTTAGTGTCAATTTTAATATCTCGTCTTTCTGATTCCAATGGTGCAGACAACACTCAATTCCGAGTCTGTATGAAAGAGTTAGGAGCAGTCCAATTTTGAGGGTTGACTTGGTGATGTGGCAGCTTAAGGAGGCGAAAAACTTGCAGAAACTCGGCCAACTCCAGGAAAAATTGTGGGAAGGTTAAAATGACTCCTTCGGTCATTTTTTGGAATTTTCAAAAATATCAGGTTGTTTTAAAGGATCAAAAAAAAAAAAATTTAAAAGGGCAGGGCGGGCCATGATCCCAGCCCTACCCAACGGTCATAAAAAAAAACAATATAATTTTAGGGTTCGGAAACCATGACCTTACCGGACCCCAATGCTCATAACTGCACCATATTAAATATGGGTGGCGAGGGTTGTTAACCCCACCGCCAACCCAACCCACTCCACCGTAATCAATATACAGAGTCGACAGAGATTATGGGGCAGGTTGCCCAATTCAGGCCCGGCCCCCCCAACTTACCCATATTTGATATTAAAATATATACGATGGGGTTTAAAAAGAAAATGGTGCATTTTTTTAAAACAGATTCCGACCTAATATGAAGGGGGTGGGGTTTGACCACCCAACCCCCTCCCCCACATTAAGGATCTCAACCAATTCGGCTAGCGGCTCCCTTAGGGAGTCCGCCAAGCCTCTCATACTTAAACCATTCATTTAAGCAGCGCACCCAGGCAAGCCAGGAGCGTCACGAAGTACGAGACAGAGTGAAACCATGAGCGTTGTGCAGGAGGGGGGAGCGGAACCATGATCTAAGACATTTCCAAACGAGCCATATTTTCACTTTGTCAGAATCAGGAAAATTTTATATGGATTCTGCACCTCTCGGCGCCACGAATCCAACGGTATTTTCCATTTCTTCATCATAGGTCTCTAATTTTTGGGCACTTTTAGCTATGGAGGTATAAGGGTGTAATTTTTCATTTAATGCTTGAACTTTCATTTTATTTTCAAGTTAATGAAAGAGGGCCTCCCCACTGATAGCAGGGCCTGGAGACGTAGTCCCTCCTGGATGAACTCCAATATCAATTATATGTCTTCTTGCATGATTTTATGTTCTTCTCTCTTCTTATTTTTATGCCTTTAAAGTTTCATGGTTAAGATGCAATTTTACATGTAATTCTTCAACACATCTCAAGCAAAATATTTTGGATCAAGTGGTATCATAGCAGGTGTTTGTATATGTGAATTGCATGTTTGTATGCTAACTAGAAGCTGGCTACGAAGAGGCGAAGGGACACTAAAGTCTTTTGATCCCGAAGCGGGACGTGCACATCGAAGAAGAAACATGGATGATGTTGTTCGAAATGAGGAGGAGCTAAACTTCTGCAAGACCTTCTACACCATGGTAGACCAGGTCGATAATTTTTTGAGATTCAACAAGATGATGAGCTTAGTGAAAAGAGTCGCCTTCACTAAGTGGGCCCGCAGGCTATTTTTGGCACAAAGTCTATTTTTAGACTATGTCTATTTTTAGACATGTCAATCATATTCTATGAGTTGCAAGATGCTATTTGTGGATGGTTGGTCAAGTTGGAAAAATAGATGGACTTCTATTTTTAGACATATTTGGCAGAATCTATTTTTAGATTTCCAGTCTAAAAAGAGATATGTCGAATCTTATTAGCTCTTAATAATATTTGGACTATAAACATTATCTTATTCTCTTGGAGCACTTCAGTTAAGTGCACAGATGTGGCACAGAAGTTGACAGAAGGAATTACGCTATTCCTGAGGGTTTACTGGAGCTAATGCATGAGGACTTCAATAAGAACTCATGTGACAGAGTTTGGTGGAGTTATAGAAGTAGTTGGTGGAGTTGTATTCAGTTTAACTCGGTTAGACTCAGTTGAGATAGTTGTATCTAGTCTAACTTATTGATACACTAGTGAGAGTGGTGTGAATTAATTAGTTAATTAATTCACTAAATAATAACTCATTAATCAACTGAATAATACATCGGTTAACTACAGTGCATGGCAGTTTCAGTGGAGACCACTGGAGAGGTAGGTGAAAGAGAAAGTGTGACTATCAGTTGTGACTATAGTGATGCATTGATTGCATCCAACACTCAGTGGAGATGCCAATGAGGATTGTGCAGTGCAAGCTAGGTGGATTCGAGTTCATTCAAATCCATTCTTCAGCAGGGATTGTGCAGTAGAGGCAGGCTAGCAGGTGGCAGAGATCGGTGCATGGATTTGCAAGATCGGGCCTGATTAGTGTGTAGCGATTGTATTATACTGAGAGCTTGACATGTTCAGCTTTGTATGAGGATTGTTACATGATCTCTATGACATATATTATATACAGATAGTTGTGGCTTTTAGCTTCAGGCTTTCCCGTTAAACAGTTGTGTTAATGTGTGTGAATTTTTATGGTTTTATGTGTGCATTGCAATTGATTTAATTTCCGCATGTGATGATCAATGGTGGAATAGATTCTATATTGTGCATGATGTTAAAATAGTGTGTGATTAGGAGAATATTGGATATATAATGCATTAGTTATATAATTTCTACATGGTATCAAAGCGATATTGATCAGAGCATATTGAAATTATTGAAGCGGTTGAGTTTTGTGCTGGTGGAATTCGAATTTGCTGCAGTGTTTTCTTGGTGTCGAAGTTGAGCATTCATTGAAATGTCTTTCAATGGATTGTGATTGGAGTATTCCCTTGAGGTCAGGTTGAATTATATTTCATGGAAGGACAGGATGGAGGCGGTGCTGGATGATAATGGGTTGAAGGAGTTCATAGATGCAGAAATTCCAAAACCTACTTCTAGCGATGCAGCCGCACTTGACGCATGGAAAAAGAAGACAAAAAAATGTCGAAGGATTCTGTTGGAAGGTGTGAAGGATCACATAGTTTCCATCCTTCATGGTAAATCTAGTCCATTCTTGATGTGGAAAGCTTTGACAGACTTGTTCCAAAGCAGAAGCGACCAGAGGAAGTTGGCACTTAAAGACAAGCTTAGAAAAATAAAAATGGAGAAAGGCAAAAGTATACCCAAGTACCTCACGAAGTTTGTCCAGTGCAGGGATGAGTTGGGAAGTGTGGGGGTTACTGTAGATGAAGAGGACTTGGTGAGCTTGGCTCTCCTTGGGCTTTCGAAGATTTGTCTTAGCTACGAGGACTCTATCAATGGTCAAGAGAAACTGCCGGGATGGGAGCGACTTTGGTCAAATCTTGTGCAGGAGGAGATAAGGCGGGGTACCAGGGATGGATCTTCATCGAAGAATGAAGATGAATAAAATTGCGCTTTGGCTACTAAAGCAAGGAAAGGGAAGGGAAAGAAAAATCCTTCTCAATCCGGTGCGAAAAGCAAGAAGCAGGACTTGTCCAAGGTGAAGTGCTTTCACTGTCACCAACACGGACATTACGCCACTAATTGTCCACAGAAGAAGAAAAATAAGCAGGCTGCTAGATCTGCAGCTGGAGAGGCCTTAGCCTCGCAGTTTGAGCTGTATTTTTCGCTGATCGCATGCTTGGTTTCAAGTGTGATGGGATCAGTGTGGTTTCTTGACAGTGGTGCGTCTTTCCATATGACCAGAGACAAAGATTTGTTCAATGATCTGGATGAGAAAGATCTTGGAGTGCACATCGAGATGGGCGATGATGGTAGGTACAGTGCGACTGGTATCGGGACCATTTCCTTTAAGAGGGAGTCTAGTAAACCTTTCATATTGAAGGATGTCATGCATGTTCCAGGATTGAAGAAGAATCTGATCTCTGTGGCAATGTTGGAAGACAAGGGTTATGATGTTGTCTTTAGCGAGGGAAAGGCTTTCATGTGCAGTAAGGCAACTGGTGAAACCCAGAGGATAGGGGTTTGAGTTAAGAACCTTTATCAATTGCAGGTAGATGGCTACGCAGCAATGGCAGGCAAAGCAGAAGGAGTGGTGATCCAGGATGAGGGCGAATTGTGGCACAGGAGATTGGGCCATCTTCACCATGGTGCTTTGAAAATTTTGCAGCAGATTTCTACCGGGCTTCCCAAGGGTACACTTGTGCAGTCAGATCAGTGCAAGGGATGTAATTTGGGAAAATTTGTGAAGACCACCTTTCATGAGAAGGATAGTCGCGCCACGACGATCCTTGAGAGAATTCACACAGACCTGTGTGGACCTTTCTCAGTAGCTTCGACAGCAAAGCACAGGTATTATGTGATATTTGTTTATGAATTTTCTCGTAAGTGTTGGATCTTCTTCATGCAGAAGAAGAGTGAGACATACTCAAAGTTCTGTGAGTTCAAGGCACTGGTTGAGAAAGAGTTCAGAAAGCAGGTGAAGGCTCTAAGGAGTGATAAAGGTGGTGAATTCATCTCTGGATAATTCAAATACTTTTGCAGCGCAGAAGGAATTTGAAGAGAGCTCATAGCGCCTCATAACCCACAGCAGAATGGGGTCACGGAGAGAAAGAACAGAACGATCGTGGGTGTTGCACGGGCGATGTTGCATGATCAGGTCCTTCCCATACACTTGTGGGCTGAGGCATGCAACACTGCGGTTTATTTGCAAAACCGTTGTCCTCATAGAGTACTTGGCATGAGTACACCCGAAGAGGCATTTTCTGGTAAGAAGCCTGATATTTCTCATTTGAAGATTTTTGGCTCCTGTTTACATTCATGTGACGAAGGATGCCGGGGAGAAAGTTGGAGCTGACGCGAGAGGTTGGGATGTGTGGGGTACACAGAAACACCCCACAATTATCGTGTGTATTTTCCAGACAGTCGGAAGACTGTTGTGCGATGGGATATCAAATTTCATGAGGAGAAAGCCATGAAGTTGTCGCTTGAGAGGGAGCTATACTTGCATGCAGATGAGGAGCTACTTGTTCCTAAAGATGAGCCTCAAGATGTGGATCAGCCACAAGAGGAGGTTCATGGAGTGGAATAAGCCACTCATGCAGCGCCAAACATTAGAGGGCGGAAGCGCACTACAGAAGCTGAGCAATTGAATCTTGATGCAGCACAGAATGTAGGAGCACCTACATCACAGCGCAGACAGAGACAGTCACCTGATCGATATACTAGATACATGGCTCTAATGAGCAAGTTTATCGTGACAGAGCTATCCTATTTCGAGGCAGCTGTGGAGGACCCCGCATGGGTAGATGCCATGGTGGAAGAGTATGCCATCAATTGTCAAAAACAGTGCATGGGAGATTGTCCCAAGGCCGAAAGGGAAATCAGTGGTAAGTTCGAAATGGATCTACAAAGTGAAGAAGGCTACTGACGGGAGTGTCGAGAAGTACAAGGCAAGATTTGTTGCCCGAGGCTTCTCACAGATCGAGGGGATCGATTATGAAGAAACCTTTGCACCTGTTGCAAGGTATTCTTCCATACGGAGCATCCTTGCTCTCTCAGCGTAGATGGGTTGGCACATTCATCAGATGGATGTGAAGACTGCGTTCCTAAACGGAGTCATTGAGGAGGAGGTGTACATAGAGCATCCTGAAGGTTTCGAAATCTTCAGCAGTGAGTCGCATGTGTGCAGGCTCAAAAGAGCGTTGTATGGGCTGAAACAAGCACCTTGTGCTTGGTACACACGGATAGACAGTTATTTCACTAGACTTGGTTTTACCAAGAGTGAGGCAGATCCCAACCTGTACCAGATTGTGGTTGAGGGTAAGTTGTTGATCATTGTACTTTATGTAGATAATTTGATACTAATGGGTGATGAACTATTGATACACTCATGCAAGGTAGATCTTGCAAAGGAGTTTGAGATGAAGGACTTGGGCCTCCTTCATTATTTCCTAGGATTGGAAATTTGGTAGCGGAAGGGTGGAATGTTTGTGTCTCAAGGCAAGTATGCCCGGGAGATACTGGAGAAGGGATTCAACATACGAGGGGGCTGCAAGCCTATCGACACTCCTCTTCCTGGTGGTTGGAGGAAAGAGGATGCTACATCGGCAGAGGTAGTGGATGCCACTGTTTATCGACAGTTAGTTGGTTTGCTCATGTATTTGGTCAATACACGACCGGACATATGCTATGTTGTTAACCAGCTTTCACAATCTATGGTTAAGCCTACCAAGCTCTTTTGGAAGGCAGGAAAGCATGTCCTGAGGTATCTCAGGGGCACATCTGGGTATGGATTTTGGTACAGACAGTCGGATGAGGTGAAGTTGCATGGCTTCACGGATGCAGATTGGGCAGGGAGCCCAACGAACGGAAAGAGAACATCTGGAGGGATTTTTAGTATCGGGTCTACAGCAATTTCTTGGTACAGCAGGAAACAGAGATCCGTGGCACTCAGTTCAGCAGAGGTCGAGTACATGGTAGCAAGTTTGGCTGCATGCGAGGCTATATGGATGAGGAAGATCCTGGTCGAGTTGTTCGGTTCACACTTAGATCCTATTGTGATATATTGTGATAATAATAGTTGCATTAAACTCTCGGTTAATCCAGTATTTCATGATAGATCTAAACATATTGACATCTGGTACCATCATATCAGATATTGTGTGCAGCAGAAGATTATGTTACTATCTTACATTCCTACGGAGGATCAGGATGTTGATATTCTGATGAAGGCGCTCACCAAGAGAAAATTTGAATACCATAGAGATAGGATTAGGGTGGCAGATAATCCCTATCTTGTTGAGAGGGAGTGTTGAGATTCAACAAGATGATGAACTTAGTGAAAAGAGTCGCCCTCACTAAGTGGGCCCCTGGGCTATTTTTGGTGCAAAGTCTATTTTTAGACTATGTCTATTTTTAGACATGTCGATCATATTCTATGAGTTGCAGGATGTTATTTTTGGATGGTTGGTCAAGTTGGAAAAATAGATGGACTTCTATTTTTAGACATATTGGGTAGAATCTATTTTTAGATTGCCAGTCTAAAAATAGATATGTTGAATCTTATTAGCTCTTAATAATATTTGGACTATAAACATTATCTTATTCTCTTGGAGCACTTCAGTTAAGTGCACAGATGTGGCACAGTAGCTGACAGAAGGAATTACGTTATTCCTGAGGGTTTACTGGAGCTAATGCACGAGGACTTCAGTTAGAACTCATGTGACAGAGTTTGGTGGAGTTATAGAAGTAGTTGGTGGAGTTGTATTCAGTTTAACTCAGTTAGACTCAATTGAGCTAGTTGTATCTAGTCTAACTTATTGATACACTAGTGAGAGTGGTGTGAATTAATTAGTTAATTAATTCACTAAATAATAACTCATTAATCAACTGAATAATACATCAGTTAACTACAGTGCATGGCAGTTTCAGTGGAGACCAGTGGAGAGGTAGGTGAAAGAGCAAGTGTGACTATCAGTTGTGACTATAATGATGCATTGATTGCATCCAACACTCAGTGGAGATGCCAATGAGGATTGCGCAGTGCAAGCCAGGTGGATTTGAGTTCATTCAGAGCCATTATTCAGCAGGGATTGCGCAGTAGATGCAGGCTAGCAAGTGGCAGAGATCGGTGCATGGATTTGCTAGATCGGGTCTGATTAGTGTGTAGCGATTGTATTGTACTGAGAGCTTGACATGTTCAGCTTTGTATGAGTATTGTTACATGATCTCTATGACATATATTATATACAGATAGTTGGGTTTTTTAGCTTCAGGCTTTCCTGTTAAACAGCTGTGTTAATGTGTGTGAATTTTTATGGTTTCATGTGTGCATTGCAATTGATTTAATTTGTGAATGTGTTGATCAATGGTGGAATAGATTATGTATTGTCCATGAAGTTAAAATAGTGTGTGATCAGGATAATCTTGGATATATAATGAATTATTTATATAATTTCTACATAAGTTGTTCTCTAGACTTGAGAAACTAGAGAAAGCAAGGGATAATGCTTCAGAAGGACAAGGTTCAGGGCATGGAGATAATGGAGGAGATCCACCTCCTTCTCCTCCAGCGAGTGAAATTTCTTCCTCCTCTTCTCACCATCATCATAGGAATTCAGGAAATGCATCTAATAAACATTTATTTAAGTTAGATGTCAAATTTGATCTACCCATGTAGAATGGTGTAAGTAATGCAGAGAAACTTAACAACTGTATTAGGCATCTTGAAATCTACTATAGGATTCAGTAAATTGTGGAGGATGAGGCAAAGATCTATTTGGCTTCTCTTCAGCTGAATGGCACAGCTCTCATCTAGTGGGAGATACAACTTCAAGGCAACAGTAATTTGGGTAACCTTCTTTCCTCATGGTCAAATTTTATTGTTGCACTTAAAGATCAATTCTATCCCTTGGGTTATAAGCAAAAATACTTAATGGAGTGACAATACCTAAGACAAGGCAAAGGATAAAATGTGCAAAGCTTTACCGAAGATTTTAGAAAACAAGCACTAAGTTTGGGCATTTCATTATATTCACCTGAAGTGGTAACTAAGTATTTTGGGTCATTACATAGTTACATTAGACATTCATTGTTAATGTTTGAACCTACTACTATTGACTCGACTAGTGTAAAGGCCATTCTTCTTGAAAACAAGGTATAAATGATAAAGATGATCATTCAAAGAAACCACCTTTCAAACCTTCAAATGGAAAATTCAAGGGGAAAGGAAAGGGAAAGGAAAATAAGATGGAATCAACGAATAAAGATGAAGGAGAAAAGCCTTATTGCACTCACTACAAAAATTAAGGTCATCACGACGATCATTGTTGGAAGTTGTACCCAGAAAATAAGCCAAAGAGATATGGTGGAATGGGTAAGAAAAATATGGTAGCAACCGCGCAACAATACCTTGGATCTGACTCTGGCGATGAGGCATTGATCACAGTAGCAGGCACAAAAGGTACTCTTTCTCTTCATGTTAATTCTGAATCGCATGGAAGCACTAGTTCAACAGATGAGCCTCTTCCTAATGAACGAAAGAGAATTGATTTATTTCATATTAGACTTTTCATATATCATACAAAAGTAGAAACTCTATTTGATTCAGGCTCTCAAGCAAATTTAATCTCAGAATCCTTGGTTAAAAATTTAGGCTTAGAATTTAAGCCTCATCTGAAACCTTATCTGCTTCGATGGATATATGAAAAAGTAAAACTAAATGTAACTAAGCAATGTAAGGTTAAATTTGTAATTGCTTCTAAACTGGTGGATGAAGTAGAACTAGATGTCATACCATTGCATATTTGTGGTATTGTGTTAGGGAATCCCTATCTTTACGACAGGAATGCAGTTTTCTTTCGACATGAAAATAAATACCAAATCAAAAAATATGGGGTAGAGTATATTATAAGATCTCATCAAACCAAGATCAATGCCACTCTTGTAAGTGCAAGACATATGAAGAGATTGGTGAATTCCAGCAAGGGGTGTTTTCTCATGGTTGTGAGAGCAAAAGATGCAGAAACATCTGACGCTTTCCAAGGATGTGATCCAGCTCATAAACATGAATTATGTGAATTTATTTCTAACTATGATGAGTTGTTTCAGGAACCTAGAGGATTTCCTCTAAAATGATAAATCCAACATGAGATCCATTTGCAGCGTAATGCTCCATTTCCAAACATTGGTATGTATAGGATGTCATCTATCGAGATGGAGGAGATCAAAAATTAGGTACAGGAATTGTTGAACCAAAGGGTTATCCAGCCAAGTACTTCTCCTTGTGGCTCACCGATCATATTAGTACCCAAGAAATATGGCACATGGAGGATGTGCGTGGATTATCGGGCACTAAACAAAATCACGGTGAAAAATCGATACCCTCTCCTTCGCATTGATGATTTTTTAGATCAATTAAAGAATTATATCTATTTCCCCAAATTGGATTTTCATAGTGTTTATCACCAGGTCAGAAATGCAGAGCATGACATGTGGAAAACCACCTTCAAGACCAAACAGGGGTTGTTCTAATGGATGGTGATGCCATTTGGACTATGCAACGCTCCAGCCACATTCATGAGAGTCATGAATGATATTTTTAGGCCTTTCATTGATGAATTTGTCCTTGTGTATTTAGATGATATTATTGTCTTTAGTAGAACTTGAGATGAACATGTATGCCATGTAAAGAAAGTGTTTGATGTATTGAAAAGGGAATAATTGTATATAAAATTATCAAAGTGTGAGTTCAGGAAAACCTCTTTGGTTTATCTAGGTCATATTGTCGGTAATGTTCAATTAATAATAGACCCCTCCAAAGTTTAGGTGATTGTAAAATGGCCTAAGCTTACCAATGTAATAGAGGTCCGTAGTTTTCTAGGTGTAATACAGTATTGGAGGAGATTCATTGCCAACTTCTCCATTATTGCATCACCCTTACACACACTGACAAGTGTAAAACAAGCCTTTTAGTGGGGATCAAAGTAGCAGAATTCCTTCGAAGCACTGAAAGATAAAATTATCACCACACTAGTCCTGGCTTTACCTAATCTCCAGTAGCATTTTGAGATTGAAACTGATGCCAGTGGGTACGCCATGGGATTTGTACTGTTGCAGAAAAATAATTCGATATGTTACCATTCGGAGAAGTTCTCCCAGGCTATCATCAATTACCCCACTTATGACAAGGAATTGTATGCCTTGGTCCAAAGTGTGAAAAAGTTGAAACACTACCTGATCGGCAAGGAAACAATCATCCATACAGATCACCAGCCCTTGCAATACCTTCAGTCACAGACCAAGCTACAACAGTCTCAAAATTTCAGGTGGATGGGGTTCCTACAGCAGTTTCATCTGGTAATAAAGTATAATAAGGGCACTAGTAACAAAGTAGCAGATATGCTCTCTCGCCCTCCTATTTCTGCTTCTATTATTTTGCATAATGCTTCGTTGTCTTTTGAAATTTATGCTGAAAAATACGCTAATGATGATGACTTTAAAGAAATATATGCAAGACTAACTCATGGATCCCAGGTGGACAACTATCATTTGTAGGGGAGGTTGTTGTATCACCTTGGCAAATTGTGCATACCCACAGCAGAAAGGGTACATGTAATTCGAGAGGCGCATACCTCTCTTGTGTCAGGTCACTTTGGTGTCAAAAAAACCTTATGTCATTTGCAAAGGTTTTTATTTTGGCCTCATATGAAAAACATTGTAACTCGATTTGTAAAGGGATGTGTGATCTGTTCTGTTTCAAAGCCCTCTAATAGAAAACTCGAGCTCTATACACTACTCCCTATTCTGGGTCGTCCATGGGAAAGTGTGTCGATGGACTTTGTAGGAGGTTTGTATATGTCTAGAAAGGGTCATGACTATTTGTATGTTGTTGTAGACCTCTTTAGTAAAATGTGCATATTAATGCCTTGTAAAAAGCAATTCACTGCTGAGCAGACTGCTTATCTTTTCTTTCAGTTTGTTTGGGTCCACTTTGGGTTTCCTACATCAATTGTGTCAGATCAAGACTCCCGCTTCCTTGGAGAGTTTTGGACAAGCTTGTGGCAAATGTTGGACACCAATTTGAAGATAAGTACGCCATTCCATTCACAAACCGATAGACAGACAGAGGTCGTCAACCATACCGTGGTACACTTGTTGTGGGGATATTGCAGCAAACATCCCAAGTTGTGGGATAAGCATCTTCCATATGTGCAACATTCCTACAATCGAGCAGTGCATTCCTCTACGCAGTGTTCACCATTTGAGACATGTTTTGGTTACTTACCAAAGGACCCTTTTGACATGATATATGGAATGGATGAAGATTCCAATGGACGTGATGATAGGGACAAAGCATAGTGGTTCATCCAGCGGATACATACAATTCACTGAGAAGTGGAAGAGAAGTTGGAAAAGAGTCAGGCTCGATATAAGACCCAACTTGATAAGCACTGAGTTGACCATTAATTTCAAGTTGGTGACAAGGTGTGGTTCCATATCAACAAGGATCGAATGAAAGGGGAAGGTAATAAATTGCGACCAATATGGTATGGTCCATTTACCATATTGGAGAAGATTCGGAATAATGCTTTCTGACTCGATTTTCCTGTATACATGCAGATGTACTCAATCGTGAATGTGGAAAATTTGAAGCTTTATGAACCACCATTTATTATGGACACCAAGGAGGTGGGATCAGTGCCTACATTGGATGAATTTGCACCAGAGTATCTCAATGAATTTCCAGAAAAAATAATTCTTGATCGAAGGACCAGGACTTCACGACGAGGAGATGTGGAATATCTTCAAGTTGGTTTCAAAGGGGTGCGCCCAAGTAAAGCTAAATGGCTTGAAAAGGAGAAGGTGGGGGAGCAATTTCCTCACTTTCCTGTTTATGATAAGGCTTTTAGGGGTCCAAAAGCTCTTTAGTGGGGAGGAATGATTCAGATGGATCGTATAGGTCCAAGTACAAGTGGCTTAAGTACAAAGGCTCAAAAATAAAAGTGTCAGAAATGTGGAAAACTTAGTTTCAAGTTGAATATCTCATATTTCTGATTCCAACAACGTAGATGGCACTCAATTCTGATTCCTTATGAAGGAGTTAGGAGCAATCAAAGTTTGAGGGTTGACTTGGTGATGTGGCAGCTTAAGGAGGCAACAAATTTGCAGAAACCCGGCCACCGGATTTCGGCCAACTTCGGTCGGATTCCAGGCGAAATTGTAGGATGGTTAAAATGACTCCTTCGGTCATTTTCTATAATTTTCAAAGATATCAGGTTGTTTTAAAGGATAAAAAAAAATATTAAAAAAGGACAGGGCAGGCCATGACCCCGCCCTACCCAATGGTCATAACAAAAAACAATATAATATTAGGGGTCGGCGGTCATGACCCCGCAAGACCCCAATGCTCATAACTGCACCATATTAAATATGGGTGGCGAGGGTTTTTAACCCCACCACCAACCTAACCCACTCCACCATAATCAATGTACAGAGCCAGCGAAGATTATGGGGCGGGCCGCCCAATGCAGGCTCGACCCCCTAACTTACTCATATTTCATATTAAAATATATACGATGGGGTTTAAAAATAAAATGGCGTAGTTTATTAAAACGGATTTTGACTTAATACAGAGGGAGTGGGGTTTAACCACCCAACCCCCTCCCCCACATTAAGGATCTCAACTGATTCGGCTAGCGGCTCCCTTGGGGAGTACGCCCAGCCTCTCATACTTAAACCATTCATTTCAGCAGTGCACCCAGGCAGGCCAAGAGCAGCACAGAGTACGAGAAAAAGTGGAACCATGAGTGTTGTGTAGGAGGGGGGCGAAACCATGATCTGAGCCATTTCCAAAGGGGTCATATTTTCACTTTGTCAAAATCAAGAAAATTTTATATGGATTCAGCACTTCTTGGTGCCACGAATCCAATGGTGTTGTCCATTTCTTCATTAGATGTCTCCAAATTTTTGTCACTTTCAGCTATGGAGGTATAAGGGTGTAATTTTGCATTTAATGCTTGTACTTTCATTTTATTTTCCACTTAAGGAAAGAGGTCCTCCCCACTGATTAAGCAGGGTCCGGAGAAGTAGTCCCTCCTAGACGAACTCTGATATCAATTATGTGTCTTCTTGCATGCTTTTATGTGCTTCTCTCTTCTTATGTTTATGCCTTTTAAGTTTCATGGTTAAGATGCAATTTTACATGTAATTCTTTAACACATCTCAAGCAAAAGATTTTAGATCATGAAAATAGGCTCACAGTAACTCGATATACCATTTTTTTGTTGAACCAGTTAAAATTCGTTGGAAATGTCGCAATTTAATGGAATCATCGATTAGTGAATTTGACGTGCACCAAAGATGAAATGTCATGACATGCTTTGATGGGTCTTCTCATGATTTTCCTTCAAACTTTGGAATGTCACTAGGAAACTTAGTAGGAATTTTCGGCCAATACGGAAAATAATAAATAGGATCATTCATTAGCCGAGAAAAATCTGGTAAAACTAAAGTTTTAATGAATGGTAATTGTCGATCGGGATCCTGTTGCGAATATTGATAACCCTAAGGGATAAGTCTAGTACCTAGAGGAGGATATCGTGCATATCTTGGGATAGCTTGTGCGGTTGGGATTTACATTCCTCCATGATAACTAGGGTGAGACATACCAAACTGTGGTTGAGACGTAATTTGATAAGTATGACCAGGGTATGGTTGACTCTGGAAAGGTGGATTTTGACCTAGTTTCCCCAAGTAATATTTCCTCCGAAAGAATTTGAAAGAATTTACTCTGATAAGGTAGGCCTTGAAAAGGTTGACCTTGAAAAGGTTGACCTTGAAATAATTGGCTCTGGAAAGTTTGGCCTTGATACAGTGTTTGCAAGGTTCCCATACTAGGTTTTCCCACAGGAATTTAAGGTATAGACTGGATCGTAGGACCAACTTGATAGGAATATGCCTGAGGGATAGTCTTAGTTTGTTGCACTGATACTTGAGGGGTAATTGGAACAGTAGTTTGAGATACTCCTAGGATGGGGGTTTGATGTGAACTTGTAACTAGTTGTCAAACAGACGTTTGTACAGCAAATTGGACAGGCTTTTTTGGACTACTCGGAATAGGCTATTGAATTGGTTGTTGAACAAGTGTTTGCGGATTCACTTAAATAAATGCTTGAGGAATCCCCTGGACAGGTTGTTGGACTTGTATTGGAATACCTTGGATGGGTATTTGTAGAATATTTTGTCAAGTAGGCTGAATAGGATGGTAAATTGGTACCTATGGAGAAACTTGTAAGGGTTGTTGAAAAAATGAAGGGTTCCAAATGGTATTCATCCCTGGATAAGGAGCAACAACTAAGGGTTGAGACATAAAACAACTTGAGGCATCTGACCATAGTTTTGGTAATTTCCGGTAAAATTTTGCCCTCCAACCGTAGGATATGATCCACCAAAAGGTTGTCCTCCAAGTGGAGGTGGTTTCCCCCCGGGTGGATAATAACTACATGTTGGGTTAACTTGAGGATTACCTACATTACCAGAAATCATATTAATATATTGGTCTGATGTCAAACCTTGGGCAGTAGAGATATACCAGTTGATATAGTAGAAATTTGAGATGAAGGAGAAGCTCCTGAAAAAGTGGTTGAAATCTACGAGGGACATTAGGACCACCATATAATAATGATTCTGGAGAGCTTTAAAACATGGATGTATCAGTAGGAATACTTCCAGAAATCATTCCTCACATATTAAATCCGGGCACAAAGTAATAAGGAGTGTGGTAACATGGAATGCCTTGACCTAAAAAGTTCAAAGGTGTGAAATACCAAGGATCCGACCGAAAAGGAGCAAAAGGAATGTCTAGAGAAATTGTTTGTTCATCGGTAAAAACTACAGTACTTGGAGATTCTTCTTCCTCGTCTTTAGTAATATCTTCGATACTAATGAGACCAGGAGGTAGATTATCGGTAATAATAAGTTTTACTTTAGGTGAATTTGGAGCAGGAGTAGGGGCTATAACATCTCAAGGAGACTCATGCTTGGAAATATCAGACTCACGTTCAGAAATTTCTGACTCAGTTAGTTGTGTATCTGAAATTTCTCCAGTATCAGATTCTGGTCTAATGACTTTGGTAACTACTGGTTCAAATTGAACTAATTATGTTTCAAATCCTTGATATTGATTCACTTCAGTCTCATATTCTACAAACGGTAGATGTTTCAGGTTGATCTTAGGTCTCGAATCCTGTTGATTTTGAACTTTCAGCTTTTTTTTTCCAATTGACTCAGTGTATACTCAGGGGGTTTACCTTGCATTCTCCGCGAATGTCTTGGTAATTCAGCCACAATGAATTTTAATTAAGAATCCAAACAATATCAAAAAATCACACCTAAGGCCTCTAAAAGTAGAAAAAAACAAATAACACATGCTAAAAAATCTAAGAGTCAAACCATACAAACAACCTTTTCACAACGAAATCACTAGTTGGTGATGAAATCCAACGTCGCAGAAATCAAGGTGAAAAGTATATATATATAGAGCAGGTGGAACCAGTTACCTAGACAACCTTCTTAATGAACACGATCTGGTGCAAGTGACTCCACTTATGCCATCTCGAGTGAATATTACCCTCCAAAAAGGTGCAAGTGAGTCTAGTCAACGTATGTTCCAGGTACAACAGAGACTTCCCCTTCACCATTTCCTCGGGAAGTAGCCCTAAGATTATGGTCTCTAAGGTTACAAATTACAATAATTCAACTTGGGGGGACAGTCGTATATCAGAGTACACGCAAGGGCAGAGTAACAAAGCTTAATCCCCTTGAAAGATCCTCAACATGGTTAATCTGAGGTTTATTTCCAAGTGACTCCCAAGTACCTTTCGGCACCGTTTGTAATGCATGCAAACCACTCTACGGTAACCAATGAAGTGGGTTATATCACTCCACTGGGTCTGATATGATCTCGTGCTTCACTCTCTTTCAAGAGGAGATTCCTAGAGAAAAACTACAATAAATGGATTTAGTCCCTATTGCAAGATTCTATTGTCTATTTATAGCTTTGGAAAGTTAACTCACTTCCCTATTCCAAAGTCTTGCAACCTGATCTATGTAGGTGGAAAGAGCCCTAAAAACGTAAAAATTCTAATAAATTTATTAACATTGTTATTAAGTTGTTGTTTACTCAGTAGGTAATGGATGTGAAATTGATGATATTATGACCAGACTCAAAAAAATCTAATGCAATTGAATATGAAATTGTAATCTTTTTCATTCAAGAATTCCTAATTATGGGAGAGTAAGAGTCGTTTTTATTTTCAAATAAAATGAAAAACTCAAATTTCCATAACATTCTTTTCCATAAAATGCCAATTTCACTGTGAGACAATTCAAATGGAGAAATTAAATCAAAATTTCAGTTCACTCAACAAGTCAAACAACCATGAAATGTCCTTTTACAAGCAATCACTCTTAATTTTTCAAAATGCATTGATAAATAAATCAAAATTTCGAAATGATTTTGTTCTAATGAATGACACTAAACCAATGATGTATACAGTGTATCTATGAACAACTTCAGTACTGAAAAAGAAATCATTTTCATTTTGAATTCAGCAAAGGAAGCAAATATCACAAAAACACTTAACCTTGAGAAACCCCACTTTTATTAAACTAAAATATCTTTCACAAATAAGAAAAGTAATCATTGAACCTGGTATGTTTGCAAGAAAAATACAGGGAGACAACAATCCAACAACAACCAATCTCTTTTTGTTAAATCAACAAGCAACTAAATGAAACCCTACCCAAATTTGTGAAAATGAGTAACTCTCAAGAACACTTCTTTATGACACCTAAAAAAACTCAAAAAGATTAACTAAAGGTCAAAAAAAGTGTAATAAATCATTCAAAACCCAAAATTCATACTTTGATCAGAGGAAAATATTTTTTTCCAAAAATTCCCAGGATGTGTGCAGGTGAACAGTTAAGTTCAATGCGCATGCACTCTGTTGCTAAAGCAAAACAGTGTAGATCTGCACTCTGTTGCTGAACAGAAATTGCGTAGAACGAGAAAACTTAAAGAAAAAATGAAATTCAAGCAAACAAATCACAAAATATAAAAGGTCACTATCTTGTCAAGAATCGGGTCAGGCTATCAAAAAAGGATCGAAAATCAAAGACAAGAAAAAGGAAGAGAACATGACCTTCCCCAGTGGAGTCACCAATTTGTTATATTGGACTAATCCCTCTTGTGGACAAGAGCGATCTCCCTAGATTTCCAAAAAAAACCTAGTAACAAGCATACAATCAATCTACTCTTTCCCTAAGTCTATCTTTACTTGAATCATAAAACTAGAAAGGAGAGGAATGAAACCCATACATTTTTACGACATGCTTGATGAAGATCCTGGTTATGCTTCGATGCAGCTCTTCAATGTTTGAAACATACTTACACATATAGAAACCAAAGGATCAAAGGCATATGTAACATAAATGATTTGATAATTAAAACTAATGATCAAGGATATTAGTAACTAGCATCATTTCAATGGATAAAATAGAAATACCATAAACCATTCATTAGATCCATAAAACAATGTAGTGAGAAAAAGAGCTCAATCGTATTAATTCATAAATATAGAAGAGTCTCACAACCTTTGCCTTAATGAGGTGAAGCTCCTCCCATAAGTCTACAATCCTTTCCTTGAATGACAAGCTTTCCAACCTAATTTGACCAGCATAAGTAGACCTTCAGCAACCTCCCTCAAACCTCTAAACTGTATTTTATTCATAGGCCAAGAGGAGGAATTTTCAAATCCATATCAAAAGTATGAGATCCATTAAAGGTGGTAATAGGGTTTCTTTAATAATGGGAATTACCTCCATGATGGGAGGGGTTAGGCTTGAATAGGCATGACCACGAAGCTTTCAGTTGGGATATATTCACCCAACAAGGATTCTAGAATTATATTTTTATTTTTAATTTTTGTTGAGTCACGTGTGCAGTCTATAATGGAAGACAAAACGCAGTTATGCGCGAGTACCAATGGTAGGAACTATGAATGCACAAAAATTGGCTAGGAAAGCGCGAAAGTCACTAAAAATTAGGTTTTTGGCCTTATAACCCAGAATTCTTGCTTTCTTCAAGGTGATTAATTTGTTGACTTGCAAGGGAGTGCTTTAGAACACATGAATTGGATGGAGAAAGATCCAGTTTAAAGGTCAGTTGTCATGGTGAAAAAATGACGTGTAACAGTGTCCTTGAAACATATGTGCAGCAATGTATTTAGAAGATATGTAAATCAATAGCAAAGAAAATCTAGTTCCTTTATGTTGGGTATGTGTTATATTCTTTCCATGATTAGTCCCACGTGTTGTACGTTGTGCCAGGTGCAGCAAGGGAGTCACAGGGGGGGAAATAGCCCCCCTTGTTGGGGTCCAGGGCAGCGCCCCTGGAAAAAAAAATTCAGTGGGTAGACCCAACCATGGTTTTGTGCATGGGTTTGCACATGGTTTTGGGGGACGATGGTTTTCGGCCCCTAGTATTTTGTAGATCTGGTCAAGGAAACTACGATTATGTTCTAATCCAGGGTGGTTATAGATTGGGTTTTATGAATGCTTCAGCATGTGTATATATATGTGTTGTAACACTAAAATGAATATAATGAAAAATCAAGCTGGTAGTCCCGATTTGGGATCCAGGGGAAAATATCTGTGTATATTTGTTTTATGTTTTATGCTCTTGCTATTGTTTATTTTCTGTCTTTAAGATTCGTTGCAGATAATTTCTATACAGGGTTAAAACCTAAACTTTAGACACTCTAACCTAGTATTCACCATTGAATCATTTAAGATTTCTAATTCCACTGTCGTTAAAATTAAGCAACAAACATATACCAGTTAGAACTCAAATCCAGGACCTCCCAAATAGCACTTAGAGAAGTCTACCAACTAAAATATTAGTCACACATTTGAGCATATTTCTAGAGGCTGACATCACCAAGAACGCTTCCCCTCAAGCCACACAATAGCTTGATCGCACCTAGTTTCCAATCTTTCTTTGATACCATGTTTAGGACCAAACTGCATGGACCAACTAGGATTGGAACCCTCGACTTCTCAAATACCACTGAAGGAAATCTACAAAATGAAATACCAACCCACACACTTGAGAATATTTCTATAGGGTAGATTTACCACCTACACCAGCTAAGAGAATGTGGCAAGTTGAAAGTTGATGTCGAAACAGTTGCACCGGGATAATTTGAGTTATCCACGAGGATGGGATTTGTTTACACGATTAATCTGGACTTTCTAAGGATCTTAGAGCAACATGGGTTAATTCTCTCTTTTATAGGGAAGTGATTAGTAAATAAATGTTTTCAAACATGATTTTATCTGTGGGACAAGAGAATATAACAATACATGTCCCTTCTAGGATTTAATTTTTATCATAAATTTTTCAAGTTGTTGACCTGTCTATTTATATTGTACTATAACAGTTCATTTTGGAAGTATAATGGTTTAAGCATAGTAGCGAGATTCAAATAAAAATACAAATACCAGGGTAGATCCATCTTAACTCTAGATATATCAAACACTAGGAGGGATCAAACAATTTATTGGGTACATATATAAGTGGAATGTGAAATGTCCACAATTCTTAATTAAGGTGGGTTAGGAAGTGTCAAGGGATCTACAAGACTTATTGATAAGACACAAGTACAAACCTCTAGGGTAGTTGGTTCTTCATAAAGTTTAGTAAATCAGGAGTCAAGGATCGATTTCATTTTACTGGTTTCACTTCAGATGGATGTTAGCGTCTACCACAAACCTAAAACAATAATCCATGTATCCTGGACTTGTTTGGTTGTTATATCATTTTGGAACTAGATTGTGCCAAGTATAATTTTCTTTTTTTGTCCCATAGGGTTGTATTTGGACTATTTGAGAGAAGTGGATTGTTTGACAAGTTGGCACGAGCATGTAGGATGTGATCCAATTGATAGTCTTATTTACCTAATGGAGAGACCATTGTTGCACAACCTTTCATGAGATAACTTCTTCAAACAACCTTCAAGAATTTCTGAATTTTAATTAGATTTGACTCTCCATATTTCTTCTAGAATTGAAATTTTTAAGAAAGATAGAGATTATCTTCCACATGAAGCCAAAGTAGATATGCTAGAATTCCTTGCTTAAGTGGGATGGAGGTTCCAGTGTGCTCCATCTTTGGCTCTTGGATATATTGATCTTGATATGAATGTATATTGGGTTTTGATGAGATACAAGTTATGTTTTCAAAAAATGTGTAGTTAAGTTGCAAGCTGCAAAAAAATTGACTTTATGAAACTTGCTAGTGCACTAAATGCATAGATTCTCTCACATTAGCATTTTATATAGAGTTCATTCCATTTAACATAGAGAATGATTCTATATATTGCATGATTAAGAAGCGGGAAGACATACTTAAGAGTCTAAATATAGGCCACAAGGGCTCCAATGACACAATTCATATAGATTTTTTTTATATGTTGAACACCAAATGATCCACGCGGCTCCAGAGACACATACAGGACAAAGAGGGCTTATGAAAGCTCAAAGATCAAATTGTTTGGATTGCTCTCAAACTAGGTTCAAGTTGAATAACTCGTTGTCCTGATCACAAGGTGCAAACGGTTCGTCAAACCGAGCTCGTATGCAAAAGTTAGAAGCAGTTAAAGTTCCAAGGTTGACATGATGATGTGGCAGGTTAAGGAGGACACAATTTGGAAGTTTTCTGGCCACCGGATTCCAGGAAAAATTGTAGGGTCATTAATTTGACTCCTTCGGACAAAATAACGAATTTTTAAAAACGTTAGTTTGTTATTAAAACAAAAAAAATATTTAAAAAAAGGGGGGTGGCAGGCCACCAACCCTGCCACCCCACCCACACATTATATTAAAATAACAAAAAATATGTATTGGAAGGTTCGACGAGCCGTGACCCCCGTCGAACCCACGGCACATAAAACAAACAAATGGGAGGGCAGGCCACCTCTGGTGGACCCGCCCTACCCTAGCACCATACAATGGAGATCGGTGGGTATCGAACTTGCGCTAGCCACGTGGGCCTGCCCGCCACTATGCAGCGGCCCCAAATGTTAACCATATTCAACGCTACCAACCATAACCCATGTCATATTAAATACTGACCGCAAGTTGTTGGGTGGGCCGCCCAAGGCAGGCCCAACCCCTCCAAAATTTAAAACGCGCCATTTATAAAACAAAAAATCGTGTTATGTTGGGAGGGGCGGGATTTGACCTCCCAACCCCTCCTCCTCAACCAATTACTTAATTTGCCAACAGAGCCTAATGGACTCGTTTTGCAAAGTCCACCCAGATTTTATACTTAAACCCTCATTCACATAGTGCGCCCAAGGCCAGAGGCAGCCAAGTGTGGGCACGATTTTCAAGGCAAGACCAATGCAGTGCGGGCACGAATTTCAAGGCAAAGGATGGGACGCAGTTCGAGACAGAATGTTTTTTATGCTTGGAGAATATTTTTATTCCAAGGAAGTAAAATTTTCCTGTGTCAGAATGTATTAAACTTTATATGCATTTTAACTAGAATTTCACAGGAAGCGCGATGGTGCACCCAGATTTACCATTTGAGAAGTAGTTTTGTAGATTCCCTGTGGAGGAGAATCTTCAGGAATCTTGGGGGAATCTTTCAGATTTCGTGGAGGCCGAAATTCACCAATGTCAGAATGAGGTCAACCTTATACTCATTATTCTCATATTTTCGCAAGGATCTCAATGGTGAGATCAAATTCTTGTTTTGAGTTGCATATTTCTAGATTCCCTATGGAGCAGCATCTTTGAGGAATCTAGGGGGAATCTAAAAGATTCCTTAAGGCCCATATTTCAACAGTGTTAGAATTCACCAAATTGACAGTCGATCCTACACCTCTCAGCGACACGAGTTCAGTGGTGCATTGAGATTTTCCATCTGAGCCTTATGTTTTTCGGCCACTTTTCAAAGTGGAGTTGCAGGTGTCAGCATTCAATGTGTGAGCAGTTGTTTTCAAGATATTTGACGCCACGAGATTGATGGTACAGCCATATCCAACAGTTTATCATCCTTTTCTTCAGATAGCTCCAGGATGTGAGGTATATGCAATGTGATCATGTACTTATTTATCTCTTTGTTATGAGATGCATTGTGTTGTATAGATCCTTGTTTGATGTTTGAAGTGGGATCTTTTTTTTGTCTTGATCTGAGATGTAATTTTCTATCATGGATTGTTTTATTTTGTTTTAGATCCCTTTGTTTCCATGTTTACAAGATACTCATTGTCACCATGTATGTTTGATTGAGATCCCTTTTTTTCCGTGTTCGGCAGGATACTCATAGTCATCATCCACGTGAAATTTTCATCGTGGTAGGAGTCCTTTTTATGAATGAGAGTTCCTATAGTGGAACATCTCGTGGAGAGATTCAACCAATTATGTGTGAGGGAATTTTCGTTGCATGACAGAGAAAACACCATCCATGTACATCATCACTATTTACAGCACTTAATGCAGCAGCCTACACCATCTCGACACTGAGGCCCAGAGACGTAGTCCCTCCTAGACGAACTCCGTTATCAATATGTTATGTTGTCAATGCTTTTTATGTTCCTCTTCTTTACAACATGCATATGTTCATTTATGTTCATTAACACTTCGATCAATGCAATTATAACACATTAGCCAAAGTAAAAGGTCTTGGTTAAAAGTGTAGCAGAGATTTACCCAAATCAAGTGATATCAGAGCGGTCTTCTTGCTGATTTGGATTGCAGGCGTGAACCATTAAAAATTCGTTGAGTTGAGCAATAGGGGATGTCAAAGACATGTACAGTACCATCCTCAGGGTGTCTGAGAAAGTGAACATGTTGTATGAATCTTATGAGAAACAAGCAACAGAGAACATTGAGTTGAAAACACTTTTGCAAGAAGAGAAAGAGGACAAGCAGCGATTGTAGCTTCAATTGCAAGCCACGACAGAGGAATTGGAAGAATTGAAGCGCAACGACCAAAGTCTTCAAACAGATCATGATGCATTGAAGACACTCCTACATGAAGAGAAGGATGAGAAGCAGTGATTGCAGCTTTGGCTACAAGGTGTAATAGAGGCCTTGGAGGAAGTGAAACACAATGAAGGCTTAGAGAAGCCCTCTTCACCTCTTTCAAAATCGATAGCTGAGGTAAACAGTGCCGATTTTTCTTCAATTTCTTCACATGATATCATTTCTATTAGACGTGTGGAGATACCCATTATAGGAACTGGCATGAGACTCCTTACCAGGTTGGGGTACAAAGGAGGAGGACTTGACATTCATGGCCAAGGCATAACTCAACCATTGGAGGTTGTGCAGAGACCTCGATATGCAGGTTTGGGATACACTGAAGGAGGATGTTCAAAGGAAATCAAAGGAAAACAGACATTTTTGAACTCACCAGGGAAGAGGACTGATGGGAACACTTCACCATCATCCCATGGTAGTGAGGAAAACTCTCATCACCATGATCGCACCAGAGATGACCAGGGAAGGTATAACAAGTCTCAATATTCTTGAGTTCATTTTGATTATAAGCATCTTGCTAATCATGAACGTAAATCATGGCATACGAAAACTTGTCATTTTTGTGGTTTACATAACCATGTCATTGCTGAGTGTTGGAAAATAATGGCAATACAAAGGAGGATGAGGCATGGAAAGCCTTCCCCACAGCAGGAAAAGAAATTGGTTAAGCAAGTCTAGAGAAAGAAGACCTTTTGCAGCCATTGTAACCAAAGTGGCCATCAAAGAGCCACGTGTTCAAGGCTCCATCCAGAGGAGCACCTTAAGGATGAAGTGTCGGTGCATGAATCGGTTGAAAAGATGTTCGACAAGAAAACGTCCTACAGGGAGATGATCCATTCACTTTGATAAGTGAGAGATGGTTTTTCTAGATGTGGTAGTGTGTCATGGCCGTGTTTGTAAATCATATGTTGCATTCTTAACTGTAAAAATGATGATGTGTTTTCCATCGCTTGTTAAGAAACAATGATATTTTGGCCTTGTTTTATAAGTTGTGTGAGGCATTTCATTTATGTAAAAGTGATGATGTGTTTTCCATCACTTCGAAATGCAACAATGATGTTTTAGCCTTGTAATGATAACTGGGGTGTGATTTCCATTCGATGTAAACTTGACCACCGAGTATGAGTTATATACTCGTGGAAAGTATGGAAATGTTTGGGTCATAGTTGGCCATATTTGAGCATATAATTTGCAATAGATTGTACTACATGTGTACAGAATATGCGGGTGTCGGCTCATCACTTAAGGCTCCGAAGAACAAAGGTGAAGGAGAGGGAAGGATGACATTTTTCAGGACACTTGTGATGTAGACATTGTACATAGCAGTTGTAGATTATTATTGATTCTTTTGGAGGACCAAAAGCTCCTCAGTGGGGAGGATTGATCCAGGTGGCTCTAGAGACACACACAAGACAAGAGGGCTTATGAAAGCTCAAAAATCAAAGTGTTAAGATTGCTCTTAAACTAGGTTCAAGTTGAATATCTTGTCGTCCTGATTACAACGGTGAAAACGATTCTTCAAACCGAGCTCTTATGTGAAAGTTAGAAACAGTCAAAGTTCCAAGGTTGACTTGATGATGTAATAGGTTAAGGAGGACACAATTTGGAAGTTTTCCGGCCACCAGATTTTGGCTAGCTCCGGCCAGATTCCGGGAAAAATTGTGGGGTCATTAATTTGACTCCTTCAATCAAAATAACGAATTTTTAAAAGGTAATTTTTTTATTGAAACAAAAAAATAATTAAAAAAAGGGGGTGGCGAGCCACCACCCCCGCCACCCCACCCACACATTATATTAAAATAACAAAAAAATATCTATTGGAAGGTTCGACAGGTCGTGACCCTCGCCGAACCCATGGCATGTAAACCAAAAAAATGGGAGGGCGGGCCACCTCCGGTAGACACGACCCTACCCCAGCACCATACAATGGAGACTGGCAGGTATCGAACCCGCGCCAGCCTCGTGCGTCGGCCCGCCACCATGCGGCGGCCCCAAATGTTAACCATATTCAACGCTAACAACCATAACCCATGTCATATTAAATACCAACCGCGGGTTGTTGGGCGGGTCCGACCCCTCAAAAATTTAAAACGTGCCATTTCTAAAACATAAAATCGTGCTATGCTGGGAGGGGCAGGATTTGACCTCCCAACCCCTCCTCATCCAATTACTTAATTTGCTAATAGCCAAATAGGCTCGTTTTGTAATGCCTGCCTAGTTTTTGTACTTAAACCCTCATTTGCACACTGCGCCCAAGGCCAGAGGCAACCAAGTGCGGGCACGATTTTCAAGGTCAGACCAGTGCATTGCAGGCAGGAATTTCGAGGCAGAGGATGGCACGTAGTTTGAGATAGAATATTTTTTATGCTTGGAGAATATTTTTTATTCCAAGGAGGTAAAATTTTCCTGTGTCAGAGTTGGAGGAGGAAAATATTTAGGAACCTTGAGGAATCTTTAGGAATCTTGAGGGAATCTTTTAGATTCCATGGAGGCCGAAATTTGCCGGTGTCAGAATGAGGTCAACCTTATACTCATTCTTCTCATATTTTCGCAAGGATATCAATGGCAAGATCATATTCCTATTTTGAGTTGCATATTTCTAGATTCACTATGGAGCAACATCTTTGAGGAATCTAGGGGGAATCTAAAAGATTCCTTAAGGCCCAGATTTCGACAATGTCAAAATTCAGCAAATTGATAGTAGATCCTACACCTCTTAGTGACACGAGTTCAACGGTGCAGTCATATTTTCCATGTGAGTCTTATGTTTTTCATCCACTTTTCAAAGTGGAGTTGCATGTGTCAGCATTCAATGTGTGAGCAGTCGTTTTAGGATATTAGACGTCACGAGATTGATGGTACAGCCAGATCCAGCAGTTTATCATCCTTTTCTTTAGATAGCTCCAGGATGTGAGGTATATGCAGTGTGATCATGTACTTCTTTGTCTCTTTGTTATGAGATGCATTGTGTTGTATAGATCCATGTTTGATGTTTGATGTGGGATCTTGTTTTTGTCTTGATGTGAGATGTAATTTTCTATCATGGATTGTTTTATGTTGTTTGAGATCCCTTTGTTGCCATGTTGGCGAGATACTCATTGTCTCCATGTATCTTTTATTGAGATCCCTTTGTTGCCATGTTCGGAGAGATACTCATAGTCATCATCCATGTGAAATTTTCATGCTGATAGAAGTATTTTTGTGAATGATAGTTCCTATAGCGGAACATCTCGTGGAGAGATCCAGCCACTCCTGCGTGGGAGAATTTTCCTTGTATGATAGAGAAAACACCATCCATGTACATCATCACTATTTACAGCACTTAATGCAACGGCCTACACCATCTTGACACTGAGGCCCAAAGACGTAGTCCCTCCTGGACGAACTTCGTTACCAATCCCTTATGTTGCTAATTCTTGCTATGTCCCTCTTCTTTATAGCATGTAGATGTTCATTTGTGTTCATTAACGCTTTGATTAAATGCAATTCTAACACATCAGCTGAAGTAAAAGGTCTTGGTTAAAAGGGTAGCAGAGATTTACCCAGATCACCAAAGACGTTAGAGAGTTATAGAGTTAATTATCGTGAATACATTATATTTTTCTACATTAACTATAATTTTTCTCTCATATTAAAACTTCATAGAATATGTTTGTCTAGACAACAAATTTGTTTCAAATTTCAAAGACTATATTATGATAATGATTGTCAACCTTCAAAATCTCACACCTAAATAGGGTGGGACTGCCCTCTCTTCAGGGCATATACAAATGAACTAATCTTATTTTAAATTTCACTTGCTCACAAAGGGTTCAATGTGGAGCATGTCATTACATATAGCATTCCCCGAGACATGGAGATATCTATCAAGCGTGTTCGCCTCCCCCTCCCAATTTCTCTATTTTAATTTTATTTTCTTTCAATTAAATATAAAATTAATTATATATTCAATATTTTGACTTGACCTTTTCTCTCGCCATCTAATTATAATTCTTTTGTATTTTTTATTTCTTTGCTTATTATTATTATTGTTATTATTATTCAATGGTTATTTTAGTATTTTAATAGTATTCTTTAACGACTAATTTTGTCAGCTTCCGCCTATTAAAGAATTAACAACGCTCATTTTTAATCATTCAAATCTCTCAGGTCCTTGATTATGGGTGGATTGTCCACCTGAAATGTTGGACAGGATTAAATATCCTCCACAGAGTTTCATCCAAAAAAAAATCTCTTAATATCTATGTTTCTCACTAGCTCAAAATCCAAATCTAAAAAACATAATATTTGAAAATATAGATTGTTATCTTCAGTGCAATTACAACGGCATTGAACTCCAATATTTTAATTAACAATATATGCAAATAGACACAATCAATAAACTATCCCCAAGGGTTAACGCAATTGGTTGAACCATCTGCCCAAGGAATGTTGTTGACAGGGAGACAAGGAGACAAAAAAAAAGCGTGAACACTAACAATTGTGCAGTCAATACAAATTATCTCTATCAACTTAATTAGTCACGACCAAAGATCCATACAAATATATGAATATATAAAATTAAGCAAAGAAGGTATGCATAGAATACCACAAAATCCCAACCATGTTTCTCAACAAAACTTTGAGCAATTTCTTTTCTTTTAAAATAAATCCTAGTATCTCCCACTTTTTCATATGGATCACCTATTAATTTCCATCCCAATAATGGGTTTTCCCACCTAGCAAATAAATCACAAAACTTCTTAATGGTTACTCCTCTTACATATTTTATTTTTAGCAGTGTGCACACACATTCCAAACAAGCAGTAATCAAAATCAAGAAATAAAATGATAATAATGATGAGATAGCAAGCACTTATCTATAAGATTCCTAAAACAATGAGTAACTATATGTGATAATCTTGCACACTTTTATGTCGACACAAAAATGATTTTCGGATTTTCCATTTTCGAACTTTTCCAAACCCTTGTTGTGTAGTTGTCCCACTAGGGGAGTATATTATCACTTGTGTTTTATATTAGAATTTTCCATGTTAGAAATAAACAAAAATAGAATTTTCACATGCGCAACATGACCAGTGAACTACCTTGAAAAGCCCAACATTAGTCATGACGATGACAAACCAAAAGCTGAAGAAGAATCTTATGAATAAAAAATTTGTTCATTATTGGGCCCAATATAATTTTAATTGACAAGGAAATAGACATATACACCATACTAAATGATGAGAAAAAAAATTTATGGCATCCAAATGCAAAAATGCGATGGGGCAGCATCTCCAATGTGCAAGAATATGTTTGGCCTGCAGCAATGTTTTTGGCCTAATATAACCCAACCATCAACACAAAGGGGGGGAAATGACTTAATTCATCCATCTATAGGAAACGTAAAAACACAAACTTTCCCAAATCAATCATTTTGTGTCAATAGCCCCAAAACCTCTCTGGATGTACCCATAAATTATAGACTGTAGCCATTGTTTGTGGTTATCCCTAAAATTCATCAGAATTTATAGAGGTCAACAAGAATCCCACCTTAAAATTACCCTTCAAGATTATTTTTTGTCATAGAATATGCATCCTTACATAGTGGGTATAGAAGCTAAGGTCTCTAATGACAAGGGATAGGGAACTCAGGGCTCATAAAAGATCGAACCTTAAATTTAAGTTTATTATTCCAGGTTAGTGCCATCAGTTGCCAAATATGGCTAATTGAACTACAAAAGTACAACATCCAGATACACATTGGGAATTCTAAAGCATCTCACACAAATAGTACCAAAAAATTATATATGAAATTTAATAATATGTACAAGAAATTCAATGAAGAACAAGTAAAAATAATAGGAAAAATGGGGCGAGGACAAAAATGAGGGTTGAAAAACAATCCCCATACCATTAAAACCAACAAAGATGGCTGATTATATTGTCACCCAACATATTTCTTAGCATCTAAGGCCATAAAATGTTGGTCATGATATTTTCTATAAGTCTAACAATTGGCTTGGAAATATAAGGTCTACATTGCTCAACCAATCTCGTAGTGGTGACTTGAAGTCTGCACTACTCAACCAATCTCGTAGTGGTAACTTTAACATAAGGACTAAGTAAAACCACTAAGTTGAGAACAAAAATTATGATACCATATCTTCACTTAGCAAGTAGAAGGAATAAAGACACAAAGAGGGAGTAATTATAGCTCAATTTGTAAATAAATAACAAAGAAACAAAGTAAATTATCTTAGAAACAATGCTAAATTCCCTATTAGGTATATAATATTTTCAAAATGAATGCTCATGAGCAACTGAAGGAACATGCATACATAAAAAATAAAAAAAATAAAACAGCTACAATTTCTATTCCTAACATTACACTAAGCAATTTGTTTCATTGTTGACAAGTCGAAGGGATAAAAATTCTAAAGTGAAAGAAGATATATTCCTATTTAGTCTCCAAAATTGACCAAAATAGGTCAATGGGACCCAAGAGTACAAGGGGTATTTTCAAATGAGGTTCTGTAGACATTTTGCATCAAAATTCTACACAACAAAATTACCTCAACAATTGTTAGAAAGCACAAAGTTCAGTCACCTTCTAATAAGTTTATTTTTGTGGTTTACAAGCACAATTTGGTGGCATTCTTGATTACTCATGATGGAAAGAATTCTTTAGCTAAATAATATAAGACATTAGACAATGAAGAGATAAACCATACATCCCCTTATTGTATTTCCCATTGATGAAACAACTTTATATGTGGAATTGGATCATGACTGAAGTGATCCATATTGTACTAGGAGTGGAATGAAGACAAAAATAAAGACAGAACCACATAGTTATTACAGGGAACACAATAATATAGTGAAACCCAAAAATGAAACTTAAGGAATCCCCCTGTTTAAATGGAGATTAATAACGAAGCCAAAGGAATAAAGTGTTTGGGGCTTAAAGAGAATTCACTTTTGTGGTAAATCTTTGGCAGTCGCAAGCCTATGGTGATAAATTACTCATGAAAGCCTATTGTTTGGATAGTATGGGTAGGACAACAAGTAAGTTTTTTTATTGACCCAACTTTGATTGCAAAGTGAGTTTATGTTTCTTGATAGTCTAAGAGAATTTGTTCAAAACAAAGGTATAAATGCTCTTAATCAGATTGTTGGTTTGGAATATTGGGGTAGGACAACAAGGATGGGTGTTGACCCTTTGATTTCAAAAATTATTTTAGATTGCTTGATAGGCTAAGAGAATTTGTTAAAAACAAAGGTATCTACATTCTCAAACAAATTGAAAATTAGATGGCCACAAATATATGGTAGCAGGGTTGGATGAAGACAAATATACTTGGGATAGAAGGTGAGGATGTTGATCCTTGGAATCCTACTTGGAAACCCTAGAAGGTGAGGATGTTGAATAAAAACAAAATTGGACCCAAAAAATTGTAGATCAGATGGCCATAAATATATGGTAGTAGGGTTGGATGAAGATAGATAGACCAAGGATAGAATGTGAGGACGTTGATCCCTCGAATCCTACTTGGAAACCCTAGAAGGTGAGGATTTTGAATAGAAACAAAATTGGGTCATACTTTCCAACTAGAGTTGCTTCTCTATAATGTAAATATCTTTTAATATTATCATCATCAAGGGAATTTTTTTCTTTTAACTATTAATATTTTACAATTTTTGACCAAATGTTATTTTTCCGTACATAGAATATTTGCAACATGTTCTCAAACAAAATCTCAAATTTAAAACTAAAAGAAATAAAATATTCCCATGTTTTTTATTAGGCTCATGAGCAGATAACTTATTGGAATGTAAATTGTTTCCTCTTTGTTAATATGTGTGTACCCTAGTGGAGGTTTGTAATTAAGATTCAAGTACATGGATTTTCCTGAAAATTCACAAGGCATGACCTTAGCAACGTACCACTTGCATAATATTTTATTGAATGAAATGATTTGAAGTCAGCAACCATTTTTGTATCTAAAAGTATAATACCTATAGCTTAATGCCTTTCCAGGTCTAGTTGTTCTCGCTTCCTTCCTACATTGATTTCAGACCCAACAATAATGGTTGAGGATCAATCAAAATCATGCATGTTAAGATAATGCCTTTAATGCTCAAGCATCACTGCTAATGCCTGGGACAATTATTACTTCAAATGTCTTTTCTGTAATTCATGTTACTTACCTCCCCATTTGCATATCTAAAATTATAATACCTATAGCTTCACACCTTTTCAATTCTAGTTGTTCTCACTTCCTTGCCTATATTGATTTCATACCCACAATAATGGAGGATCAATCAAAAGCAAGCATGTTAAGAAAAAGTATTTTATGTTGAGGCATCAGTGCTAATGCTTAGGCCAATTATTACTTTCAAATGTCTTTTTTGTAATTCATGTTACTTACCTCCTAGAGTTTTTCCTTTTCCCAAACGAATCATACTTTGGTGGAGGTGAGGTTGATCTTTTAACTGCATCATCGTCAATCTCCAGACTACCCAACTCTGGCTATACAGCAATTTTCTCCACAAGAGTCTGCTCAAAATTTGTACCACCACACATGTAGTAATATCACTTAACGTGACCTATGAAAACTACCATCCCCAATGGTATTTTATTGTTTATCTATGGAAATTTACTATCATTCATATTCTCCTAGGTAAGAAGAAGCAGAAAATAGAAGATAGGTTAGAATTTCATGTTTGAGACTAGAGACTAAACACTAAATATCTAGCTAAATAAAGCTAACAACAGCTAATAGAGAGAATATAAGATAAGGGGTTGAGAAAATAGAAGTGCTAGAAATTTAAAGGCTCTAAAAATATCGATACCAAGAAAAAGAGAGGGAGGATGTCATGAATTTTTGGTGTTGGTGGCCAAGGATGAGTGAGGAGGCAAAGAGGTGGGCCCATAATTGGATCCTCAATCACTATAAAAGGATTGATGCACTAGAAGAAGATATCCTCCAGGAAGTGGCCTAGACTAACAACACCTACTTGTATGGTCCTTGGAAATGCATGAGAACGAGCGAGTCCCACTCTCTAAAAATACAAGGCCAAAGGGAATAGTCTCCTAATGGAAACCTACCTACTTTGTTGAACTTGATGAGTAGCATACTAAAGTGGGAAATTTGGAGCTGCCTAAAGTTGGTCTATCTACTTGTTTGGTGGTGTATGTCCCATGACCTAGAATGGTAGCTACTCATAAGCCTCAAAGGAATAGTTCAACCCACTAGAGGAGGAGGTCAAGAGGAAACATGAGGCCTCATTGATCCAAACAAGTGATCTATTAGTTTTTATTTGGAAGAGGAAACTCCTATCTAGTGTGGGTCAAACTTCCAAATATTTCTCTGGACTCTAGATCAATGAAAGACTTGAAAATTAGAAATAATACATGGATGTATTTTTATAATGCTAAAACAAGATCAATCATGTTCTCTTGTGCTCTGATTTGTGTGGAAAATGGAAGGCCTTCTAAATTCTATAGAACTTCAAATATATAACTAAATCCATGTGCAACAACTGGTCAATGATAAATTTCCATTGAAGTGCATTAGTTGTCGTGACTATGGAAATTTTACAAACATTTCCAAATCCTCCCAACGCCACCTTCCCCCAACCCCACCAAACACCCCCACAAACATAATAAAGAATACATGTTTTCATAGTGTTAAATATAGACCCTCCAGTAAAAATAAAAACACAGGGACCCTGGCTAGAAAAGAAAGGGGTTGATATTCAAAAACGGAAAAAAAAAAAAAACTCCAAAGTTCTATAGAATATTTTGAAGAAGATCCATTGGAGAATAATATTGAGGCATAATCAGTGTATGTGTATGTATCAATCATCTGAGGGGAACACAAGAAAACCAAGGAGCAAGGGGACAAATGGGGCCCTCAAAAAATCTCAGCACCACTCTCAAAAAATGATACCTTGACTACCACCACTAGATGCCCCGAAGGGAATATTATGTAGGAGGATCCCTTGAATCAGATTCAATGGAAAATGAAGGACTATATGAAAAATAAAATCCTCAGCATGATGGGAAATCCACCACCTCGAGTCAAGGAGAAGAAGAGGTCCTAAAAGATGCTTACAACATTTTGAAATGGAGATAAGGGTAGAAGATCTACTTAAGGAACCTCCCCAACAAAATAAAGAAATGCCTCTCATACAAAAGTTACAACGTAAACAAGTGTTGGGCACATGGAATAAAGATCCCCCCAAGGGAATCCCTAGTGTCACAAATAGACTTGTGGACACGGGAATATTTTAGGGCATCTTTCAAAATTTACAAGAAAACCTTTTTTCCCTATCTTCAACACCTCGCACAACAGGGAGATGCAAGGAGGAACACAGAGAATGGGAAACTGATGTTGAGATTGCATCAATATAATGAGCTTAGTGGAAAGAAGTCACCTTCACTAAGTGGGCCCGTAGGCTATTTTTGGCGCAAAGTCTATTTTTAGACATGTCGATCATATTCTATGAGTTGCAGGATGTTATTTGTGGATGGTTGGTCAAGTTGGAAAAATAGATGGACTTCTATTTTTAGACATATTGGGCGGAGTCTATTTTTAGATTGCCAGTATAAAAATAGATATGTCGAATATTATTAGCTCTTAATAATATTTGGACTCTAAACATTATCTTATTCTCTTGGAGCACTTCAGTTAAGTGCACAGATGTGGCACAGGAGCTGACAGAAGGAATTACACTATTCCTGAGGGTTAAGTGGAGCTATTGCATGGAGACTTTAGTTAGAACTCATGTGACAGAGTTTGGTGGAGTTATTGAGGTAGTTGGTGGAGTTGTGTTCAGTTTAAATCAGTTAAACATAGTTGAGCTAGTTGTATCTAGTCTAACTGATTGATACACTAGTGAGAGTGGTGTGAATTAATTATTAATTAATTCACTAATTATTAATTAATTCACTAATTATTAACTCATTAATCAACTAAAGAATACATCAGTTAACTACAGTTCATGGACAGTTTCAGTGGAGACCAGCGAAGAGGTAGGTGAAAGAGCAGTGTGACTATCAGTCGTGACTATAGTGTTGCATGATTTGCAACACACAGTAGTTGGAGATGCCAATGAGGATTGCGTGAGCAAGGCTGGACCAATTCGAGTTCATTCAGAGCCATTCTTCAGCAGTGATTGCGTAGTAGAGGCAAGCTAGCAGGTGGTAGAGATTGGAGCATGAGATTTGCTAGATCGGACCTGATTAGTGTGTAGCAATTGGAGATTGTACTGAGAGCTTGTGAGGAGCTTTGTATGATGATTGTTACATGATCTCTATGACATCTAATATACAGATATTTGGGGCTTTTCATCTTTAAGCTTTTCCATAAAATATTGTGTTCATATGTGTGAATGTTTATGGTTTTAATGTGTGCATGCAATTGATTTTATTTCCGCAATTAATGATCAATGGTAGAAGAGATTTTGTATTGTGCATGAAGTCAAATAGTGTCTGATCAGGAGAATCTTGGATGTATAACATATCAGTTATATAATTTCTACATGGTATCAAATGATTATTGATCATTGGAGCAATTGCAAAGCATTGAAGCGGTTGAGTTTTGTGCTGGTGGAATTCGAATTTGCAGCAGTGTTTTCTTGGTGTCAAAGTTGAGATGTCTTTCAACGGATTGTGATTGGAGTATGCCCTTGAGGGCAGCTCAAATTATATTGCATGGAAGGATAGGATGGAGGCGGTGTTGGATGACAATGGGTTGAAGGAGTTCATAGATGCAGAAATTCCCAAACCTGCTTCTAGCGATGCTGCCGCACTTGGAAGCATGGCAAAAGAAGACAGAAAAATGTCGAAGGATTCTATTGGAAGGTGTGAAGGATCACATAGTGTCCATCCTTCATGGTAAAGCTTCTCCATTTTTGATGTGGAAATCTTTGACAGACTTGTTCCAAAGCAAGAGAGACCAGAGGAAGTTGGCGCTCAACGATAAACTCAGGAACATAAAAATGGAGAAAGGCGACAGTATACCCAAGTACCTCACGAAGTTTTTCCAGTGCAAGGATGAGTTGGGAAGTGTGGGGGTTATGGTAGATGACGAGAACTTGGTGAGCTTGGCTCTCCTTGGGCTTCTTAAGAGTTGGCATTCCTATCAAGACTCTATCTTTGGTCGGGAGAAATTGCCAGGATGGGAGCGACTTTGGTCGGATCTTGTGCAAGAGGAGATAAGGCGGAATACCAGGGACGGATCTTCATCGAAGAGTGCAGATGAATAAAATTGTGCTTTGGCTACCAAAGCAAGGAAGGGGAAGAGCAAGAATAATGCTTCTCAATCCGATGCGAAAGGCAAGAAGAAGGACATGTCCAAGGTGAAGTGCTTTCACTGTCACCAACACAGACATTACGCCACTAATTGTCCACAGAAGAAGAAAAATAATTAGGCTGTTGGATCTGCAGCTGGAGAGGCCATAGCCTCGCAGTTTGAGCTGGATTTTTCACTGATTTCATGCTTGGTCTCAAGTATTATGGGTTCAGTGTGGTTTCTTGACAGTGGTGCATCTTTTCATATTACCGGAGAAAAAGATTTGTTTACTGATCTGGATGAGAAAGATCTTGGAGTGCACATCGAGATGGGCGATGATGGTAGATACAGTACGACCGGTATCGGTACCATTTCCTTTGAGAGGGAGTCTAGTAAACCCTTCGTATTGAAGGAAGTGATGCATGTTCCAGGATTGAAGAAGAATATGATCTCGGTGGCCATGTTAGAAGACAAGGGATATGATGTTGTCTTTAGCGAGGGAAAGGCTTTCCTGCACAGTAAGGCAACTGGTGAAACCTGGAGGATAGGGGTTCGAGTTAAGAACCTTTATCAGTTGCAGGTAGATGGCTGCGCAGCAATGGCAAGCAAGGCAGAAGGAGTGGTGAGTCGGGATGAGGGCGAGCTATGGCACAGGAGATTGGTCCATCTTCCTTCACCATGGTGCTTTGAAAATTTTGCAGCAGATTTCTACCGGGCTTCCCAAAGGTACACTTGCGCAGTCAGATCAGTGCAAGGGATGTACTTTGGGAAAATTTGTGAAAGTCACCTTTCACAAGAAGGATAGTCATGCCATGACGATCCTTGAGATAATTCACACAGACGTGTGTGGACCTTTCTCAGTAGCTTTGACAGCAAAGCACAGGTACTATGTGATATTTGTTGATGATTTTTCTCGGAAGTGCTGGATCTTCTTCATGCAGAAGAAGAGCGAGACATACTCAAAGTTTTTTGAGTTCAAGACACTGGTTGAGAAAGAATCGGGGAAGCAGGTGAAGGCTCTTAGGAGCGAAAATGGTCATGAATTCATCTCTAGCGAATTCAAGGACTTTTGCAGCGTAGAAGGAATTCGAAGAGAGCTCATAGCGCCTCATAACCCACAGCAGAATGGGGTCGCTGAGTAGAAGAAAAGAACGATCGTGGGTGCTACACAGGCGATGTTGCATGATCAGGGTCTTCCCATACACTTGTGGGTTGAGGCATGCAATACTACGGTTTATGTGCAAAATCGTTGTCCTCACAGGATACTTGGCATGAGTACACCCGAGGAGGATTTTTCTAGTAAGAGGCCTGATATTTCTCATTTGAGGATTTTTGGTTCACATGTTTACATTCATGTGACAAAGGATGCCAGGAAGAAGCTGGAGCAAACCGCAGAGGTTGGGATATTTTTGGGGTACACTGATACACCCCACAACTATCGTGTGTATTTTCCAGACAGTCGCAAGGCTGTTGTGCGATGGGATATCAAATTTCATGAGGAGAAAGCAATGAAGTGTTCGCTTGAGAGGGAGCCACACTTGCATGCAGATGAGGAGCTATTAGTTCCTAAGGATGAGCCTCAGGATGTGGATCAGCCACATGAGGAGGTTCATGGAGTGGAAGAGACCACTCATGCAGCACCAACCTTCAGAGGGCGGAAGCGCACTACAGAAGCTGAGAGACTGATTCAAGATGCAGAGAAGGTTGTAGGACCACCTACATCACAGCGCAGACAGAGACAGTCACCTGATCGGTATACTGGATACATGGCTCCTATGAGAAAGTGTATCATGACAGAACCATCCTCTTTCAAGGAAGCTGTGGAGGACCCCGCATGGGTAGATGCCATGGTGGAAGAGTATGATTCAATTGTCAGAAAAAGTGCATGGGAGATTGTCCCAAGGCCGGAAGGGAAATTAGTGGTAGGTTCGAGATGGATCTACAAAGTGAAGCAAGCAACTGACGGGAGTGTCGAGAAGTACAAGGCAAGATTTATTGTCAGGGGCTTCTCACAGATTGAAGGGATCGATTATGAGGAAACCTTTGCACCTGTCGCAAGGTATTCTTCCATACAGACGATTCTTGCTCTCTCAGCGCAGATGGGGTGGCACATTCATCAGATGGATGTGAAGACTGTGTTCCTCAACGGAGTGATTAAAGAGGAGGTGTACATAGAGCAACTCGAAGGTTTCGAGATCTTCAGTAGCAGTCACATGTGTGCAGGCTCAAAAGAGTGTTGTATGGATTGAAACAAGCACCTCGTTCTTGGTACACACGGATCGACAGTTACTTTACCGGACTTGGATTCTCCAAGAGTGAGGCGGATCCGAACCTATACCAGATTGTGGTGGAGGGTAAGTTGCTGATCATTGTACTTTATGTAGATGATTTGATACTAACCGATGATGAACAGTTGATACTCTCATGCAAGGCTGATCTTGCAAAAGAGTTTGAGATGAAGGACTTGGGCCTCCTTCATTATTTCCTGGGATTGGAAAATTGGCAGCGCAGTGATGGAATATTTGTGTCTCAAGGCAAGTATGCTCGGGAGATACTAGAGAAGTTCAACATGCATGGTTGCAAGCCTATCGACACTCCTCTTCTTGGTGGATGGAGGAAAGAGGATGCTACATCGGCAGAGGTAGTGGATGCCACTGTTTACCGACAGTTGGTGGGGTCGCTCATGTATCTAGTCAATACACGACCCGACATATGTTTCTTAAGTTAACCACCACAGTGGTTATCATTACCAAGCTCTTTGGAAGGTGTACAAGGTAGCCGAGATGGCCCGCAGGCACATCGTGATATGGACTTCGGTGCCGCACAACTTGATGAGGTGAAGTTGTGTGGCTTCACAAGATGCGTATTGAGCAGAGCCAACAAACGTAAAGAGCACATCCGGGAGGGATTTTCAGACGGTCGACGTAGTTTCTTGAAGGAGAGGGAAGTGTAGATCCATGGAACTCGAATTCAGATTAGGGAACAGTACATGACAAAAAAGTTTGGCCATGTGAGGCTATATGGATGAGGTAGATCCTGGGTTGGGTTGTTCTGCCTCACACTAGATCCTACCGTGATATATTGTGATAATCGTAGTTGCATCAAACTCCTGCTAATCCATTATTTCATGATAGATCCAAACGCATCGACATCAGGTACCATCATATCATAGATTGTGTGCAGCGGAGGATCATGTTACTTTCATACATTCCCACGGAGGATCAGGATGCTGATATCTTGACGAAGGCGCTCACCAAGAGCAAATTCGAATACCATAGAGGCAGGATCGGGGTGGCAGATAATCCCTATCTTGTTGAGAGGGAGTGTTGAGATTGCAACAAGATGATGAGCTTAGTGGAAAGAAGTCGCCTTCACTAAGTGGGCCCACAGGCTATTTTTGGCACAAAGTATATTTTTAAACTATGTCTATTTTTAGACATGTCGATCATATTCTATGAGTTGCAGGATGCTATTTGTGGATGTTTGGTCAAGTTGGAAAAATATATGGAAAAATATATGGGCAGAATCTATTTTTAGATTGTCAGTCTAAAAATAGATATGTCGAATATTATTAGCTCTTAATAATATTTGGACTCTAAATTCTCTTGGAGCACTTCAGTAAAGTGCACAGATGTGGCACAGGAGTTGACAGAAGGAATTACACTATTCCTAAGGGTTAAGTGGAGCTATTGCATGGAGACTTTAGTGAGAACTCATGTGACAGAGTTTGGTGGAGTTATTGAGGTAGTTGGTGGAGTTGTGTTCAGTTTAACTGAGTTAAACATAGTTGAGCTAGTTGTATCTAGTCTAACTGATTGATACACTAGTGAGAGTGGTGTGAATTAATTATTAATTAATTCACTAATTATTAACTCATTAATCAACTAAAAAATACATCAGTTAACTACAGTGCATGGACAGTTTCAGTGGAGACCAGTGAAGAGGTAGGTGAAAGAGCAGTGTGACTATCAGTTGTGACTATAGTGTTGCATGATTTGCAACACACAGTGGTTGGAGATTCCAATGAGGATTGTGTGAGCAAGGCTGGACCAATTCGAGTTCATTCAGAACCATTCTTCAGCAGTGATTGCGCAGTAGAGGCAGGCTAGCAGGTGGCAGAGATTGGAGCATGAGATTTGCTAGATCGGACCTGATTAGTGTGTAGCAATTGGAGATTGTACTGAGAGCTTGTGAGGAGCTTTGTATGATGATTGTTACATGATCTCTATGACATATAATATACAGATAGTTGGAGCTTTTTAACTTTAAGCTTTCCCATAAAATACTGTGTTCATATGTGTGAATGTTTATGGTTTTAATGTGTGCATGCAATTTATTTTATTTCCGCAATTAATGATCAATGGTAGAAGAGATTTTGTATTGTGCATGAAGTCAAATAGTGTGTGATCAGGAGAATCTCGGATGTATAACATATCAGTTATATAATTTCTACAACTGAAAGAAAAAAAAACTTTTTGATCTCATATCACCTTAGTTGCATTATTTAGCAACAATAAAGGTTGAATTGAAATTATCCTTCATCTCTCTATAAAGTTATGTTTTGTTTTTGCTTTCTATTATGTAACCAATTTGTAAGGAAAAACTCTATGCAAATTTGGTAGAGAATTAAAGCTTGTTAGTTTAAAAATATATATATATATGATTTGTGAGAGCTACAACATAGCTCTGGAAATGATGTTCAATCTAAAAAGCTCTCTAAAACATGCACTCTCAACCTATAGGTAAAACCTAGGCCTTTTGGAATTCTAATACAACTATTTATGTTCAAAAAAAAATCTCAAACAAGGAAATAATACAACTATTTATGTCCAAAAAAAATCTCAAACAAGGAAATAAAATAAAGGACCAAATAATTTCCACTATTGCTAGTTTTGATGCAATGGAATATGTCATCACTTCAAGGTTCAATAAACAAAAAAAGGTTTACATGGATCCCCTACAATAAATGACGCCATAGATGTTATGGAAAAAATCTACATAAATCATGTGCATATATTTCCAATGCAGATCTCTATCAAATATACATTAAAATTTAATATTAAATTTGGTATAATGTTTTTTGGTCTATTATTGTATTATTTTGGGAATTATTTGATTTTTTATTGTGTTTTTTGGGAATTGCTTGGTTTTTGCACCACATAATACCATATTTCCTTCTGAAAAAAAAAAGTGACGAGATATTTTATCCTCAATATTTGCTTATAATGCCTCGTAATTATTCTACCAATGCAAGTGGAAGTAGAAATTTTATGATATTGCCTAAACTTTATCAATAGATACCAATTCACAAGAAACTAATGTGCTAGAATTAACGCCATTTTTTTTTATAACCTATACGCAAAACGAGTGAAATGTACCAAAATAAGTTCACGTATAAATTCAAGCCCATAGGTTAGCATCACCGCATATTTTTTACATAATCATAGTTTCCTATACATGAAATAGAACTTGAAAAGGGTTAAGTATCATACCGTTTTGCAAGCTCAAAGAAGTGCTTGTCTGGTTGTCGTTGCCGAAGTTTGTGCAAATTTCTTCCAGAGAAAAACTCCATAACTAAACATGAAAACTTGTATGTTTCAAAGTGTGTATATAATGTTGGAAGAAAATGATGATCCAATGGCTGTAGGATTTATCTTTCAGTTTAAATCCTTAGTAATTTTTTCTGACTTGCTAGAGAGGCTTTGTCCATAACCTTCATTGCAAAATAACAGCATGTACCACTCAAATCTATAAGATACACATTGCCTATTTCGCCACAACCTAACCTTTTGAACAATATGAAATGGATTAGTCCTAAAATTCCATTTCTCGCTTCTAAATTGCTAGCATGGCTTCCCATCTTGGATCATTTGCTTTGTGAGGCTTCTTGACTCCACCAGTGATATTAATCCAAGTGCTTTCTGTTGAAATATGTAACTAGGTTCGGTCTTCATGATGACATGTGTAATCATGATTTTATGTATTTAATGAAAAGAGAAAAATAAATTTATTATGTTTACTCTCGAGGCATTGGTTTCATGCTCAATGGAAATTTATTTTTAATTCAAGCACTCATTGAGTGCTTCTAGGTTTGTCATAAAGTCAATTGAGTCATTGTCATGTATTGAAGACCCATTTGTACATGTTACATATTGTAAAAAAAAATTATTTGAGTCAAAATAGAGTCAAAAGACCCTCCAAGACCTCCTCATGGCCCAAAGATCAAGTCGGCCTACATGAAGGGACAATTCAGCCTAAAGAGAGAAATTTGTACTCCTCACAAGCCTATAAATAAGAAGGAACTCGACCTCATTTGGACACTCACTCAAGAAAGTTTGATATCCCCAAGATATAAGTTGGAAAAGGACAAAGAAGGAGAAGAAGGTCAAGTTCGAAGTTTTGGGCCTCTCTCTCTCTCTCTTTTGTTAGGGTTTCTACAGTTACTAGGTAAGATGAAATTATGAAGTTGCATCGAAGTTGTGAAGCTGCATCGAAGCTATGAAACTGTAAGGTCGAAGTTGTGAAGCTGCAAGGTCAAAGCTATGAATTTTCTTATAGGTCGAAGCTGTGAAGCTGCTAGGTTGAAGCTACATCAAGGTCGAAGTTGCTGAAATTTTTGTTGGGGTCAAATTTTTTGGAAGGTTGAAGTTTGTTGTTGGGAGTCATTTGAGAAGTTGACTTGGTCTTGGAATTATTCAATTGAAGTTATATAAGAAGAGAATAATTTTGATGGGTTTTCCTTTCAGTTGAAGAGGTTTTAGCCCTGGTTGATCACCTACATCTTGTGCCCTATTGTCTCGTTGTTCTTTATGATTTGGTAGTTGTTTGATGATAGAGAAAACTAATAATAACAAAGGAAAGAAGAATTTAATCAAGTAAAGTAAAAATACATCACAATAAGTTATCAAAATAATAGAAATCACCTAATCTGGTTACCCTATATTTCTCAACATGGTTTCAAAGCTAAGTTAACTACATCAAGGAAGGGCAACAGAAAGAAGGATACTCAAGGGATGAAGTATGAAGAAATCATCTTCAAAACATCAAGAGAATAAATCATCAAGAAGAGTTCGATCAAAGATGAGAAAGGAACCTAATACTCAGTGGAGGAAGAATAAAGAAGAGTGAAGCATTTTCTTATCTGTTTTGGGCTAATTCTCCTCCACACGTGTGAAGGTTAGGGAATAATTTATAGCAGTGAAAGAAAAAAATTGCAGTAACTCAAAAGATACAAATTTTGGTTCAAATAAGGACTATTTAGAAAGCCGAATTGTCAAGAAAAGGAGTCAATGTCAAGAGAAGTCAAAAGGAAGCAAATTTTTCCATATTCTAGCCACACATGTGACCTAGGTTTTCTACAGAAAAGGCCGAAATTCCAAACCTGCTATAGCAAGATGAAATTTTGAAGAAGGGCCGAAAATTTGAGGTTTTGAAACAAGTTTGATTAGTGTTGACTCGAAGGAAGAAAAGCAAGAAAAAGGATTTATCATCATCAAGTAATCAATGTGATCTCATTGTGAGCCAAGGATCCCTTTTAAAGTAAGATATATTCACCAATAATACATCTTCTATTATTTACATCATCATCAAAATAAATAAGGCATCAAGCTGAATATCTCAACATCTAGAAGTATCTTCACTTGACAAGTAATTGTCTTTATATCTATATTTATCTATCAAGATTACTTCATATTTCATGGAGAGTAACAAATTAGTTGGGTCGTCAAACTTTCTTGCATCGAAGAAGAGGATAGATTTGATGGTCATAGAAAATTAAGTCGTTGGTCATGTTAAGGGTTTAATTGTCGAACCACTGAAAGAAGAAGCTAAATCTCTACAAGATGAATATATCAAAGAAGAAGGAATAACCTCATACTTTATGAGGGTGTCTAAAATAAGGTATCAACTACAAGAGTTGGGAGGAAGAATGTTTGACAAGGAAATGACTACCATAGTGTTCAATGCACTACCAAAAGAATGGGGCAACTTCACATCATGCATATATGGGAAGAAGGAAGCTACTCCATTCAATGAACTATGGTCACTATGCAATATATAAGGAACTAGATTCAAAGACAAGAATGATGTAGTGTCAAATGAGAAAATTCAAGCATATGTTTCCATGACAATGAGGGAAGGGAAGTTTAAAAAATTTGGTCCTCAAAAAAGGAAGCAGAATATGGCAAAGGTTTAATGCTATGAATGTGAAAAATATGGGAAATTCAAGAGACATTGTCCTAAGATCAATAAGGACAACAACAAAAGAGGAAGGAAATAATCCCATATCACTAAAGAAGTGGAAGAAGCTGAAAAGAATAAATCCAAAAAGGAAGAAGTAAAAGATATATACTATGATTAAGATAAGTCTTCTCCACCTAGTTCTTTTCAATTATTGTAAAATATGGCTATCATTAGAAGCATGATACTATGCATCAGTTTAGGAGATGGCATCATAGCAGCATTCAACTAAAGCAAGAGTTCATGACATAATTATGGAAAGCTTGAAAGATAATTGAATTCTATGGAAGTCATTATTAGAAAGTAGCTCTTGATAACCTCACTAGAAGCATAGTAGTAATTATGGATAGAAGAGAGTCATCTTATATTCAATTCATCATACATCATTGAAAAGAAGCATCTACAAGATGAGGATAATCATGATCCTTTGCTGGAATTTTCATTAGAAGATTCATCACTTAAAGCATGCCTCGCTAAGAATTCCACCTTGGATGGGATTTATTGTTTGAAAAATGATGGTATGATGACAAAGGAATGCAACATGTCAAATATGGTTGACGCACTATCAATCAAGGACATGAAATTTTTTAAGGAAGTCTAGATGACCTAAGAAGAAAAGAGGTATGTATGCATATGTTCAAATGAGTTGAGTCATGTATTTATATAGTTCCCGATATTAAGGATGCATACTCTATCTCATAAGCATGATCAACGGAAAAGGATGTATGAAGGCTTGGTTCACATATTAACTACATGAAATCAACATAATATGTCCTCATATGGAATATGATGTGGTTGGAAAAAATTAAGGAACTACGCTTGTAAGTTCCTGGGGATAAATGTGTGCATAAAGAAAGGAAGAGATCATGAAATATGAAACTATGGAGAAGGCAATCAACATCCAATGGAAAAAATATTTGACTACGATATCTCCATGGGAAATATATGAAGACCCTGATGAAGTTTGGAAAATAAGGAGACCCCTGGCATTGTATATCTTGGAGATGTGTCAAATATATGTGTGGGATGTTAATATTGCAAGAAAAAAAATGTCATGATGAAGGGCCATCACAAAAGATAATTTTCATTTTCATTTTTGGTTTTTGAATAAAATTTGGATGGGTCAATGGCGAAGGGCTGAAAATTTGCTATTGGGGTCGAAGTTTTTGGAAGGTTGAAGTTTGTTGTTGGGATTCGTTTAAGAAGTTGAAGTCTTGGAGGGTATTGTTCAAGGGTCATAGGTCTTGGAATTAGTCAATTGAAGTTATATAAGAAGAGAATAATTCTGATGGGTTTTCCTTTCAGTTGGAGAGGCTTTTTCCCTGGTTGATCACCTACATCTTGTGTCCTATTGTCTCATTGTTATTTATGATTTGGTAGTTGTTTGATGATAGAGAACACTAATAATAACAAAGGAAATAAAAATTTAATTAATTAAAGTAAAAATACATCACAATAAGTTATCAAAATAATAGAAATTACCTAATCTGGTTGCCCTAGATTTGTCAACATGGTTTCATAGCTAAGTTAACTACATCAAGGAAGGGCGGCAGAAAGATGGATACTCAAGGGCCGAAGTATGAAGAAATCATATTCAAAACATCAAGAGCATCAATCATCAAGAAGAGTTTGATCAAAGACGAGAAAGGAACCTAATACTTAGTGGAGGAAGAATAAAGAAGAGCGAAGAATTTTCTTATCTGTTTTGGGCTAATTCTCCTCCACATGTGTGAATGTTAGGGCATCATTTGCAACAGTGAAAGAAAAAAATTGCAGTAACTCAAAAGAGCCAAAGTTTGGGTCAAAGAAGGACTATTTAGCAAGACGAATTATCAAGAGAAGGATTCAAGGTCAAGAGAAGTCAAAAGGAAGCAAAGTTTTCCATATTCCATCCACACATGTGACCTAGGGTTTCTACAGAAAAAGGCCAAAATCGCAGACCTGCTACAACAAGATGAAATTTTGAAGAAGGGCCGAAAATTTGAGGTTGTGAAACAATTTTGACTAGTGTTGACTCAAAGGAAGAAAAGCAAGAAAAATTATTATCATCATCAAGTAATCAATGTGATCTCCCTGTGAGCCAAGGATCACTTTTAAAGTAAGATATATTCACCAAGAATACATCTTCTATTATTTACATCGTCATCAAAATAAATAAGGCATCAAGCTGAATATCTCATCATCTAGAAGTATCTTCACTTGACAAGTAAGTATCTTTATATCTATATTTATCTATCAAGATTACTTCATATTTCATGGAGAGTAACAAATTAGTTGGGTCGTCAAACTTTCTTGCATCAAAGAAGAGGATAGATTTGATGCTCATAGAAAATTAAGTTTTTGGTCATGTTAAGGGTTTAATTGTCGAGCCACTAAAAGAAGAATCTAAATCTCTACAAGATAAATATATCAAAGAAGAAGGAATAACCTAATACTTTATGAGGGTGTCTAAAATAAGGGATCAACTACAAGAGTTGGGAGGAAGAATGTTTGACAAGGAAATGACTACCATAGTGTTCAATGCATTACCAGAAGAATGGGGAAACTTCACATCAAGCATATTTGAGAAGAAGGAAGCTACTCCATTCAATGAACTATGGTCACTATGCAATATATAAGGAACTAGATTCAAAGCAAATAATGATGTAGTGTCAAATGAGAAAATTCAAGCATATGTTTCCATGACAATGAGGGATGGGAAGTTTAAAAAATTTGGTCCTCAGAAAAGGAAGTAGAATATGGCGAAGGTTTAATGCTATGAATGTGAAAAATATGGGAACTTCAAGAGACATTGTCCTAAGATCAAGAAGGACAGCAACAACAGAGGAAGGAAATAATCCCATATCACTGAAGAAGTGGAAGAAGCTTAAAATAATAAATCCAAGAGGGAAGAAGTAAAAGATATATACTATGATTAAGGTAAGTCTTCTCCACCTAGTTCTTTTCAGTTATTGTAAAATATGGCTATCATTAGAAGCATGATAAGATGCATCAATTTAGGAGATGGCATCATAGCAGCATTTGACTAAAGAAAGAGTTCATGACATCATTATGGAAATATTGAAAGATAATTTAAGTCTATGGAATTCATTATTAGAATGTAGCTCTTGATAACCTCACTAGAAGCATAGTAGTAATTATGGATAGAAGAGAGTCATCTTATATGCAGTTCATCATACATCATTGAAAAGAAGCATCTACAAGATGAGGATAATCATGATCCTTTGCTGGAATTTTCATTAGAAGATTCATCTCTTAAAGGATGCCTCGCTAATAATTCCACTTTGGATGGGATTTATTGTTTGAAAAATGACGGTATGATGACAAAGGAATGCAACATGTCAAAGATGGTTGAAGCACTCTCAATCAAGGACATGAATTTTTTGATGGAAGTCTAGATGACCTAAGAAGAAAAGAGGTATGTATGCATATGTTTAAATGAGTTGAGTCATGTCTTTATATAGTTCACGATAGTAAGGATGTATACTCTATCTCATAAGCATGATCAAGGGAAAATTATCTCTTTAGTTAAAAGGATGTATGAAGGCTTGGTTCACATGTTAACTACATGAAATCACAATAATATGTCCTCATATGGAATATGATGTGGTTGAAAAAAAAATGAAGGAACTACAAGTGTAAGTCCCTGGGGAGCAATGTGTGCATAAAGAAAGGAAGAGATCATGAAAGATGCAACTATGGAGAAGGCAATCAACATACAATGGCTAAAATATTTGACTATGATATCTTCATGGGAAATATATGAAGACCCTGATGAAGTTTGGAAAATAAGGAGACCCCTGACATTTTATATCTTGGAGATGTGTCAAATATATGTGTGTGATGTTAATATTGCAAGAAAATAAATGTCATGATGAAGGGCCATCACAAAAGGTAATTTTGATTTTCATTTTTGGTTTTTGAATAACATTTGGATGGGTTAATGCAAGACTATCAGAAAAAGAGTTGTGGATGTCGCCTACAAATAGCACTCATGTTGTGGGATGGAATATCCTAAAGGAAACATGATGTGGAAGAGGTAATTATATGAAGGAAATCCATATGTATACTAGAAAATCACTTTCCAATAAGGAGTAGGATGACATGACTAACTTGAGGAAAGTGATGGACGGTAGATGCCCTACAAGATTAAGGCTCCATAAAATTAAAGATAAAAAATCATGACATCGAAAGGAGGAGCACTACAAGTAGATGAATTTCTTGTGATCTCCACCAATGAAGAAAGAGTTGTTGCTGGAAATAGGTCCCTAGTTAAGAGGGAGCCTGGAAACAAGTTTCTAACTTGGTAGAAACTTGGAAACAAGTCCTTGTCTAAGAGGGATCTTGGAAGAAAGTCCCTAGGAGCTTGTACAAGTCACTAAATAAGAGGGAGCTTGAGAACATTCCTTTATAGGAATGGGTATATCCTCCCAAGTAGGGAGGGAGAGATATACACATGATTCTTGCCTTCACTTGGGAAGAAAGAATGGAGGATTGGGTAAGCATATGGTATCCGATACTCTTTGAGAATATGGTACGGCGTCCAAGATAATAGGATTCATGAAGGACCGATATTCTTTGAATATTGGGAATCCAAGATAATAATAGTCCTGAAAGGACATATCCTATGAACACCCAGGTGGGGTATGCTCCTAGAGAGACAATGATGAAGGTGTCTATAAATCATTGGTCTCACCAGCATTGTGCTCTGATCTTGTGGAGAGATAGAGTTGATATTCAAGGCCTTTCTATTTGCCAATGTTGGATGATATGATTCTAAACAAATGGGTTACCAATCTGACTCTTCTTATGATAATTCTTCATATTGAGAATGTCCAAGTACGTTGTATGGATTATGAATACCTGCCTAGTTAAGAGGAGTGTTGAAATATGTAACTAGGTTTGGTCGTCATAGTGACATATAATGATGATTTTATGTATTTAATGAAAAGTGAAAAATAAATTTATTATTGTTATTCTTAAGGCATGGGTTTCATGCTCAAGGGAAATTTATTTTTAAGTCAAGTACACATTCAATTCTTCTAGGTTGTTACCCGGATTAATCCCTCTTGCAGACAAGAGCGATCTCCCTAGTACTCCAACAAGTAACTAGAAACAAAGATACATTGAATATCTCTTTCTCTAGATTATTTTTTTTAAGATTATTAAAACCTTGAAATAAGGAGGTTATGCTCCTACATTTCAACTGAGACGTTCAATGTAGCCATTTTCCTTTCGCTCCAAATCAATTCTTCAACGCTGAGAAGAACCTGCAATCACAAACAATACAAAAGATCAAAGCACCTACAGTATATAATAATCATAAATACTAATCCAACTTAGTGATCAAGGAGTCTAAGTATTGACATCATTTCCATGAATTCAGAAAAAAGACAATGAGAAAAAGAGATCCATATGTATTATTAGAAATTTAAAAGAGTAATCTTACAACATGTGCCTTGATGTGGTACAGATTTCTCATGTGTGTCTGTGAAATCATTTCCTTTAGTCTGATAAGCCTTCCTCTCTAGAATGACCAGCATGAAGTCATGTGCACAAAGGTGTAATCTTCAATGTGCCAACAACAAACTTACTAGTTCATAAACTATGAACTCTATGAACTCTCTCCAACTTAGAATCTATACAAATTAGTATATACCCTTCAACCTGAAACTTCAGCTTAATTTATAGAGAGATTGAGGTAGTTTCAGATCCAGTAAGAGAGGGATGAGTTCCTCCCATGAAGGGATTTGGGTTCCTTTAGCCAAGGGATAAGCTCCATGAGTAGAAGGATAAAGCTCGAACTGTCGCGACTCTATAGGCTTCCAGTTGGGAGAATATTCGACCAACTAGGCTTCTAGAAGTTACTTTTTATATTTACTTTATTTTTATGGGGGTGCGCAGGTTTTAGTGGCAAAAAAAGCGGAGATCGACGCAGTTAATGGAAGAAGCATCAGTGCATGTGCAGGAAAAGGCTATAAAAAGCACGCAGGTAATCACTTAAAGTTTTTAAAGAGATTTTCTCCAATTTCCAAGACTTGGTTCAGGAACATGAGTGTTTTTTACTTCTAAGGGAACATGATATGCATGGTGATAGACCCATATGGATAGTCAAATGTCATGGTGAAAAAATGACTTGTAACGAATTGCCCCCTAAAGTGCGAAGTTTGAGAAATTATTTCTAAAGAGTGAAGCACTTTATCATTCTAAGGATTGGATTGGAGACACTGATCGAAAACCTGTAATAACATTCAATGAAAATATATATCATCACTGAGGTAGGAATTCCCATACTCAGAGAAAAACTAAATAAATGTTTTGTTATAGATATGATTTTAGTATTAACTCAAGAGTAGACACAGTATGGACACAGCCATCTGTCATAAGAAGTCTATTATATCATGAATACATAATTCCTTGCATCATGGATGGTGGAAACTAGATCCAGGGTCTTGATTTCCACTTCTCGAACTAGTACGAATATATCCATGTGATTGATTGTGTCGGAGTCGAACATGGTAGAAACCAATTGATTACCAGTCAATGATGAGAACCGTTAACAAGCATGAGAGAAACCACCAATAATGACAATGGCTCTCAAAGTACTTCAGCGCAATCTATGAAGTGTGAATGAATGATTTGCAGTCGAACACTCATAGAATCATTTGATCTAAGGTCAATGATGAGAGCCTATCATTGAAGGCGAGAAATCTAACATTAGGGCATGCAAATTCCAAGGTACTGATAGGATTCTAAATCAACTTTATAGATAATGAGATGGTGTCGATAAAAAGTGATCTGTCATAGGAAAGCCCACAACACGAAACCATTAGATCAAGTTTTGAAGAAATTATTTGCAAGGACTAACTCAGGGATGGTCAATCTGAATGGAGACAAGTGTTTGCAATGAATGGTAAATTGAACTTTCTCTTGAATACATAATGGCACTGTAAATTATTTGGCAGCATTTGACTCAAATATAATACCTAGAAACTGGTTGAAGACTTTTAATGTGGTTTGCTTAACTATAAGACAGAGGATTAACCAACCCAAGTACAAGTGTGACAAAGTGTCGTGTTCAAAAGCGACATGTTGCTTTCTAAAACAAAGACAATGAATGGAATATTTTTCTCACTTTTTCCCCCACCATTACTAGCAAGTACCTCTTTATTTTTGTCAAGCTTGAGAAGGATAACATTTTCTTGTTGTGTAAGCTCATCCTTCGGATGATTCCATCTTATTATTTTTTAAATGAACCCTAAGAAGGAGTGGTTCAATCCTCCTGTGATCGACATGTCTTGTACTGTTTAATTTTAATGAGTCCATCATAAGATTAACTCAGTGTTTTTCAGTTTTAAGGAGTCATAAGAAAAACATAAGAAAACTCAGTAGTGTTCTTTTTCATAAATTTAGTCTCTCAAACTTAAAAAAGGATAAAATAATGTAGGAGAGAACTCTATTGACCATTCTTAGTCAATGTATACCTTTTTTCGTAAATAGTCTAATTCAGTCCGAAAAAGGGGTAAACTTATACTAAATAGATGATTGTTCATTCACATTAATGAGTTTGAATACTCAAGTAATCGGCGATATTTTCATGTTTAGAGAGTCTAAAAAGGGCTTAAAAGAGGACTCCATGGTTTCGCTTTTTCGTATTTTTTATAGAGCCCGAAAAAGTGATAAAATTATACTCAATGTCAAAATGATTATTTCTAAGCATAACATGTTTCCTGCATAAAAACTCAAAAAGATTACAAATATCTGCTCTCAAAATATGAAAAATATTTTGATTTTAACTTCTAAATTGAAAATAAACAAAACAATATTATTTTATTCATTTAAAATTATAAATAGAAGTTAAAACAAATAATTTTCACCTTTTAGTTTTCAGAGCAGAGCAGAAAGAGTTTTTGCCTTAAACCTTCTGTAGAAAATATCAAAAGAACCGAACAACCATTTCGAGAACCATCCACGCCAGGTATTCCACATCATCATTATCTTTCTTTTCATCCGATTAGTTTTTTATTTTAAGTTTTTATGGCATTTTTTAGGGGGAAACAAGGTTTTAATATCTGCCCTCAAGCAAATTTTCGTGGAAAAACCCGCGCACCCCGATGATTTTTTAATAGAAAAATCATCGGCCCGCCGTGGTTTTTATGTGTAGCTCGTGCATAAAAACACATTGTATACACATAAAACCTGTGCAAGTGCCGTGGGGTTTTGAAAAACATGTTTTCAACCTTAAAAAATGGCTCAAATTCTCCCAACTGGTTTCTAATTATATTAATTAATGGTTTATAGGTTATCAATCATATTGGAATGGCGAGAAAGAGAGCATGAACTTGCAGATAACGCAGCCATGGATGATTCGGCAACAATTCACACATTGAAAAATTGTGGCTTGCATAAATTATGGGCGATTCAAGGTATGAAATCACAAGTTGAGTTGATGACCTAGCTAGTGAATGCTTGGGATGTTTGAGATCAATGTTTCATCATTGGAGACCATAGGATTATGATCAAGCCGGAGGATATCTATTTCCTCACTGGATTACCTTGCAAAGGGAGAGACATTTCCTTATTTGGGACAAGACTAGGTGTTCTACCCACTACATCTTACATGGCTCAATATTGTAGCAAAGATTCATAATTGAAGGATGGTCACAATGATACCAAAACTATTGTGCGACTAGAACTAAAGATTGTTGCATTCACAGTTACCAGGTTGTGTGGGAGTTCAGCTCCGCATGTGGCTACCAAAGCACAAATGCATACTACAGCTGAATGTTCCGGGGGAATAGTTTTCAACTGGTGTGAAGAAGTGTTGGTTAACATGAAGGTCCAACTTACGAGAGCTAAGATTCAGAAGTTGAAAAAATTCGGCTATGGAGCCATTCTTGTGTCTTTCACTTTGGATAGGATCCCACTCCTTGCACCTCAGAAGTCTCCAGTGGATCCCACAAGACCTAGGGAACCATGCATGTTGATATGGGTAGCATTGATGGCTTGCCATGGTGGCGATGGTGGTGCAATGGTTCCCTATACTCCTCAGTTCTTTATATGTCTTAGGAGTCAGATCTTCATGATTGAAGATTTTCCTTACACAGGGATGGATTTCAAAGGCGACCCTGACACATCACTTCCACCAGGGGTACAGTGGGATTCATCAGGTAAAGAAAATCATTTTGAATTTTTTATGTTATCTAATTTTTATTTGGTTTTCTATCATCCAATACTGATAAAATTTTGAATGCAAATGTCGGCCTATCATGACTAGTAGCGCTTCGTCGCTTTGATAGGCGAGATGTGAAACCTATAGCGGGCCCACCACAGACTGATGTGGTAGAGATCCTTACAGAGCTGGATCACAACCTAAAGAGGTTGACTATTGATGTTCCAGAGACAGGGATAGATGATATACCTCTCAGGCTCCAGAGACATGTGATTGGTGCTCCATTCCCATTCAGGAGATATCTGTGTAGGGTGGCACGTGCCATAGTTTTCTATCATGATCATCATCATGGATAGCTGATGGTGGATTCAGATTCAAATTTTGTTTTTTTTATCAGTATCTTTAGATCATAAGGTGTTTGAAACCTATGATCACATACAATGTAATATTTTTTTGACACACAACTATTTTTACCCTAATGATATTTACTACTTCTAATCTCTAAGTATCTTGTTCAATAAAGAATAAATATTGTTTTGTTTTACTTTTAATGCCGCATATGTCTATTTAAAACTTTATTAGCTAATACATCAACCAATGCGTTTAAATTTCTTGAAATTTTTTGATATTCAATATAATTAAACTGTCTTTCCAAGAGACGAATCCTCGAAAACATTCTTAACAAATTTGGATTTCAAATAGCGTAAACACCATTTAAATGTAATACAATGAGTTGCGTGTTGGAAAAATACTGAGAGGGGGGGGTGAATCAGTATTTTGAGCTGACTGACAATTTTTTAGTTTTCCTTTCTCTTAAAACCATATGTTACATTACTGCATCCAACTTGTATGTCCAGAGATCTTATTATGTCTTTACTTAGATCATTGCATCATTCATTCATAAGATAACCAATAAGCATGAACAGAAACAACAGAACAAACCATCGAACATAAGGAACACATATGAACACCAGGATTTAAGGTGGAAACCCAATTCGGGAGAAAACCACCACTGCTGTTATCTCAGTCTTCAATATTTATTATAGAGAAAACTTCTTACAATTTTATGCTGGTGTAGACTCATACCAGCACGCAGGCACCCACCTGCAGAAGGCTACAACCTTCTCTCGTTTACCAGCCACCACTGGAAGGGAGCTACAACCCCCTCACTGAAGGCTTCGACCCTCAGCACCACTGCGGACCACGTTTCATCAATTTTCATACTGGATCCATTCATTTTCTTCAGTACACTTGCACCAGTTCTTCATGATTTCGTCAGTCGATCAAACCAGAGATTCATCATCGTCAGATCATTATCTCCATGGGTGCATCGTAGATTCAGATTTATCAATTAAGAACAGAGTTCGTCTATGCAGATATTCCTTAGAGAAATTTTTCATTTACCACCCTTACGCATGCACACCTCATGCTATCATCCTCTTCGCCTTATATAGTTTAACCTTTATCAATACCATGAGTAAAAACCATTCAACCGCTAATGGTATTCCTTTGACAGTATTTCCTTTAGTTTACCCCACATGCCTCTTTGATTTCTTTTTAATTTATTTATCAATTTGAAGAAATTGACAAATAAATATATTTACAACTTTTAACTGAACTTTAGGATTAAAGTTACAACCCTTCGCGCTTTAGAGAAATATCCAACGCTTTCAAACAATTAACCTTATGATAAACCTTTGACCCCGTGCCCAAATATATAGTCAATAGCCAATCAAATACGCATATGGTACCATAAGTAAACTTCGCGCAAGTCCAGCGTCCGATCACCGTTAGATAGCAAGCTTCCAGATCAACAGCATATATGCATATCACTCGACCTCAGATGCCGAACGTTAACGTGCGATGGCCCGCCGTACTTTGGTTAATCTTCGTGAAACTTCCTCACATGACCACCATCTGATGGCTTCCCTCCAGATCAACGACGCACAACAATATCGTTGGGCATCCTGGGTCGAACAATAACGCGCGATGGCGCACAATGACAAGTGGTTTTCTGTGGGTCCTCCTTGCCACGTGTCGAGTGATTTATGGAATCGCTCTCAACTCCTAAAATACCGCTCACTCCGCATAGGTGGTGCGATGAAAACCGTAAACTACCTTCACTGTTCACTCAGTCATGGTTCCGCTCTTCCACGCAGGGTTCCGTCGCACTTCCTTTTGTTACGTTTTACCTCTTTTCTTCCAGGTTCTGTTCATGATTCCAAAGGGTTATTCTGGGTTTGCACTATCCTTCTTACTTAGTTAACTCTGGTCTATCTTTGGCAGGATTTCCAATAATCAACGAACAAATGTAGTTCTCTTCCGACGGGATTTTCACTACCATTAGGATTGAGTTAGTTATACGCAGGCTTCCTCTATGAGGGGAATGAAGAACCAATGGACGAGATTTCCTTACAAAAATTAACTCGAAACAGTTCAATATCATTCTGTCTTCAATTCTTCTATAATATATCAACCTTCCATTGCATGTTCGGAGTTCTATCCTGTCACAATTCCGCTTCTAACTGTACATTCAAGTTCTTGATTATGCAAGAAAAAACATCATATCTCCGCAACCATTAAGCAAAAACCATCATATTAATTCCTTCAATGGATTTCTTACTTATCACGGATTACCATTTACTAGAGCATTCACTTATTCTTTTCTATTCGATGGCCTTTTTCTCTTATTCTGTCTCTAGACAATTCTGCTTCAATTATGCACTCTACTTTTATTCACTGTCTCTCTCTGCTTCTTGTCTAATGTTGCTCCGTGCTTCTCTCTTTTCCTTATTGTTGTTCAGATGCTCCTTCTTTTCCACTTTTGTTGCCATCAATGACAACATTTCCAACAATCTCCCCCTTTGGCATTGATGGCAATACTCTTCCTGTGTTTGTCTTATAGAAGCCCTTTGTTGCTTTTCCTCCCCCTTTGACATCAATGGCAAAGAGTTGATCAAGATCCTTTGAACCGACAATATCATGCTCCCCCTGAGATCATGTTGCATCTTCAAACATAATATGACCAACAATGCATCCTTTTTATATGACCAATGCTCCCCCTTAGCCTGTGCATTCAGAGATGCCTAACAGCACCTCACAACCAATTTAATCCTCTGTATTTAAGTAGATTTGATCCTCTGCATGGCAGACACTACTCCCAGTTTCTTTCTGAGATATTCGAACGCTTCCCTGGGTAGAGGTTTGGTAAATATATCAGCAACTTGTTCTTTGGAGGGAACATACTCCAATTTCACCTTTTGTTCAAGCACTTGTTCACATAAGAAATGATATTTGATGGGAATGTGCTTGGTCTTGGAATGCATAACAGGATTCTTTGAGATACTGATGGCACTTGTATTGTCACACATAATGGAGATAGGAGGTGAACATTTGATTTGAAAGTCTTGTAAGGTTTGCATCATCCAGAGGAGTTGAGTGCAACATGATGCGGCAGCCACATATTCTACTTCTGCTGTAGATAAGGCAATAGAGCTTTGCTTCTTGCTAAACCAAAATACTAACCGGGGCCCCATATAGAATGCACCACCACTAGTGCTTTTCCGATCATCAACACTTCCAGCCCAATCTGCATCAATGTATGCATGAAGAGAAAGATCAGCATTCTTTGGATACCATGGTCCAAAGTCTTGAGTTCCTTGTAGATATTTGAATATTCTTTTCACAGCCTGAAGATGAGACTCTTTTGGATTAGCTTGGAATCGTACAACAATCCCAACTTCATGCATGATGTCTGGTCTTGTCCCAGTGAGATAAAGTAGACTTCCTATCATAGATCTGTATTCTGGTTGATTCACCGTGGGGGAATCATCATTAGAACTGAGATTACATCTGGTTATCATTGGTGTACTTACAGGTTTGCAATCTTCCATGCCATACTTCTTCAGGATTTGCTTGAGGTATTTTTCTTGTGATAAGAATATGCCATTTGTTGCTTGTTGCACTTGCAAGCCAAGAAAGAATGTTAGTTCCCCAAGTAAAGACATTTCAAATTCTTGCTGCATATCAGAAGCAAATTTCTGACTCATAGACTCTTCATTACTTCCAAAAATGATATCATCAACATATACAACCACAATCAATAGTTTTTCATTTTCAGTTTTTGTGTATAAGTTGCTATCAGCAGACCCTTTTGAAAATCCTTGTTGATGAAGATATTTGTCAAGACGATAGTACCATGCCCTTGGAGCTTGTTTGAGACCATATAGAGCCTTTCTAAGTCTACAAACAAGTTTTTCATCATTTCCCAAAATGAATCCTTTTGGTTGTTCTATATAAACTTCTTCTTCTAGATCACCATTGAGAAAAGCATATTTAACATCCATTTGATAAACTTTGATTTGTTGGAAGCTTGAAAAAGCAAGAAACATTCTTATGGCTTCAAATCTAGCTACAGGAGAAAAAATTTCTTCAAATTCTATACCTTCTTGTTGAGCATACCCCTTGCAAACAAGTCTAGCTTTATTTCTTATAACATCCCCATTCTCATTTAACTTTTTTTTGAATATCCATTTAGTTCCAATGACATTTTTGTCATGAGGTCTTGGTACTAATTCCCAAGTGTGATTCTTTTCAATTTGATCAAGCTCTTCATTCATGGCTTGAATCCAACATTCATCTTTGCTAGCTTGATTGAAATTGTGTGGTTCAATAGTGGATAGAAATGCCAGATAGCTAGAAGTTCCCACAAGAGTCCTTCTTGTTTGTACCCCTGATCCCTTTTCTCCCAAAATTTGAGATTCCGGATGATTCTTTTGAACATATCTGGATGGAGCTTTTTCAGATAAATCATCTTCGAGTTCTTCATTGGGTTCACTGTCTATATCATTCCTATTTGATGTAGAAGGATATATGTCATCATCATCGTCTTCATTTTTTGTTTGTTTTTCTTCTTTTGGAGCTGCAGGAGACTCATCAATAACAACATCTATACATTCAACAAACTTCCGAAGTCTTTTATTGTAACATTTATATGCCCTACTCCTAGAGGAGTAACCAAGAAATATTCCTTCATCTACTCTGGGTTCAAACTTGCCAAGTTTTTCATCATTATTTTTGATAAAGCATTTGCTTCCAAAATTCTAAAAATGCTTTATGCTGGGAGGATTACAATACTGCAGTTCATATGGAGTTTTATCACTATTTACACGAACATGTGCCTTGCTGAGAATGTTTACTGCTGTATGTGCTGCTTCTCCCCAAAATGTGTCAGGTGTTTCGGAATCATCAAGCATAGCTCTAGCCATTTGTTGAACTGTTCTATTCATTCTTTTTGCAACACCATTTTGTTGTGGAGTGCCAGCTACAGAAAATTGTCTTTTTATGCCATGTTGTTCACAAAATTCAAGGAATTCATATGATGTATATTCTCCTCCTCGATCAAATCTGAGACACTTGATTTTTAGATCTAATTCATTCTCAACTAGTGCTTTGAAGATCTGAAATTTCTCAAATGCTTCATCTTTGTGTTTAAGCAGCCCAATCCAACACATTCTAGAGAAATCATCAATGAATAAGATATAGTATTCTTCACCACGTGGTGAATTTTTTCTCATAGGTCCACATATGTCAGTATGAATGAGTTCAAGAGGCTTACTTGATGATCCTTCCTTGGCATTAAATTGTACTCTAGTTTGCTTACCGAATTGGCAAGATTTGCATATGATATTTTCAGGTAGAGTAATATTGGGAAGATCAAGAACAACTTTAAGTCTGCTTGATTTGTTGATTTGAGAGAAGCTCAGATGCCCCAACCTTCTATGCCATAGCCATTTTTCTGAAGATTTACTCAAGTAACATTTTTCTTTGCAGTTCTTCAATACATACAGGTTGCTTGGAGTTCTGTTTCCTTTTATAATTGTTTTACCTGTATCAAGATCACGTACCACACATTCTTTTGAACTAAAGACAACTTCAGTTCCTTGATCACACATTTGACTTACACTTAACAAGTTATTCTTTAATCCATCCACATACATGACTTCATTAGATTTCACCTTTTCTTTTAGAAAAACAGACCCTTTTCCCTTAATGACCGTAGGAGTATCGTTTCAAAATGTAAAATTCTTTTCCTTTTCTAGAGCACTATATGCAAGAAGTTTGGTTTTATCACCTGTCATGTGTCTTGAGAATCCACTATCAATGTACCATTGGTTTTCTTCATCTTCTGCAAATAACGCTATGCCACAATTTTCAACCTGTAATTCCTTCTTTTTCCACACTTTGGAGCTTGAAGGAACATGTTCTTTTGGTTTAACTTTGCTCCTGCATTCAGATTCTTCATCGCCAAAGTTATTGAAATAAGCACATTCAACTTCATTTTGAAGAGGAGAAAAGTTGTTATAGGTATTCTTCTTTGTTACAATATCAATCCTTTTCTTTCTTGCTTCTCTTGTCATGATAGTTTTATATGCTACACATTGAACAGCTTTATGACCAAAATTGTGACATGAGAAACATTGTCCATTGAAGAAGAAATTTCTACGATCATAAAATATCCTTCTTGAATTTACCTGTTGATTGGTGTTTCTTTGAAAGATATTCCTGTTAGTGTTATTTGAATTGAGATGATCATGCTTTACCTGCAAAGATTATTTATTCCCTTGCTGAGTGGCAGCATGTTGTATACCAGTAGTAGCTGCTTTTAGATAATTTGGTGTTGAAGCCTGAGAAGATTCTCCGATATATCCAAGCCCTGTCTTTATAAGGGGAGAACGTTGTACCTTGATAATCTCATCTAAGGTTTCGGATCCTTTAGCAAATCTAAGATTCAGAGTCTTTACTTTCTCAAGTTCTTTTCTTAGACTTACTACTTCACACTCTAATTTCTCATTGTGTTTCTCTTTTTCTTCAAGCTGATTTTTCAGAGTTTCTATGATTATTTTACTCTCTTCTAGGCCAATTTTGAGTTGATTTTTTTCATCAAGAAAATAATTGTCTTCTAGATCATCCACAAAAGTATCCTTTTCTTCTCTAGATTCTTTTTCAAATTCCATGAGAAGTCTAAGATCTTGTTCACATTCTTCCTCACTATCAGATAACCCATCACTATCTTCATGAGTATAGTAACTTTTTCTAGTGCTATAACGATTCTTATTCCTTCTTACTACTTCCTTCCCCTTTTTATGTGTTTCTTTATGAGGACACTTAGCAGCATAATGAACAACTCTTCCACAATCAAAACATTTGAAAGGAAGCTTACCTCTGAACCGTCCTGTGCCAAGTTGAAGTTTCTTTACAAAGTTTATCTCATCTTCTTCTGAGATATATCCCGATCCTTCTGTTTTTTGTACTTCCTTCCCTTTTGTAGAAGTTCTAAAGACTGCTTCTTTGACTTCATATGGTCCTCCTCTTCTCATTTCATATGCAGTTAGTATGCCATGAAGTTGCACCACAGTAAGATTTTGAAGATCCTGCTTTTCTTCAAGAGCAGAAACTTTTGACTCAAATTTTGCGGTTAGTGATCTTAAATTTTTCTCAACCAGAGTAGATTCGGTTATTGTTTCTCCCAGATTTCTCATACGATTTACAATATCATCAAGATGTAAAAAGAAACTTGCAATTCTCTCCTCATTATCTATTTTTAGATTCTCATATTGAATTCTGAGAGTTTGGAGTTTAGCACTTTTTACCTTTGCATCACCTTCATAACTTAGAATGATTTGTCCCATATTTCCTTTGCTGTATTCAGTTGCATGACTTTGACAAATTCTGATTCAGTTAGACTTCCTAATAGAGCATTGACCGCCTTTGCATTGGTTTCATAATTCTTTCTTTCTGTCGAATCTGTTGGTACTGCAGCTGGATATTGATATCCTCCTTCAACAATTGCCCATACATCTGCTCCGAGAGATTGAAGATAGGATCTCATCCTTGTTTTCTAGAAGATTAAATTGTTTCCGTTAAAGAGCAGAGGCCTGATAGATGTTGTTCCATCTTGATTGCTCATCTTGCTTGATCTTCCTTCTAGCGGCTAAGCTTTTTCAGAAGGACCTTCTTTGATACCAATTGTTGGAAAAATACTAAGAGGGGGGGTGAATCAGTATTTTGAGCTGACTGACAATTTTTTGGTTTTCCTTTCTCTTAAAACCATATGTTACATTACTGCATCCAACTTGTATGTCCAGATATCTTATTATGTCTTTACTTAGATCATTGCATCATTCATTCATCAGATAAGCAGTAAGCATGAACAGAAATAACAGAACAAACCATCAAACATAAGCAACACATATGAACACCAGGATTTAAGGTGGAAACCCAATTCGGGAGAAAACCACCGTTGTTGTAATCTCAGTCTTCAATCTTTATTATAAAGAAAACTTCTTACAATTTTATGCTGGTGCAGACTCATACCAGCACGCAGATACCCATCTGCAGAAGGCCACAACCTTCTCTCGTTTACCAGCCTTTCTCGTTTACCAGCTACCACTGGAAGGGAGCTACAACCCCCTCACTGAAGGTTTCGACCCTCAACACCACTGCAGACCACGTTTCATCAATTTTCATACTGGATCCATTCATTTTCTTCAGTACACTTGCACCAGTTCTTCATGATTTCGTCAGTCGATCAAACCAGAGATTCATCATCGTCAGATCATTATCTCCATGGGTGCATCGTAGATTCATATTTATCAATTAAGAACAGAGTTCGTCTATGCAGATATTCCTTAGAGAAATTTTTCATTTACCACCCTTACGCATGCACACCTTGTGCTATCATCCTCTTCGCCTTATATAGTTTAACCTTTATCAATACCATGAGTAAAAACCATTCAACCGCTAATGGTATTCCTTTGATAGTATTTCCTTTAGTTTACCCCACGTGCCTCTTTGATTTATTTTTGATTTATTTTTAATTTATTTATCAATTTGAAGAAATTGAAAAATAAATATATTTACAACTTTTAACTGAACTTTAGGATTAAAGTTACAACCCTTCGCGCTTTAGAGAAATATCCAACACTTTCAAAAAATTAACCTTATGATAAACCTTTGACCCCGGGCCCAAATATATAGTCAATAACCAATCAAATACGCGTATGGTACCATAAGTAAACTTCGCGCAAGTCCAGCGTCCGATCACCGTTAGATAGCAAGCTTCTAGATCAACGGCATATATGCATATCGCTCGACCTCCGATGCCGAACGTTAACGTGCAATGGCCCGTCGTACTTTGGTTAATCTTCGAGCAAATTCCTCACATGACCACCGTCCGATGGCTTCCCTCCAGATCAACAGCACACAACAATATCGCTGGGCATCCTGGGTCGAACAATAACGCGCAATGGTGCACAGTGACAAGCGGTTTTCCGTGGGTCTTCCTTGCCACGTGTCGAGTGATTTATGGAATCGCTCTCAACTCCTCAAATACCGCTCACTCTGCATAGGTGGTGCAATGAAAACCGTAAACCGCCTTCACTGTTCACTCGGTCATGGTTCCGCTCTTCCACGCAGGGTTCTGTCGCACTTCCTTTTGTTACGTTTTACCTATTTTCTTCCAGGTTCTGTTCATGATTCCAAAGGGTTAGTCTGGGTTTGCGCTATCCTTCTTACTTAGTTAACTCTGGTCTATCTTTGGCAGGATTTCCAATAATCAACGAACAAATGTAGTTCTCTTCCGACGGGATTTTCACTACCATTAGGATTGAGTTAGTTATACGCAGGCTTCCTCTATGAGGGGAATGAAGAACCAATGGACGGGATTTCCTTACAGACATTAACTTGAAACAGTTCAATATCATTCTGTCTTCAATTCTGTTATAATATATCAACCTTCCATTGCATGTTCGGAGTTCTATACTGTCACAGTTCCGCTTCTAACTGTACATTCAAGTTCTTGATTCTGCAAGCAAAAACATCATATCTCTGCAACCATTAATAAAAACCATCATATTAATTCCTTCAATGGATTCTTACTTATCACGGATTACCATTTACTAGAGCATTCACTTATTCTTTTCTATTCGATGGCCTTTTTCTCTTACTCTGTCTCTGGACAATTCTGCTTCAATTATGCACTCTACTTTTATTCACTGTCTCTCTCTACTTCTTGTCTAATGCTGCTCCGTGCTTCTCTCTTTGCCTTGTTGTTGTTCAGATGCTCCTTCTTTTCCACTTTTGTTGCCATCAATGACAACATTTCCAACATTGCGAATCTAACCTAACAATAAAATGTCGAATACCAAATGTGATGGCATCAGATAATAGCTCAATGACTGTGTTATATTTTGCAATATTGTTCGTTGTTTTACCTAGGCATATCCCATGAATAAAGACTAGCTCATCGGTGGGTGAATAGATGACCCATGTCGTGGAAGAGATGTTCAATGTATTATGACAAGCACTGTTAGCAAAACCAATTTAAGTTTGAAGGAATTTCGACATCTGCAATATCAAGAGTAATCAAGATAAGCAACGAAAGCAGCAAAAATTCATCAAGCAAAAATAACTAATCCTAAGGCACACTTTTCTAATCTAAGGCACATTGTTCTAAATTGTAACTAATGTAAAAAAAGGATCTTCACACGAAGAATCATGCATAATATTTCTTGAGATAAATACCATTTCTGGGTTTTTCTAAAGAGACATCGTCATAATCTATTAACTCATAGGCTCCTTTTGCAATCATGTGCTTAACAATATAATGACCATGCCACATTGGTTCGAATTTACCAGCACCTAGTTTGTCATGAGCTTGATCGTATACTAGAACTAGATCACCTTTTAAATATATGCGAAGATTAACACTTTGATCATATTGAGCTTTAACATGTGTTTTATGAGCCTCGGCAGCTAATGCAACGGTGCGACGAGTTTCATCTAACTGTTCTAGGTATAGGACGCATTTCTCCTCTTCAGAGTTAGCCGGTAATAATTCAATGGCAAATTTGAGTTACGGGATTTCACATTCAATGGGTAACACAGCTTCCAAACCATAAACAAGCTGAAAAGGAGTGAACCCTATGGATGTTTTTGTAGACGTAAGATATGCCCATAATGCCAAAAAAATCATGGTATGCCAATTTTTTTTCAAGAGTTCCGATAATCCATTTAATCATGTTGGTTAAAACCTTGTTGACATCCTTAACTTAACCATTAGCTTGTGGGTAATATGTTGTAGAATTATCATGGCGCAGGCCAAGTTGATCAAAACGTTTGGTCATCATAATTTTTCTAAAATGACTTCCATGGTCCGTAACAATAGCTTGAGGGACACCGAACCGATCAATCACGTGATTTAAAATGAAAATCCCTGCAGTTTTTCCATCAGCCGCGAATGTAGGCATCACCTCGACCCATTTGGTAAAGTAATCTACGACAAGAATAATATACCCATGCCCCCTGACTGAGTGAGGGTTATATGTGATGAAATATTTTCCCCATTTGGCGAAAGGATTGACAGCAATGATTAGGTGAAGAGGAGCTAGAGGTGCACGCATATTTTGATAAAAAAATTGGCAATTGTGGCATTTTATAACTGCAAGAATATAGTATTTCAATAGTGACAACTAGAAATAGCCAGCTGTAGAAATTATATAAATTATGTGTTATATATCCAAGATACTCCTGATCACACACTATTTTAACTTCATACACAATACAGAATCTATTCCACCATTGATCATCACATGCGGAAATTAAATCAATTGCAATGCACACATGAAACCATAAAAATTCACACACATTAACAAAGTTGTTTAACGGGAAATCCTGAAGCTGAAAACCCCAACTATCTGTATATAATATATGTCATAGAGATCATGTAAAAATCCTCATACAAAGCTGTTCATATCAAGCTCTCAGTACAATACAATCGCTACACACTAATCAGGCCTTATCTTGCAAATCCATGCACCGACCTTTTCCACCTGCTAGCCTGCCTCTACTGTGCAATCCCTACTGAAGAATGGCTCTGAATGAGTTTGAATTGCTCCAGCATTTCTCATGCAATCCTCATTGGCATATCCAATGAATGTGTGGTGCAAACAATGCAACACTATAGTCACAACTGATGTTCTATCTTGCCCTTTCACCTATCTCTCCACTGAAACTGCCATGCACCGTAGTTAACTGCTGTATTCTTCAGTTGATTAATGAGTTATTATTTAGTGAATTAATTAACTAATTAATTCACACCACTCTCACTAGTGTATCAATCAGTTAGACTAGATAAAACTAGCTCAACTGAGTCTAACTGGGTTAAACTGAATACAACTCCACCAACTACTTCTATAACTCCACCAAACTCTGTCACTGAGTTCTAACTGAATTCCTCATGCATTAGCTCCATTAAACCCTCAGGAATAGCATATTTCCTTCTGTCAGCTGCTATGCCACATCTGTGCACTTAACTGAAGTGTTCCAAGAGAATAAGATAATGTTTAGATTCCAAATATTATTAAGAGCTAATAATATTTGACATATATGTTTTTAGACTGGCAATCTAAAAATAGATTCCACCAAATATGTCTAAAAATAGAAGTCCATCTATTTTTCCAACATGACCAACCATCCACAAATAGCATCCTGCAACTCATAGAATATGATCGACATGTCTAAAAATAGACTTTGCACCAAAAATAGCCTGCAAGCCCACTTAGTGAAGGCGATTCTTTTCACTAAGCTCATCATCTTGTTGAATCTCAACACTCCCTCTCAACAAGATAGGGATTATCTGCCACCCCGATCCTGTCCCTATGGTATTCGAATTTTCTCCTCGTGAGCACCTTCGTCAGAATATCTGCATCCTAATCCTCCGTAGGAATGTAAGATAGTAACATGATCTTTCGCTGCACACAATCTTTGATATGATGGTACCGGATGTCAATATGTTTAGATTTATCATGAAATACTGTATTAACCGAGAGTTTAATGCAACTCTGATTATCACAATATATCATAGTAGGATCTAAGTGTGAATCGAACAACCCGACCAGGATCTTCCTCATCCATATAGCCTCGCATGCAGCCAAACTTGCTGCAATGTACTCGGCCTCCACTGAACTGAGTCCCACAGATCTCTGTTTCCTGTTGTACCAAGAAACTGTTGTAGACCCGATACTAAAAATCCCTCCAGATGTGCTCTTTCTGTCCGTTGGGCTTCCTGCCCATTCTGCATCTGTGAAGCCATGTAGCTTCACCTCATCTGATTGTCTGTACCACAGTCCATATCCTGATGTGCCCCTGAGATACCTCAGGACATGCTTGCCTGCCTTCCAAAAGAGCTTGGTAGGCTTAACCATAGCTTGTGAAAGTTGGTTAATAGCATATCATATGTCCAGTCATGTATTGACCAAATACATGAGCGAACCAACCAAATGTCGATAAATAGTGGCATCCACTACCTCTGCCGATGTAGCATCCTCTTTCCTCCAACCACCAGGAAGAGGAGTGTCGATAGTCTAGCAGCCTTGCATGTTGAACTTCTCCAGTATCTCCCGGGCATACTTGCCTTGAGACACAAACAGTCCACCCTTTTGCTGCCAAATTTCCAATCCCAGGAAATAATGAAGGAGGCCCAAGTCCTTCATCTCAAACTCCTTTGCAAGATCTGCCTTGCATGAGTGTATCAACAGTTCATCACCTGTTAGTATTAAATCATCTACATAAAGCACAATGATCAAAAGCTTACCCTCCACCACAATCTGGTATAGGTTTGGATCCGCCTCACTCTTGGCGAAACCAAGTCCGGTGAAATAACTGTCTATTCGTGTGTACCAAGCACGAGGTGCTTGTTTCAGCCCATACAGCGCTCTTTTGAGCCTGCACACATGCGACTCGCTGCTGAAGATTTCAAAACCTTCAGGCTGCTCAATGTACACCTCCTCCTCAATGACTTCATTGAGGAACGCAGTCTTCACATCCATCTGATGAATGTGCCAACCCATCTGCGCTGAGAGAGCAAGGATGGTCCGTATGGAATAATACCTCGCGACAGGTGCAAAGGTTTCTTCATAGTCTATCCCCTCGATCTGTGAGAAGCCCCAGGAAACAAATCTTGCCTTGTACTTCTCGATGCTCCCGTCAGTAGCTTGCTTCACTTTGTAGATCCATCTTGAACCTACCACTGATTTCCCTTCCAGCCTTGGGACAATCTCCCATGCATTTTTTCTGACAATCGAATCATACTCTTCCACCGTGGCATCTACCCATGCGGGATCCTCCACAGCTTCCCCGAAAGAGGATGGCTTTGTCACGATACACTTGCTCATCAGAGCCATGTATCCAGTAAATCGTTCAAGTGACTGTCTCTGTCTGCACTGTGATGTAGGTGCTCCTACATTCTACGCTGCATCAATATTCAGTCGCTCAGCTTCTATAGTGCGCTTCTGCCCTCTGATGTTTGGCACTGCATGAGTGGTTTCTTCTACTTTATGAACCTTCTCTTATGGATGATCCACATCCTGAGGCTCATCTTTAGGAACAAGTAGCTCCTCATCTGCATGCAAGTGTAGCTCCCTCTCAAGCAACAACTTCATGGCTTTCTCCTCGTGAAATTTGATATCCCGTCGCAAAACAGCCTTCCGACTGTCTAGAAAATACACACGATAATTGTGAGTTGTTTCTGTGTACCCCACAAATATTCCAACCTCTGTGGTCGGCTCCAGCTTCTTCCTGGCATCCTTCGTCATATGAATGTAAACAGGTGAGCCAAAAATATTCAAATGAGAAATATCAGGCTTCTTACCAGAAAACGCCTCTTTGAGTGTACTCATGCCAAGTACTCTATGAGGACAACGGTTTTGCACATAAACCGCAGTGTTGCATGCCTCAGCCCACAAGTGTATGGGAAGGCCCTGATCATGCAACATCGCCTGTGCAGCACCCACGATCGTTCTGTTCTTTCTCTCCGCGACCCCATTCTGTTGTGGGTTATGAGGCGCTATGAGTTCTCTTCGAATTCCTTCTGCGCTACAAAAGTCTTTGAATTCGCCAGAGATGAATTCACCACCATTATCACTCCTTAGAGCTTTCACCTGCTTCCCCGACTCTTTCTCAACCAGCGCCTTGAACTCACATAACTTTGAGTATGTCTCGCTCTTCTTCTACATGAAGAAGATCCAGCACTTATGAGAAAATTCATCAACAAATATCACATAATACATGTGCTTTGTTGTCGAAGCTACTGAGAAAGGTCCACACACGTCTGTGTGAATTCTCTCAAGGATCATCGTGGTGTGACTATCCTTCTCATGAAAAGTGGTCTTCACAAATTTTCCCAAATTACATCCCTTGCACTGATCTGACTGCGTAAGTGTACCCTTGGCAAGCCCAGTAGAAATCTGCTGCAAAATTTTCAAAGCGCCATGGTGAAGATGGCCCAATCTCTTGTGCCACAATTCGCCCTCATCCCGGATCACCACTCCTTCTGCTTTTCCTGCCATTACTGCGCAGCCATCTACCTACAATTGATACAAGTTCTTAACTCGAAACCCTATCCTCCAAGTTTCACCAGTTGTTTTACTACGCAAGAAAGCCTTTCCCTCGCTAAAAACAACTTCATAGCCCTTGTCTTCCAACATCGCCACCGAGATCAGATTCTTCTTCAATCCTGGAACATGCATGACATCCTTCAATATGAAAGGTTTACCAGACTCCCTCTCAAAGGAAATGGTCCCGATACTAGTCACATTGTATCTACCATCATCGCCCATCTCGATGTGCACTCCAAGATCCTTTTCATCCAGATCACTAAACAAATATTTGTCTCCGGTGATATTGAAAGACACACCACTGTCAAGAAACCACACTGATCCAATCACACTTGAAACCAAGCATGTGATCAGCGAAAAATCCAGCTCAAACTGCGAGGCTAAGGCCTCTCCAAATGCAAATCTAGCAGCCTGCTTATTTTTCTTCTTCAGTGGACAATTAGTGGCGTAATGTCCGTGTTGGTGACAGTGAAATCACTTCACCTTGGACAAGTCTTGCTTCTTGCCTTTCACACTGGATTGAGAAGGATTTTTCTTTCCCTTCCCTTTCCTTGCTTTGGCAGCCAAAGCGCAATTTTCTTCATCTTCATTCTTTGATGAAGATCCATCCCTGGTACCCCGCCTTATCTCCTCCTACACAAGATCCGACCAAAGTCGCTCCCATCCTGGCAGTTTCTCCCGACCATTGATAAAGTCCTCGTAGCTATGCCGACTCTTCGAAAGCCCAAGGAGAGCCAAGCTCACCAATTCCTCTTCATATACAGTAACCCCCACACTTCCCAGCTGATCCCTGCACTGGACAAACTTCGTGAGGTACTTGGGTATACTTTCACCTTTCTCCATTTTTATTTTTCTAAGCTTGTCTTTAAGCGCCAACTTCCTCTGGTTGCTTCTGATTTGGAACAAGTCTGTCAAAGCTTTCCACATCAAGAATGGACTAGCTTTACCGTGAAGGCTGGACACAATGTGATCCTTCACACCTTCCAACAGAATTCTTCGACACTTTTCTGTCTTCTTTTGCCATGCGTCAAGTGTGGTTGCATCTCTAGAAGCAGGTTTTGGAATTTCTGCATCTATGAACTCCTTAAACCCATTATCATCTAGCACCGTCTCCATCCTGTCCTTCCATGCAATATAATTCGAGCTACCCTCAAGGGCATACTCCAATCGCAATCCATTGAAAGACATTTCAATGAATGCTCAACTTCGACACTAAGAAAACACTGCAGCAAATTCGAATTCCACCAGCACAAAACTCAACCGCTTCAATAATTGCAATCTGATCAAATGATCAACTACTCTTATACCATGTAGAAATTATATAACTTATGTGTTATATATCCAAGGTTCTCCTGATCACACACTATTTTAACTTCATGCACAATACAGAATCTATTCCATCATTGACCATCACATGCAGAAATTAAATCAAATGCAATGCACACATGAAACCATAAAAATTCACACACATTAACACAGTTGTTTAACGGGAAAGCCTGAAGCTAAAAACCCCAACTATCTGTATATAATATATGTCATAGAGATCAAGTAACAATCCTCATACAAAGCCGAACATGTCAAGCTCTCAGTACAATACAATCGCTACACACTAATCAGGCCCGATCTTGCAAATCCATGCACCGATCTTTGCCACCTGCTAGCCTGCCCCTACTGCGCAATCCCTACTGAAGAATGGCTCTGAATGAACTCGAATCTACCTGGATTGCATGGCACAATCCTCATTGGCATCTCCACTGAGTGTTGGATGCAATCAATGCATCACTATAATCACAACTGATAGTCACACTTGCTCTTTCGCCTACCTCTCCACTGGTCTCCACTGAAACTGCCATGCACTGTATTTAACTGATGTATTCTTCAGTTGATTAATGAGTTATTATTTACTGAATTAATTAACTAATTAATTCACACCACTCTCACTAGTGTATCAATCAGTTAGACTAGATACAACTAGCTCAACTGAGTCTAACTGAGTTAAACTGAATACAACTCCACCAACTAATTCTATAACTCTACCAAACTCTGTCACATGAGTTCTAACTAAAGTCCTCAGGCATTAGCTCAAGTAAACCCTTAGGAATAGCGTAATTCCTTCTGTCAGCTGTTGTGCCACATTTGTGCACTTAACTGAAATTCTCCAAGAGAATAAGATAATGTTTAGAGTCCAAATATTATTAAGATCTAATAATATTCGACATATCTATTTTTAGACTGGAAATATAAAAATAGATTCCACCCAATATGTCTAAAAATAGAGGTCCATCTATTTTTCCAACTTGACCAACCATCCACAAATAGCATCCTGCAACTCATAGAATATGATCGACATGTCTAAAAATAGACTTTGCACCAAAAATAGCCTGCGGGCCCACTTAGTGAAGGTGACTCTTTTCACTAAGCTCATCATCTTTTTGAATCTCAACAAGAAAGGGATTATCTGCCACCTCGATCCTATCTCTATGGTATTCGAATTTTCTCTTGGTGAGCGCCTTCGTCAGAATATCTGCATCCTGATCCTCCGTAGGAATGTAAGATAGTAACATGATCTTCCGTTGCACACAATCTCTGATATGATGGTACCAGATGTCAATATGTTTATATCTATCATGAAATACTGGATTAACTGAGAGTTTAATGCAACTCTAATTATCACAATATATCACAGTAGGATCTAAGTGTGAACCGAAAAACCCGACCAGGATCTTCCTCATCCATATAGCCTCGCATGCAGCCAAACTTGCTGCCATGTACTCGACCTCCGTTGAAATGAGTACCATGGATCTTTGTTTCCTACTATACCAAGAAACTGTTGTAGACCCGATACTGAAAATCCCTCCAGATGTGCTCTTTCTGTCCGTTGGGCTTCCTGCCCAATCTGCATCCCTGAAGCCATGCAGCTTCACCTCATCCGATTGTCTGTACCACAGTCCATATCCTGATGTGCCCCTGAGATACCTCAGGACATGCTTGCCTGCCTTCCAAAAGAGCTTGGTAAGCTTAACCATAGCTTGTGAAAGCTGATTAACAGCATAGCATATGTCCGGTCATATATTGACCAAATACATGAGCGAACCAACCAACTGTCGATAAACAGTGGCATCCACTACCTCTACCGATGTAGCATCCTATTTCCTCCAACCACCAGGAAGAGGAGTGGCAATAGGCTTGCAGCCTTGCATGTTGAACTTATCTAGTATCTCCTGGGCATACTTGCCTTGAGACACAAACAGTCCACCCTTTCGCTGCCAAATTTCCAATCCTAGAAAATAATGAAGGAGGCCCAAGTCCTTCATCTCAAACTCCTTTGCAAGATCTGCCTTGCATGAGTGTATCAACAGTTCATCACCCGTTAGTATCAAATCATCTACATAAAGCACAGTGATCAAAATCTTACCCTCCACCACAATCTGGTACAGGTTAGGATCCGCCTCGCTCTTGGTAAAACCAAGTCTGGTGAAATAACTGTCTATCTGTGTGTACCAAGCATGAGGTGCTTTTTCCAGCCCATACAATGCTCTTTTGAGCCTGCACACATGTGACTCGCTGTTGAAGATTTCAAAACCTTCAGGCTGCTCAATGTACACCTCCTCCTCAATGACTCCGTTGAGGAACGCAGTCTTCACATCCATCTGATGAATGTGCCAACTCATCTGCGCTGAGAGAGAAAGGATGGTCTGTATGGAATAATACCTTGCGACAGGTGCAAATTTTTCTTTATAGTCTATCCCCTCGATCTGTGAGAAGCCCGGGCAACAAATCTTGCCTTGTGCTTCTCGACGCTCCCGTCAATAGCTTGCTTCACTTTGTAGATCCATCTCGAACCTACCACTGATTTCCCTTCCGGCCTTGGGACAATCTCCCATGCACTATTTCTAACAATCGAACCATACTCTTCCACCATGGAATCTCCCCATGCGGGATCCTCCACAGCTTCCTCGAAAGAGGATGGCTCTATCATGATACACTTGCTCATCAGAGCCATGTATCCAGTAAATCGGTCAGGTGATTGTCTCTGTCTGTGCTGTGATGCAGGTGCTCCTACATTCTACGCTGCATCAAGATTCAGTCGCTCAGCTTCTGTAGTGCGCTTTCGCCCTCTGATGTTTGGCGCTGCATGAGTGGTTTCTTCCACTCCATGAACCTCCTCTTGTGGTTGATCCACATCCTGAGGCTCATCTTTAGGAACAAGTAGCTCCTCATCTGCATGCAAGTGTATCTCCCTCTCAAGCGACAAATTCATGGCTTTCTCCTCATGAAATTTGATATCCCGTCACACAACAGTCTTCCGACTATCTGGAAAATACACACGATAATTGTGGGGTGTTTCTGTGTACCCCACAAATATCCCAACCTCTGCGGTCAGCTCCAGCTTCTTCCTATCATCCTTCGTCATATGAATGTAAACAAGTGAGCCAAAAATCTTCAAATGAGAAATATCAGGCTTCTTACCAGAAAACGCCTCTTCGGGTGTACTCATGCCAAGTACTCTATGTGGACAACGGTTTTTCACATAAACCGCAGTGTTGCATGCCTCAGCCCACAAGCGTATGGGAAGGCCCTGATCCTACAACATCGCCCGTGTAGCACCCACGATCATTCTGTTCTTTCTCTTCGTGACCCCATTCTTTTATGGGTTATGAGGCGCTATGGGTTCTCTTCAAATTCCTTCTGCGCTGCAAAAGTCTTTGAATTCGCTAGAGATGAATTCACCACCATTATCGCTCCTTAGAGCTTTCACCTGCTTCCCCGACTCTTTCTCAACCAGCGCCTTGAACTCACAGAACTTTGAGTATGTCTCGCTCTTCTTTTGCATGAAGAAGATCCAGCACTTACGAGAAAAGTCATCAACAAATATCACATAATACCTGTGCTTTGTTGTCAAGTCTACTGAGAAAGGTCCACACACGTCTATGTGAATTCTCTCAAGGATCATCATGCCATGACTATCCTTCTCATTAAAATTTGTCTTCACAAATTTTCCCAAAGTACATCCCTTGCACTGATCTGACTGCGCAAGTGTACACTTGGGAAGCCCGGTAGAAATCTGCTGCAAAATTTTCAAAGCGCCATGGTGAAGATGGCCCAATCTCCTGTGCCACAATTCGCCTTCATCCTGGCTCCCCGCTCCTTTTGCTTTGCCTGCCATTACTATGCAGCCATCTACCTGCAATTGATACAGGTTCTTAACTCAAACCCCTATCCTCTGGGTTTCACCAGTTTTTTTACTACGTAGGAAAGCCTTTCCCTCGCTAAAAACAACATCATAGCCCTTGTCTTCCAACATCGCCACCGAGATCAGATTCTTCTTCAATCCTGGAACATGCATGACATCCTTCAATATGAAAGGTTTACCAGACTCCCTCTCAAAGGAAATGGTCCCGATACCAGTCGCACTGTATCTACCATCATCGCTCATCTTGATGTGCACTCCAAGATCCTTTTCATCCAGATCACTAAACAAATATTTGTCTCTGGTGATATGGAAAGACACACCACTGTCAAGAAACCACACTGATCCCATCACACTTGAAACCAAGCATGCGATCAGTGAAAAATCCAGCTCAAACTACGAGGCTAAAGCCTCTCCAGCTGCAGATCCAGCAGCCTGTTTATTTTTCTTCTTCAGTGGACAATTAGTGGCGTAATGTCCGTGTTGGTGACAGTGAATGCACTTCACCTTGGAAAAGTCCTGCTTCTTGCCTTTCGCACCGGATTGAGAAGGATTTTTCTTTCCCTTCCCTTTCCTTGCTTTGGCAGCCAAAGCGGAATTTTCTTCATCTTCATTCTTCGATGAAGATCCATCCCTGGTACCCCGCCTTATCTCCTCCTACACAATATCCGACCAAAGTCGCTCCCATCCTGGCAGTTTCTCCCGACCATTGACAGAGTTTTCGTAGCTATGCCAACTCTTTGGAATCCCAAGGAGAGCCAAGTTCACCAAGTCCTCTTCATATACAGTAACCCCCACACTTCCCATCTCATCCCTGCACTGGACAAACTTCGTGAGGTACTTGGGTATACTTTCGCCTTTCTCCATTTTTATTTTCTAAGCTTGTCTTTAAGCGCCAACTTCCTCTAGTTGCTTCTACTTTGGAACAAGTCTGTCAAAGCTTTCCACATCAAGAATGGACTCGCTTTACCATGAAGGTTGGACACAATGTGATCCTTCACACCTTCTAATAGAATTCTTCGACAGTTTTATGTCTTCTTTTTCCATGCGTCAAGTGTGGCTGCATCGCTAGAAGCAGGTTTTGGAATTTCTGCATCTATGAAGTCCTTCAACCCATTATCATCCAGCACCGCCTCCATCCTGTCCTTCCATGCAATATAATTCGAGCTGCCCTCAAGGGCATACTCCAATGGCAATCCGTTGAAAGACATTTCAATGAATGCTCAACTTCGACACCAAGAAAACACTGCAGCAAATTCGAATTCCACCAGCACAAAACTCAACCGCTTCAATAATTGCAATATGCTCCAATGATCAACTACTCTGATACCGTGTAGAAATTATATAACTTATGTGTTATATATCCAATATTCTCCTGATCACACTCTATTTTAGCTTCATGCACAATACAGAATCTATTCCACCATTGATCATCACATGCGGAAATTAAATCAATTGCAATGCACACATGAAACCATAAAAATTCACACACATTAACACAATTGTTTAACGGGAAAGCCTAAAGCTAGAAACCCCAATTATCTATATATAATATATGTCATAGATATCATGTAACAATCTTCATACAAATTTGAACATGTCAAGCTCTCAGTACAATACAATCGCTACACACTAATCAGGCCCGATCTTGCAAATCCATGCACCGGTCTTTGCCACCTGCTAGCCTACCTCTACTGCGCAATCCCTGTTGAATAATGGCTCTGAATGAACTCAAATCCACTTGGCCTGCACTGCGCAATCCTTATTGGCATCTCCACTGAGTGTTGGATGCAATTAATGCATCACTATAGTCACAACTGATAGTCACACTTGCTCTTTCACTTACCTCTCCACTGGTCTCCACTGAAACTACCATGCACTATAGTTAACTAATGTATTCTTAAGTTGATTAATGAGTTATTATTTAGTGAATTTATTAACTAATTAATTCACACCACTCTCACTAGTGTATCAATCAGTTAGACTAGATACAACTAGCTCAACTGAGTCTAACTGAGTTAAACTGAATACAACTCCACCAACTACTTCTATAACTCCACCAAACTCTGTCACATGAGTTCTAACTAAATTCTTCATGCATTAGCTCCAGCAAACCCTCAGGAATAGCATAATTCCTTCTATCAGCTATTTTTCCACATATGTGCACTTAACTTAAGTGCTCCAAGAGAATAAGATAATGTTTAGAGTCCAAATATTATTAAGAGCTAATAATATTTGACATATCTATTTTTATATTGGCAATCTAAAAATAGATTCCGCCCAATATGTCTAAAAATATAAGTCCATCTATTTTTCCAACTTGCCCAACCATCCACAAATAGCATCCTGCAACTCATAGAATATGATCGACATGTCTAAAAATAGACATAGTCTAAAAATAGACTTTGCACCAAAAATAGCCTGCGAGCCCACTTAGTGAAGGCGACTCTTTTCACTAAGATCATCATCTTGTTGAATCTCAACACCAGCATGAAATATCTTTTGGGCTATGGAAAACCCAAACATATGACCACCACTTTCTCAAGACTGGCAGTCATTCAAAACCCTTTCGACTTCTGCATGACTTATACAACGTCGAAAAACATAATCGGCACCACGACGATAAAGAGTATCGCCAACAATATTATATTGCTGAGATTGGTATCGAAATATCCGTAGATTTGATCATGAAAGCTATCGTAGAAAGGTTTGGGTCTAGAGATATATGATGATATCCCCAAACCAAGGATCTAATGTACTGATTAGAAACAGAGATTCAGCAGCTAGATGGTTTTCTGCCACCGTTTCAGCAATATTGGGAAAATCACACATAAGCTCAGAAAAAAAACAGTGATTTCTTAGAATTTGATTTCTCAAACTCCAAATCAAACTCTTGCAGGATAACGATCCATTTAGATTATTTTTCCCCGAGCAATTATTTCATCAAAATATACATCATCGGGTTGCAATTAGATATCACTTTGGTTTTGCGTAACAATATGTAATGACGGAAACGTTGGACAACTTGAACATCTGCCAAGGCCAATTTATCCACATGTGAATACTTGATTTTCACTGAGTTGAGATTCTGACTTAGGTAATAAATCACATGTTCGTTTTTAGAATCATCCTCTTGAACTAAAACCATTCCAATCGTGGAATCAGACGCAACTAAATACAAAAAGTAATCTCGTTGATAATTAGGAGGATGCAACAATGGTGCATGGGTCAACACGTGTTTAAGCGCATCAAAATATTTATCGGCAAGATCGTCACATATAAATGGAACATCCTATTTTAACAACTGGGAAAAACCTTTAGTTAACTCTGCATGGTTCGGGATAAAACAACGTAGAAAGTTTTCTTTCCCCTGCAAACTTTGGAGTTGGTGAAGAGTGGAAGGAGGAGGTAGATTAACAATAGCCTCAACCTTCGATGGATCGACACGAATGCCTTATTCGAAACAATGAACCCAAGTAAACATCCTAATTGTACACAAAATACACATTTGTGCGGATTCAAACGAATGTTGTAATTCCTACATCTCATCAAGATAGCACGTAAGTGTGTAGGATGATCTTGTCTGCGTAAAGAATGAGCAAGTAAGTCATCCAGGTAGGGTTGTACAATATGTTTGATATCGTGAAATGCATAAGACATAGCTCATTGAAAATTCGCACCAACATTTTTTAGTCCAAAAGGTAATTTACAGTATGCAAACGTGCCCCGTGGGCATATAAATGTTGTTTTAGGTTGATCAATAGGGAGTATGTTGATTTGATTGGAACCAGAAAAAACATCCATGAATGAGAATATTTCGTTACCGACACAATCATCAATAATTTGGTCAATATAAGGGGTAGGATAATTGTATTTAGGACAGGCCTTGTTAATATCCTGATAATAGACACATACTCTGATAGTCCCTTGTTTTTTGGTTACAGGAATTATGTTAGATACCCAATTCCTCAAAGGAATAGGATAAATAAACCATGCATGTAGTAATTTTTCAACTTCAGCTTTAGTTGCAATAGCTTTCCGCGGATTTATTGGACGTAATCTCTGTCTAATAGGCTTAGCATCCGAGTATGTCTTAATTTCATGAATAACAAACTTAGGATCAATACCTGGCATTTCTTCATAAGACCAGACAAAAATGTCTTGGAATTCTTGAAATAGGGCTTTGTAGATTTTGATCTCTTCAATCAAGCAAGAAGCACCTATATGAATGTTCTAAATTATTCCAAGTTTAAATGATATGTCAATATGAATTGTGGTTGAAATATTTCCCAATTTTTTGTCAGAATCTGAATGAAGAATCGACATATGATTTTGAGGTTCCTTGACATAATCAATTGAAAAGATGTATGAAAAATAATTCTTGAGTTTATCACGGTCAGGTAGAAAATAAGATCGATGATGGAGATCATCCCATGATAATTCGTCTGATGACAATATTTCTTGGATATTTTCATCGGTTGAAAACACTTGTTGAAAAGGATCTGAAAATGATGTCAAAGTTGAGCTTGATAGACCACATTCATTTGATCAGTATAAGTTGATGGAGTGTCAGAACACAACTGTCTTGCTACACATGTCGATTCAAAAGGACTTAAAAGCATCTCGCCACCATAGGAATCCCATTCTGATTCTAAAGGCACATTCCATGTGTCATCAAATGACATTGTGCTCGATCTAACCATATTGATATTGGAAATAGTTCGCGGTACATTGGGAGAAGGTATAGTGAAAGTTCCCATGAGAGTGGAATCCTTGACTAGTCCTACCCCAACATCTTCGTAAGGGATAACCATTTTTCCGACATGTTGGATACTATCCGTAGAATTAGGGTCTAAAGAAAAGTAAGATAACTGATCGATTTTAACAATCTTCCCTTTATGAGGAAACATTATCATTCGAAAGACTAATGAAACAAAAGTCATAGCATAAAACCAAATTTGACCCAGAAAAATGTTGTAATCAAGAGGGGCATCAACAACTTCCACCTCGAGTGTTACAGTTTTTCCTTCTACTTCTATAGGCATATCCCGGAGTATTCCAAATGGGTGAAAACCTCTTCCATCAAAGGCTTTAAGAATGGTGGGTGACTGGTTGATTGTCAGAGAACGAAGAGTTTTCCAACAAGTTAAGGACATAATGCACATAGATGCTCCCTCATCAGTTACTGTGCAAAAATCTCACCTTGATTTGACTAATACTGGAATTTGAAAAGCCATTTGATGTGGGAGTCTAGGTACAAATTTTTCGAAATCAAAGACAATAAGATTTGAGTCTTGAGGATCAATCACTCATATAGCTGATAACAGTAATTTCCTCTGAGCTGGACAAGATTGCAGCACTTCGAGGGTCGACATTGTTGAAGGGGATATGGCCAAATCTTCAACAATATTGTAATTCTGAGCAGCTCTCGCATGTGGATTGAAAGCCGATTTTCGAAGTACAACTTTGGCAGGCAGTTTAATTACTAAATCAGGATTAGGTTTCTTGATTTTCAATGGTTCGGAAATCGAAGGAGTTGATACTGGTGGTTAACTGGATGATTCAGTTTCTTTACCAGTTGCAAGAATCTTAGATCCATAGTCTTGAGATCGTGTCGCAACCATGACCTGGTACATCCTTAGGATATTTTTTGATGAATTAGAAGAAGATCTGATCATTTTGTTATCTTGAGATGGAAAAGGATATTTCAAGACAAGAGGTGTGGGTGAAACTTTGACAAATTTGGATACCTTGGCCTAATGTGGGCACTCTTTGGTGTAGTGATCCTCATCACAGATAAGACAAGGACAAAAAGTTTTTTTTTTTCTCGTTTAATGATTTGGTTTTTTCAACTTTATCTTTGGGAGAAGTGTTTTGTTTATTTTTACCCTTCCCCTTCTTCGATGTTTTAGTTTTGTTTGTAGATGAGTCTACGACGTATATCTTGGCAAAAGTTTCTAGGGAAGGGTCTCCTTTAGGTGAATCTGGTAGATTTATGATTGGAGAAGTAGATTTAGATGATTATTCTTACTCTTTGTCATATTAACTGCACCAATTACACCGTCTGCAGAATGAGAACCAAAAGGACTTGCAGAAAGTTGCCCTGGATGTGGTAAATCAGGAAATTTTTCATACAAAGTTCCAGATTGTGTGTAAATGAGGTCCAGGTACTGTGCTTGAGCTATGACCTGCTCTTTTTTTACAATGCCTCCATTAGCTACATCTTCAATAATCTTAGGAAGCAATGATTTAATGAACCATTCTGCCAAAATTTTATTGGGAATGAAAACTTTCACTAAACATTGTCTACGTCGTCATTTGTGTATGTGATCTGAAATGTAAGTAGACTTACTATGTTTTAATGAAGTCAAAAGTTTTGTGCCATTGTCATAATAGACTTGCAACTGAAAATGAGTTAGGAAGTTTGTTGCTAAGGCGTTGAAATTATTAAAAGAGCCATGTGGTAACTCAATGTACCACTTTGCAACTAAGCTGATCAAAGTTCTATGAAAAAGTCTCAAATGAACGGAATCATAGATTAAGGAGTTCGAAGCACACCACAGATGATAACTCATCACGTGATTTGAGGGGTCTTCTCTTGATTTTCCTTCAAACTTTGGAATATCACTGGGTAACTTAGTGGGCATTTCCAGAAAAAATGGAAGATAATAAATCGGATCATTAGTTAGCCGAGACAAGTCCGGTAAATCTAAAGTTTTAATGAACGGTAACAACCAGTTAGGGCCTTGTTTTGCAAACTAAAAACCTTGAGGAACAATACGAGTACCTGGAACAGGATATCCATAAAAACTTGGAATAGACTGAGCAGTTGGGATTGGAATACCTCCAGCGTATCCAAGGTTAGCCATACCGAACTGAGGTTGAGATGGTATTTGATATGTATAAATAGGATATGGTTGGCTCTGGTAAATTGGATTTTGTCCCATTTTTCCATATTAAAATTTCGGCTTTGAACAAAATGACCTTGAAAGGTTTGACTCGTAAAAGGTAGACTTGTTTGAACCATAGTTGCACCAGGTTGTCCTACAGAGGTTTGAGGAATAGAATGAACTGTAGGTCCAGCTTGATGAGCAGTAATCTAAGGGATTTCCTGTGTAACAGTTGGTGTTGTCGTTTGAAGGGTAGTAACAACAGGGGTTTGAGAAACTCCAAGGATAGGTGTACTCAGTTGTTGAACAGAAATTTGTGCAGCAGAGTGGATAGGAGTACTTGGAGTACTCGAACCATCCTGCTGAATACTCGGGACAGATACTTGTGGGGTAATGTGAATTGCACTCTCAACAGGCTGTTGGACTTGGGTAAAACCAAATTATCCAGCTGACTGATCTGGTTGATTATAAGGTACTTTTAAAGTAGGCTGCAAATATTTTTGATTCAAAAAGGGATTCCACACAATATTAATTCCTGAGTAAGGAGCTCCTATCAAAGGTTGTGATGCATAAGGTTGACCATAACCAATTTGAGGTATTGGAACATAAGATTGATAATTACCGGGAATATTTGGTTCTACAACTGAGGGATAATTTCCAGAAAAAGGTTGTCCTCCTTGAAAGGATGGATGCTCTTAATAAGGTCGCTGCCCTTGGAAAGGTAACTGCCCTTGGAAAGGTAGCTGCCCTTGGAGAAGTTTCTACCCCTGGAGAGGTTGCTGCCCTTGGAAAGGTAGCTGCCCTTGGAGAGTCAGTTGCCCTTGGAAAGGTAGCTGCCCTTGGAGAGTCAGCTGCCCTTGGAAGGATTGCTGCCCTTGAAAAGGCTGCTGCCCCCCAGGCGCTATATAGCCATCTTGAGAGCTAGCTTAAGGAACATTTCTAGAAAACATATATAAATGTTCCGTTGTCAAAGGTTTGGTGGTATATTCATAGAGACCAATTGATTTTGTGAAAGTTTCATAAGACGTAGATGCTCCTAAGAAAGTGTCAAAGAGTGACTGGTATCCAACAAGAAAAGATTGACCACCGTACAAAAATGTTTCTGGTGATGAAGAAAACATATATGACTCAGTAGACATGTTTGGTGAAGCCATGTAACTACCTCCGGGTATAGAGTAAAAAGGTATGCGGCATGGTGATGATTATAACCAGAGTTATGCATAAAGTTTGTAATTTGATGATACCAAGGATCCGGTCTAAAACGAACAAAAGGGTAAATTTTTTCACTAAACCTTAGACCTATAGATTCTTGACGTGAAGGAATTGTGATCTCTTCTTCCACGTCAGATATATCTTCAATACTAATTAGGCCAAGAGGAATATTATCAGTAATAAGAAGTTTCACTCGAGGTGAACGAGGACGACCAGGAGTCGGGACTATGAAATCCAAAGGTGACTCAGATGAAGTAGATTTAGATTTAGGCTCAGATATTTCGAGTTCAGTGAATTGGGTATATGATAATTCACTAGTAACAAATTCAACTGTAATTATTTCAGAAATTTCTGGTTGTACTTGATCTTTTTCAATTATCTGAGATTGATTAACTTCGAAATCGGGATGTATTATAATGGATGTTTCTCCTTGTTCAGTAGACTCAGCTCCTAATTATTGAACTCTTTTAGTTTTAATTTTTTCCAATTGACTGGGTATATACTCAAGGGGTTTCCCCTGCATTCTACGTGAATTTCTTGGTAATTCAACCACGGTTAATCTTTTAACACATGAAATCAAAAAAATTCAAAAGAATACACCTAAGGTCGCTAAAAAAATCAATCAAATGAACATGTGCCTACAAAATATAAGAGACAAACCACACACAAATAGTATGTTTCCACAATAAAAGCACTAGTTGGTGATGAAATCCAATGTTGTGGAAATTAATGTGGAAAACTGGCAGTTGGAACAGTTACCCTGACAACCTGCTTAATGAAAGAGTCTGGTGCAAGTAACTCCACTATTCCATCTCAAAGTGAAGAGTACCCTCTGGAAATTCCAAGTGAATCTAGTCAACATCTTCTCCAGGTACAGTGGGACCTTCCCTCCACCATCACCATGGGAAAAATCCTAAATATTATGGCCACTAAGGTCACCAACTGAGACAATTTCACCTGGGGTAACAGTCTACGATTCGATATACACACAAGGGTAGAGTATCAAGCTCAATCCCCTTGAAATCTCCTCGACATGGTAAATCAGAGGTTTGCTAACAAGTGAGCCCAGGCTCCTCAACAATGGTTAATCCGAGATTTACCATTTGTATTACGTGCATGCCTTCTATCTTCACCAATGAAGTAGGTACAATTATCTCACTAATTCTGACATGAACTCGTGCTTGACTCTTTTAAGAAGAGCTTCCCAGATTACAAATGCAACAATTGCATTTCCCTACCGCAAAATGCTACTTATTTGTTTTAACTACTTTGGGATGTTTATTACAACCTATCCAAAGCACTAGCCTAAGCTAAATTGGTGGAATGAGCCTTAGAAAATGTAAAAAATATATAGATTTATTTTACTAAGCACTATATTGATTTCGTTGTTGTTAACGCAAAGGGGTATGGAGATGAAACTTGATGATATTGGGACCTGACTCAAAAATACTCTAAATGGATCGATATGAAAAATTCAACTCTTTTATTTCGATGAATTCTATTTAGGAGAAAGTTGAAGGACTTTTGAACTCAAAAGTACAAATTTCCTAAAACCTCAAATAAAATCCCTTTTAGATAAGAAAAAAATTTCATTAAGAACACAATTTCCAAGCATGATCAATGTCTCTTTTGCGAAGAAAAATCTGCTAATTACAAAGTCAAAAACTACAATTTTGATAAACAAAAAAGTCTCAAGAGAAGGCAACTTCTAAACCCTAAAAATTATAAAAAATTTCAAAGAAAATCAAAGTTCTAATTATCAATCCTAACTAAGATAACTATGAGTGTCTTTTTAATGATTTCTCTTAGTTGTAATCACACTAAAAATGTTTCCACTTGACCTACAAGAAATGAAATCATGAAAGACTAGCTTGAGATAAATCAGACTTCGGTGATGTAGAAGCTTTTCCGTTTTGCAATCGAATAAGAAACAAATATTCAAAAAATATAAGGTTGGCAATAATCTTGGTGGCTCAAGGAGACAATAACATAAAACCATTGACCTTAGGAAAATGAATGTATCTTCCAAAAGGAGTAACAGCAAACCAGGGAAAACCCTAACTGTATAATTCAAAAAGGATGATTTATCAAAAAAGACTCTAAGGTGTTAAAAAGGAGTTCATTAACAGATTCTGACAACTGGTAGAGATCAGGTTAAACCTCAAGAAATTTGGTTATCTGACTTTGGAAGAGAAAATTTCAATTTTTCCAAAATTTCCCATGGGGTGCGCAACTTCTCAGTTCACACCAGTGCGCATGTGCATTGAACTATGCTGACAATTCATGAAGGTTGCCGCTCTGTTTTCCACAAAAAACCACGCAGTGCATAGAAAAGTTGGAAAAATTAAATTTTTTAGGTTTTCTATCTCACAGAATCTAAAAGGTCATGTACCCAACCACACTCAGACAAGTCAAAATAAGAAAGCTAGAATGTCAAACTGAACATAACCAATGAAAACTAAACTTGTCTTCCCCAGTATGGTCGCCAATTTGTTACCCGGATTAATCCCTCTTGTGGACAAGAGCGATCTCCCTAGTACTCCAACAAGTAACTAGAAACAAATATCCATTGAATATCTCTTTCTCTATATTATTTATATTTAATATTATTACAACCTTGAAATAAGGAGGTTATGCTCCTACCTTTCAACCGAGACATTTGATGTAGCCTTTTGCCTTTCGCTCCAAAGTAATTCTTCAATGCTGAGAAGAACGTGCAATCACAAACAATACAAAAGATCAAAGCACCTACAATATATAATAAACATAAATACCTACAATTTCCATGAATTCAGAAACAAGACAATGAGAAAAAGAGATCCAAATGTATTATAAAAAATGTAAAAGAGTAATCTTACATCATGTGCCTTGAAGTTGTACAGATTTCTCCCGTGTGTCTATGCAATTGTTCCTTTAGTCTGATAAGCCTTCCTCTCTAGAATGACAAACATGAAGTCATATGCACAAAGGTGTAATCTTCAATGTGCCAACAACAAATTAATAGTTCAGAAACTATGAACTCTCTCCAGCTTAGAATCTATACAAATCAGTATCTACCCTTAAACTTGAAACTTCAACTCAATTTATAGAGAGATTGAGGTAGCTTCAGATCCATTAAGAGAGGGATGAGGTCCTCCCATGAAGGGATTTGGGTTCCTTTAGCCAAGGGATAAGCTCCATGAGTAGAGGGATAAAGCTCGAACTGACGCGACTCTAGATGCTTCCAGTTGGGAGAATATTCAACAACCTAGGCTTCTAGAAGTTATTTTTATATTTACTTTCTTTTTACAGTGGTGCACAGGTTTTAGTGGCAATCACCGCAGATAATGGAAGAAGCATCAGCGCATGCGCAAGAAAAGGATATAAAAAGTCCGCAAGTAATCACTTTAAGGTTTTAAAGAGCTTTTCTCCAATTTCCAAGACTTGGTTCAGGAACATGAGTGTCTTTTACTTCTAAGGAAACATGGTATGGATGGTGATAGACCCATATGGACAGTCAAATTTCATGGTGACAAAATGACGTGTAACATAGGTTTGTCATAAAGTCAATTAAGTCATTGGCATGTATTGAAGACCCATTTGGGCATGTTACATATTGTAAAGAAAATTTATTTGAATCAAAATAGAGTCAAAAGACCTTCCAATACCTCGTCATGGCACAAAGATCAAGTCATCCTACATGAAGGGACAAGTCGGCCTAAAGAGAGGAATTCATACCCCTCACAAGCCTATAAATAAGAAGGAACTCGACCTCATTTGGACACTCACTCAAGCAAGTTCTATCTCCTCAAGATAGAAGCTCGAAAAGGCCAAAGAAGGAGAAGAAGATCAAGTTTGAAGTTTTGGGCCTCTCTCTTTGTTAGGGTTCCTACAGTTATTGGGAAAGACAAAATTTTGAAGTTGCATCAAATTTGTGAAGTTGCATCGAAGTTTTGAAGCTTCAAGGTCGAAGTTGTGAAGCTGCAAGGTTGAAATTGTGAAGCTGCAAGGTCGAATTTGTGAAGCTAATTCTAGGTCAAAGCTGTGAGGTTGCTAGGTCAAAGCTACATCAAGGTCGAAGTTGCAAAAATTGTTGTTGGGGTCAAAGTTATTGGAGAAGATGCTAGAAGGTTGAAGTTTGTTTCTATAATCCATTTAAGAATTTGAATTGGTCTTGTAGGGTCTTGGTTAACGGTCATAGGTCTTGGAATTCATCAATTGAAATTTTATAAGAATAGAAGAATTCTTATGGGTTTTCCTCTCGGTTGGAGAGGTTTTGGCCCTGACTGGTCACCTACATATTGTGTCATATTGTCTCACTTTTCTTTATGATTTGGTATTTTTTTGATGATAAAGAACACTAATAATAATAAATGAAATAAGAAGTTAATCAATTAAAGTAAAAATACATCACACAATTATTAAAATAACAGAAATCACCTAATCTGGTTGCCCCAGATTTCTCAACACTTTCATCACTGACTGCACTGGTATTACTACTTCTGCTTACATTACTTTTTTCACTCTCAACAGAATATCCCCTTTCACTAATCTTTAGCACTTTCATTATTATCTTTTGCATTAAATTTCTCATCCCTAAATATTGTCTTGCTTATATTTGCACTAACACTATTCTTGACACTATTTGTTCATGTAGCAATGCCACTACCACCAATACTGCTATGAGAACTAAGGTGCCATTTGCAGGTAAATAAGAGTCCCATGTGCAATCCTTTTCCTTTTCATATAAACATTTGTTCTGTTGTTTATGCCCAAATTCTGATAAGTTTGATGGTTTACATTTTGTGTGTTGATAAATTCCTTCCACTTATTGTGATGTGCTTACAGTTGTTGATAAGGAAGTTCCAAATGCAAAGGCTTCTCCTATTTACCCTCCTTCAAATGCCTCATCCTCTCCAATATTCTAATTTTATAGATTACCAACTTGCACTTTTTGAGCAGTGCTTGTTCCGTTTGGTAGCTTCCCAGTAGTTGCCTCTAATGTTTGAAATGTAACTGGCACATTGCATGATTATTTTGCAGTTTATGTTTCTTCTCCTCCTGATAATTGTCTGAAAGAGGCTACTTATGTTTAATGTGAAATAATTGCCCCTTTTAAAGCTTGTTTCAATGTGATTGTTTCAACTTCACCTGCTTCAGATGCTTCCAAAGGATCAGCTTCACTCAATGCTTGTTTCAATGTTGGTACTTTTGATGCAAGAGATACATGATATGAAGTTGATCCTCTTAATGCTTGCATCAAGGTTGGTATCTTTAATGTGTGAATTCCAAATGCTTGAGAATAAAACTCTCCTATTAATGCATGTTTTGCATTGGGTGTGTCTAATGTTATTACTTTTGATGATTGGTTTCGAACAGATATCATTATATGTTGGTGGCATACCTGCTCCCCTCAATTATTTATTATACAAAGCACCTAATTCTATTCTCTAGGAGTATAGTTGAATATTGTTTTTAAATTCTTATTTCCCCAACATGTGACATTCCTTTTCCCGGTGACCTCTTCAAGCTACCTTATTCTGATGACTTTTTCAAACCAGCCTTAAGTGCTCTAGAGGTTACCATCAGTCTATAGTTAACCAGTTCTCAAAGTACAAGAAAAGAGAGATCAACGCCTTAGAAATCAGCCACTTCGAGGTGGAAACCTCCTTTACATTACATAAATGAATAATTCTTGGGTGACACAAGTGAAAAAGCCTCCTTTCTATATATAGGAGTCCATGGGGTCACAATATAATCCTATCCGACCTAACAATAATAAGGTAAGGGCAAAAGAATAACAATAGTGGGCTATTATGGGGCACGATAATAACAATATGGGGACTATAAGGGTACAAAAATAAAAATAAGGGGGCTAAACTAACAACAATAAGGGAATATCGTAGTAATATAGGGCCCTAACATGCCCCTCTCCTTCAAAAAAAAATTGTCCTCAATGCTTGAGTAATTTTGGATGCTTCTGTATAAAATTCTCATCCTCCCATGTGGAATATTCAGTGGGTAAGTTCTTCCACTTGATGAGATACTCTGAAATTTTTACACAAAGTTCCTCAATATTTCTTCACAAATGGGTTTTTTTTTAGCTTCTGAACCTTCGTAGAAAAAAAAGTTATAGAGAAAATTCCATGATGACCTATTTGAAGCGGCGAAACCGTAGAATCCAAAGCTCTGATACCAAATGTTATGAGACAATCTCCCAAAGTAGAAGAAAAGAGAGATCAACGCCTTAGAAAATAGCTACTTCGAGGGGGAAACCTCCTTTACATTACATAAATGAAAAATTCTTGGATGACACAAATGACAAGACCTCCTTTCTATATATAGGATTCCATGGGGTCACAATATAATCCTAGCCGACCTAACAATAATAATGTAAGGGCACAACAATAACAATAGTGGGTTATTGTGGGGCATAATAATAACAATATGGGGACTACATGGGTACAAGAATAACAATAAAGGGGCTACACTAACAAAAATAAGGGAATACACTAGTAATATAGGGTCCTAACAACTTTTTTGACGTTATCTTCTTAAAAAATTCCATGAGGTGCATGGTGCCTCCACACTCCCATGTTCATGCTTCCCCTTTTCATCCTCTTCCACAATATTGCATTACATTTGCAGCAAAACCAATCACTTATATTAACGTGATATTCCATGTAACATTGTACAAGTGTGAACCAAAAACACACAGTTCAACCTAAAGACAATCATATTAATGTGAAACAAAATACTCAACAAGGAATAAACCATTTTGTTTTTTAATGATCTTGCAAACAAAGAGATACAAAAAAAACAATCACAGTGGAGAGGACCCACAAAGAAAATGTACACCATGTTAGTTCTAGAATGAGGTGGGGGGAGATATGGGATGTATTAGGTGAAACTATTGGGATTTATGTCAAAACATAAAACACATATACAATCATACATATAAACGAACACACTAGAAGTTGCATATACTTTAGATTCAACAACCACGACGCCCCTAACTTGGATTGTGGGGCAGAGAGAATTACAAAAACGCATAGTAGAAAACTACATTAAACATAAAGAACACAACCTGCAAATAATAAACCTACAGAAGTTGTAGAGAACAATAATATATAGAAGACCATAAACATTTCCTCCTAGATTATATCGCCTATAAGGTGACCCATTAAAAGTAAATCCATAAATATTCACAATTAAAATTATCTCCAATATATTTCATAAGAAACAAGGAAAGTTCATGACAGGGCTATTAATCAAAGAAAGAAACTCTGCAAACCCCCGCATTCTTCAATAAATTAGACCTATGATTTTGATTCTAGGTGCTACAGACTAAGTATGCCAGGTAAAAAGATAAGTATAAGCATGAGATAGAAAAAACCTGTCAATTTTCACCCAAATGTATGCATTGGACTTCTAAATACAAAGAAACTTAACCACATTCTACATATTAAATCTCTACCGCACGTTTTTTTATAGATGGGTGCATTATTTTATTCAGTAGATTCAAGTTTCGGGGCATTTAACAATACCACATTCTACATATTAAATCTCTAATGCACATTTCTTGTAGTTGGGTGCCATATTATTTTACCTAAAAGGGTCAAGTTGTAGAGAATTTGACAAGTCTAAAGGGTGTTATCATAACATAGTTTTGGATCATTCACAATGGTCCATTTTTGGGTAATCCTAGAAAATCTATCCCCCAAGAATCTCACAATTTTTGGTGAAAATTGGTTACAAAAATATAATATAGTGACGAAGCATTTACCAATTCGAAGGATTTCCAATTTTAGTGCACCCTATCAATCGGTTCACTTTATGGTATTCAGTGGGAGATATTCTAAGTGGATTTTGTAAATTGTGGTAAACACGACATGTTAACACAGAATGAATGTTTGGGAAACTGCCTGATCAGATTGCCTTAGGCCCTTGTCATTCGGTGTGGTAAAGTTGTGGCTACTCAACCTAAAAGTAAGAATAAAGAGACTACAATACAAAAATAAAACAAAATTCTTAGCTCTCCCAGCCTTAAAATTCAAACATGATGGAAAACTCGTGTCTCTAAAATGTGAACAACTGCCCATTAATCCTTTTAATACTATTCCATATCAGTTTCAAATTTTATTTCTTCTCTATCCTTCGAAAAGAGAGTATAAAACTATTATATATTTAAACTTATACTTTATATTATATTGTATAAAATTGATATAATTTTATGGATTTATAGACTTTTTTAAACGTCTCATTGAATTCATCTACCTAAATTTTAACATTGCAAGGGGATCGTAAATTATACTTTATATTGTATAAAAAAATTATAATTTTAACATTATAGAAGTATTTATAGACCCATTTAAAGGGTCGTTGAATCCCTCTACCTAAATGTTAACATTGCAAATGGATTCAAAAATTATACAGACCCCTTTGAGGGGGTATTTGAACCCATTTGGAGATTTAAAATTTAGTGAAATGTAACACTTCAATATAAAATTGCAATTTTTCATTTACGGAGTGACACAATTAAAAATGACTAGCATAAATGACTAATTCACATACTTTTTGTATTGTTAGTTTGTCATATTTTTATTCTTGAACTATTGTAGTTGTTTACGTTAATCATTTTTAATTTTGTCACTCAATATATAGTCATATATTTTAGTCCTAGACTAAATTAGTTATATAATTTAGTCGTTTTTAGTTGGGACACTTATTCTCTAGTTGTATATTTTATCCCTAGACTAAATTAGTCATTTAAGTTAGTTGTTTTTATTTGGGTCACTTAAAATTTCTCAAATGTAGTAGTAATTCACTTGAAATAATTGTGGTGACTGAATTTGTTAGTTGCGTAGTCAATAATCTCTCATTTTTACTAGTGGTTAGTTGTCAATTATTATAATGCTTGGAGTCCTTCTTAATTCATGCACTACATGCATCCACTTTGTCAGCTTCATTCTGCAATCTTGTAAGATAGCCTCATTCACATCATCATGCATGGGTTAGTTTTTTTATTGCTTTATAGCAGAAGAAATCAATCCTATGGTACAAACACTATATCCTTCTAATTCAACCCTTGGCTAGACTTCACAGATCAACCTTTTCAAATAACCAAGACCTTTTCTTTCAACTTCCTCTAAACTCACTAGGTTCTAAAATAGTAGGATCCCAAATGACAAGACCCTAGATTCAATAATCAACCAATAGATGTACTTGACATCATCTTAAGAAATCAGGCTCAGTGTCCAAGAGACTATCAATACCAATGGTAATCAAAGATAGGAAATACTTATCCTTTCAAGAAAATTTAACTCCCTCTTAAACTTGAACTCAATGATAATTTTCCACCATCTGTCATTCCCAAGATCTAGGGCTTCTTTCAACAACAATGAAGGTTTCCTTAATCATAATTTGCAAGGGTTTAACAATGTGCTAACATTTAAAAAAAATGTTAATAACAAAAAAAAAAAATCAATGTAAGACATAAATACAATTTTCAATTATATATATATAAAGCATGAAAATGAAAAATTATAGCAGTTAAAACAATTCAAATTTATGTTACTTATATTCTCTCTCTCTCTCTCTCTCTCTCTCTCTCTCTTATATATAAAACCCTTGTAGATCCATCTTAGCTCTAGATCTATCATGTGTCAATAAAGATAAGGTTATTTGTTGCTTTCCTAAAATATAAGTTTCACAAATACCCCAATTCCCTCCCTGAATTTGAGGCGAACAATGAATCATGGTAACTTTCTTCAAAAGTGCAAGACTTTGGTAGCACTGGTGCCTCGTTGGGTGTGATATTTCTAATAGCCTTGGTGGAGCTTCTCTTGAGTAGGTGCACTATTATATCGATTCCTTCACCTTAGTAATTGTTTGAGGCATTTTGTTCATAAGCATGCTCTCGTTCTCTAAGATGGTCCCACTTTTCCTATCCACAAAAACATTTTGTGGTCGAAAAGGAAATAATCTGCCTACAATACCATAATATTTGGAATACTTATGTAATTCATTGGATTTTTTTTATTCCATACTATTTGTCTGGAGAAATTTTATAGTTTTTGTAAACACTCCCCACCTTAACCTTGGTGAAAAGTGTTCACTTATTAACCCAATCCCTCTTGTAAGGGTTAGAGATATAGGATAAACCATTTTTCTTTCTAGAGCAAGAAATGTGTAACACCAATGTGTTCGTCTCATCAAGACGAAGTCAGTGATATAAAAAAAAAATCTTGATCCAAACTCTGGATTGAAACGTATGAGCCCCTAAAAGAATAATTAAATTGGAAATCACCACGTCATCATCCTGCCATGTGGCTATACCTGTCATCTCCCTCCCCCCTAAACACCACTTGGAACCTCCATTGCTACGTCATCTCGAAGGAAAAATCTCAGCGGAAAAATGTCTCAGTCAGTTGGAAAGGATGTATCCATAGGTTTCCTCCAAGATCCGAGAATCTGAGATTCCAAGATCTCGAAGAAACCTAACTTAGTGTTAAAAATTCTTGGCAGAGTGGTTGTCACATGTATCCTTTGAGATTCGAGAATATAAGATTCTGATATCTCGAAGAAAACCATCTCGACACTCCACAAAAGGGTTACATGATTTCGGTGCACGTGATTCCTCCACTCGTCCATACTAGGACAAGGGTGGATCCAACTTTCATTAGGGGAATTTTGAGGTCTAAAATGGGCCTCCTAAGGAAAATGTACAATCAAACTTCACTTTATGAGAACCAATCACATTTTAGGGGATGACATCATCCCTAATGGTTGAGGTGGCATTGTTTCAATTAAAGGTACTTACTTGTCACATTCTCAATGGTGGAAAAAAACTCATGGTTAACCATGGTAGTGCTCTATGTACTTTTAAAGTCATAAAGTAAAGTATTCATAATAAATGTCATTTCACATTTTTGGAATAAAATATTATTATTGTCAATTCATAGTTTTCAAAGAAACAATGCATATCCCTACACAATCTTCACGTATTTACACACTTTTCAATAAATATTATATTTACACACTTTTAAATAAATATTAGATTATTTTTATATAGTATATTAATTACATGTTATTATATAATTTAAATAATATAAATTTTAATTAATAGTATATTCTATAATTAAGAATTTGTATTTATATTTTATTTTAAGTTATTTAAGTACAAAGGACAAATGCATTAATTGTACAATGATAATGACTATTTATTAAAAAAATCATTTTTATTTATAGTCACATCAATACAAAAATTTTATTAATTTTATTTTGGTACAAATTTTGAATTGAATTTAACCACGGTTACATGTATTTTTGTGCAAAATTTTAATTGCAAATTCATAAATATTATTTTATTGGTTTAGCTATTATTTTATTATTTCCTTAGGAGGCCCATTTTAGACCTCAAAATTCCCCTAATGCCCCCTGCGTCTTCCATGACAGGGCTTTTGTTAGGCCATGCAGGTAAGGTTTCTCAGTTTGAGGCTATAAGGTTGAACCTGCCCCTGAGATGCAGTAGTGCTTCTCATATGAAGTTGGTGATGGAGCCATTGGGTTGGATCCTTCCATTAGAAAGAAACTCACTCTTGCATTCGATAGCTTTCATCGAGGATCTTTATCTTCCTGCACCATGTGCCTTTTGTGAAGGAGTTTTAACATGGCCCGACTTATAGCATTCCACAACCTTCTATACCATCGTCAACATTCCACCATAGCCATTGGAGTCTACTAAAGCACCCACAGGTGCTATCCCTCCTGAGCTTATTGAAAGTTACTGCTCCTCTAGTTCACAGTGCTTGTAGTCAGGGATACTGAACAGGGACCTATCCATCCAGGCTTGAAATTGGTCTACCCAGCCTCTCAAGGTTTTGTATCTGTTAAGGTCTCTGAGCCACCATAAATCATATGGTGCCAAAAGGTCTATAGGGAGATCAATGCTCCTCGATGGAATATAGAATCTCCCTCTTGTATTTTTCAACAAGCTAGAGCCTTGTGGCTTGGAGCATGTTGGTTAAGGTCTCAGGCCTACCCGCTCTCCCATCGTAGGGTCAGAAAATTCCAGGTATGATTGTGCCAACGGTTTTCAGTAGTCATTTTCCATAGACATGGTGACTCATGAATGACCTCCAATTCTTAGAATGCACCCCTTGGTGTAACCCAGGGTCTTTAGAAGTCATTTGAGTGTCAAAGTGCACCTACCTGGCACTAACTGCACGATGGGTCAATAGACAAGGCCTGTGAAGGGTTCTTAGGCAACTTGGCTATTAGCTTGGACACATCAGTGATTACCCCAGAATGGGTGCCTTCTACATACAACACTAGACTACAAATAGCCTCTAGGAGTCATGATCTACACAACGCAATGTATAGATAAGTTAGACCACTCTTGCACAACATCAAGATGTGCATCTACAAGACCTTAAGGAGGTTCCTGATGTAAGGCCATGAACTAATGAGATAAAGAAGAGGGAAAAAACCTCAACAATATCACCTTGCAACATTAGCCATGTTAATTAAAATTGATATAGTGTAGCCATCATGCTATATTAAGAGAAGTTATCTTCTATTATTACTACAATTAATACAAGATATTTTATGGAGTAGCAACTCATCCATTTAACAGCAAGAAAAATCTAAACCTGTGGTTTATATACGTATTTTCTAAACCTCCAAGTTGAATTTCTATTGCTTAGCAGTAGGAAATTGTCTTTACCAAAGTTTTTATTAAGGAGTAGCAACTCCTCCATTTAGCAACAAGAAAAAGCTAAACCCGAGGTTTAGATACAAATTTTATGGAAATGCATTGAATCTTTAGCTACTCTTCATGAGTGCCTTTATATTTAACTCTCTTTTTCACAAATAGTGCCTAATGAAATCAATTTATCTATTATAAATTAAGGGTGAACCAAACATATCCTACATTTGCTCAATAGTATCATTGAGCTCTGGATATGCGGTCGGTAGGTTGTGTCCTAGCTGCGCTTTTTTTGGGTCTGATTAGGGACATGGATTTTACTTCCTCAAGAATGAAAACATAACTTATCCAATGAAATGAAAATGTTTGCAGTTTTTCTTTTTGATGGATTCCTCTTTATATTTTTCTTATTATATATTTTTGAATATTTTGCAACCTTTGTTTCCTAGTGAGAGTGCAATAGACTAGCTAGTGGAGATCATTAATGTGAAATTTATACCTTTATGGAATACATGTTTTTCCATTTCCAATGTGTTGTATTAACCTTGACTCGTTATAATGTGTGGAATTTCCAAGAATATGGATAAACGGTCTCTATTTTATTTGTTGTTTAAATCCTTGGGACCCTGGTGATGGTCAGAAGTGACCTCATCAACATCAAAGGATACCACCCAGTCAGAGTCCCAAATTAGACTCTTTTCTGTTTATGATAGTGGTTCCGACTACATAACAAAAAGGCCCAGTTACCTTCGTGAAATATACTCCAACTAATGAAGACTTTGAATAGTGAATGAATTGGATGTGTGTGTATGCATAGTTGGAGGTGATAATTGAACAACATAAAAATAAAACTATAATCTAAATAAACTAATATCTAACCCGTGTATTTTATATTTTATGTGAAATTAGAATGAAAACTTTAAATAAAGAAACATATAGATCTTTCCTTATTTTAGTTTGATTATAATAAACTGCAAGTGATGGGCCTCTAAATTAGACATAAAATAAGGCCCATCTAACCTTTCTTAAGCCCATCTACCTTCCTTATGCACATAAATATATATATTAAATCTCTCCTTCTGCACTTAATAATGTTTTCTTATGCTTCAATATTTTCTTAGGAAGGTTTAAAGGTAATTGCATATTTTTGCCTAATATTGGTTATTTTTGTAGAATATTGTGAGAATATATGGCAGATTATGAAGATTTGGAGAAGGAGATGATTTAGGGACTTGCTCCCTTCCACTGGAAGATCAAGATTGGAGAATAAATGAGTACAATATCAGGAAATTAGGGAGAAACCTTGGAGAGATTCAAGGGGTTTGTCCACCCTCCTTAACTCTCAAAGGTAGCCAAAGGATCCTCATGAGATCCCCTCCAGCAATTCGAATTTGAGAGGCAGTCCAAGCAACTCAAAGAGGAGTTCACTCAATCTCTGTTTACTTGGAGTAAAGTGGACTCAATCACCCCAAATATTCTCTCCAGCAGTTCGAGTTCCAGAGGCAGCCAAGCAACTCAAAGAGGAGAGCACTCAATATTTTTTTACTTGGAGTCAAGTGGACTCAATCACCATTTTTCTAGGGAGCTATTGGTTGCTACCCTGTGGAATAAATAGAGTAGAGCTAGAGCTAGGAGGAGTTAGTCAGTTAGTCAATTCTTACATTCCATTCGTTGATTCCATTATGGTCCATTCGATGCATTCCATTCCATTCCATCCTATGCCATTCATTTTCCATTCTATTAGGCTTTTGTTGTTTAAGACCTTCGGGATGTAATAAGATTTAATTTTTAATGCAATGAGTAGACAGACTCCATTTTACTGATTTAATTCCAGAGATTTGGGCTCGTGGGTTAGGCCCAACCCATGTGCCTCAGCTTCTCTGTTGTTACCCTTCTTTCCTTTCTGCCATTAAGCTATAAACTTTATTTCTGTCATTCAATTAGTTCTGCTTTTAAATAGTTTCATTGTTGTTTATTTTTGCTTCAGTATGCTGCTGTAGTTTTCATTTTCTTGTGAGTAATAGAATAGAGGAAGAAAACCAAAACGTTGTGGTCAGCCTTCCCCTCTCATCTCTGTCCATAGAGTTCAAGTAGGGTTGACTCTCCCACAGGCCAAAAAAAATTGATTTATGTTCACTATTTTTTCATGCATTATTTTATGTTTTTTTTCCGTGCATGAATTCGTAGGTTTGCTTGCAGGAATCAGTATTAAGGTTCCGAAGAAGTTCATTTTTCCATCTCTGTGTTACGCTTCCAACCACCTCTGTTATGCTTCTATTCCTTCATTTCGCTTTGCGCAGCACAACCCTTTCTAACTTAAAAAACATTCAAAAACTCGACCTCCGCCTTTGCTCCTCGGTTCTCCCACTACCATACTTCTCCTTTTCCTGAAATCGCACTTCACAACATTTCCCTTCTCCCTTTAACACTTACCGCTCCAAATTGGCGATATTGAGATTGCGATATCGGTCCCACTTCCATGTCAACCGCCGCATAGCACATCGCAAATCATACTTTTTTTGTTTTGCTCTAGTCAACATTTTCTGCTCCAAACTTCGATTCCGAACTCCGCTGCATCGCAAATCACATTTCACAGTTTTTATTTTGTTCCAGTTAACCTCTACCGCTCCAACCTTGTGATATTGTGATTGCAATATCGTAGATCGCATATCGTACTTCTATCCGCCAATCATAACTCCGCCATCGCATATTTCAATCATTCCGCTCCAAATATTTCGCGCCATAATAAAGCTGATTTATAAGGTTTAAACCCATATTTTCACTTCTAAGCCTTGTTTATGTGTTTGAGCCCTCCATTAGCCTCTTTAGCCCTTTTTCCTCTAAACTAAAATCAACACACTTTCAATTAGGACTAAGTCATGGATAGCTTAGTTGCATGGGTAGAAGCATGGTAGATAGAGCATACGATAAATAGAGTGCATTTGGCTGATCAGGAGATCTAGTCTCTTGTAGAAAAAGGCTCAAAAATGAAGTTGCTCAGAATTGGTCCAAACCAGAACGACTGGAAAGAGCTCGGAAAAATGATCATGTAGACGCAAATGGCACTGAAAACCGACGTTGTATGAGAAAGTTATTCAGCTTTGAAGTTTGCCAATTTCAGTAAAAAAAATGGCCAATTTAACTTTATAAAAAATAAAAAATAAAAATTATTAAAAAAAAGAATATTCCACAGAATATTTTGGGAATATTTTGTGGAATATTCTGCAGGTAGCCAATGAAAGGGCGCCACGTGGCCAGCCCGGAGGCCGCCACGTGGCCCCAAGTTCGAATGAAATTGTGTTACAAAAGTTTCATTATGTTTGCGGCAAGGTTCGACCCCGGGTCGGGGTGGAGAGAAACGGACGGCCCGACCAACGGGCTACACGTAGTTCTTGTTAAACAATGGGTGCATTATTATATTTAACGTTTCCTTTTAGGATGGGCGGGGCCCGAAAGGGGGCCGGCCCCTAAGGGCCAGCCCCCTCCATCATGCAACCAACTGCTCAGAACCGTGGCTAATTCAAATCGGCGCGCAAACCCCGCGGATATTTTTAACATTTATTACCACCGTTAAACATGTGAACAGGGCGGAGGTTACGGTTAATTAAAGTTTCGGTTTGAAAACCGTTTGTTCTAACAATTAAAACGGCGGGTTGGACAGTGGTCCATGTGACCCCATCCACCTAGCATTTAACATTAACCGTAACCGTCTGGAGTTTGGTGGAGTGCACCCGCTAAATTTGGTGCAGTTGCTGTTCTAACTGAAGTTAACTCGAGTGCTCCACATTTAGTGGAGCTTTTCAAGGGGACACTGGGCAAACTTCAGTTAGCCATAACTTTGGCTAGGGAAGTCCTTTTGAAGCATTTTTTTTTTGATTTGGGGGTATTGAAGCATTCTGGAGCTGTTGGGATAGGTTGCAGAGCCATCAGGGCACTCTGTTAGTGATTTTATCAGCGAATTTTCTTGTGGAGCCACCAGGGCTTGGTGAAAGATCAGCTGTGTTGGACTATACTCATCCATTTCAGGTGAATGAATAGTCGATTTTTACTGTTTTCAATCCTCTGTTTCTGAATTTGTAGCTAATTTAGCCTTTTGAGGCTTTATTCACAGTGTAATACTTATTTTGAGCATTAATGAAAGAGGGAAAAGCCTATTTGGAGGCTTTTGGACCTACCAGAGGTAGCCCAAGAGAGGGGTGAACTTCTTAAACAAATGCTTACTGTTATGCTATGCATTTTTGTTGTTATATTCCAGATTTTACTACATTAAACAGTAAATTTTAATAATTCCACTTTTCACAATGAGACTTATACAGTGATCAAAACACCATTGTTCCACTTCAAACCACATTACTTCCATTGCAGAATACCTGTACTTGCTTATTTACACATAAAATTTGGTTAATGAATACTTTGCAAACATAAAAAAATACTTTCATTGACAAATCGATTTAGTGTTTACCTTATATTTATTTAGGCAGAGCCAGTAAGAGGGCCAGAAGCTTCTGGTTTCATCCTTTCTAGTAAAGGTGAAATAACGAGTAAAAGCCCCTACTGTCTATCTTTGTATAAGAAATATTTTGTTCACACAATTTCAAATCATATTGGTATCAGAGCTCTAGGTTTTGCTTAAGATTTTGTGAAATTTGTGCTAGAAGATTGTGTTATTCTGCAAAATTTGATGCTTACTAGGCTGAAATTGAAAAGAGGGGAAGGTCAATTGGTTAGAGAACAAGATCATCCTCAACCAAGGAGGGCTAGGGTGCCATTATCTCCACCTTCCATTTCATCCTCATTAGCCTTAGAATCAGCCACAAACATGTCTTCCAGAGAAGGAGAAGTACATGAGGAAATGGATCCCAAGGAAGAAGAAAGAGTTTTTAGAAAATCTTTCTTGGACATGACTGAGATGGTTAGGATCCTATACCAGGAGAGAAATGATAGGATTGCTGGAGAAGGGTCTAGAAACCAAAGAGAAGAAGGAGATTCTTCAGGAGGGAAGAAAGACAAGGATGAGTCTAAGAAAGGGAATGGAGGAAATGGTGATCCTTCATCTCCATCGTCATCCTCTTCCTCCACATCATCCTCTTCTACTTCTGTTAATCAGTCACATAAAACAAAAACATCTCTTAAAAATCCTTTGTTAAAGCTTGATGTGAAGTTTGAGTTGCCGATGTTTAATGGTGATGTGAATGCAAAGAAATTGGATAACTGGATTAGACAGCTGGAAGTCTATCTAAGAATTCATAATTTGCATGATGATGACACAAAAATCGAATTAGCCTCTTTGAGAATGGATGGAGCAGCTTTGGTTTGGTGGGAAGCCAAGACCAAGGAGGAGATTAAAAAGCATGGTAAGATCACTCTAACTTGGAATGAGTTTATTACTGCTATTAAGAAACATGTTTATCCTCTTGCTCATATTCAGAAAGAAATCATGAATTGGCAAAATTTTAGGCAACTTAAGGGTCAAAATGTGCAAGATTATACCCAAGAGTTTAGAAGGAGAGCACTTCTACTTGGAGTAGACTTACAAAGTCAAGATACCTTGTTGAAATACATAGGAGGTTTGCACAATTACCTTCAACATACTATTCTAATGTTCAATCCTACTAGCTTAGATGAAGTCTGTGTGCAAGTTACACATTTAGAAGCTAGAGGAAAGAATACTTTTGATGAGGATAGTAATTTCAAAAACAAAGGAAAGAAAAGAGTTGCAAATTCAAGAAAAGACAAAGGAAAGTTATTTTGCAAGAACTGTTCAAAGACAAGTCATGATGAAGATCATTGTTGGAAGCTTCATCCTGAACTGAAACCAGAAAAATATAAGAACAAAAACAAGACCAAAGAAAAGGAGAAAATTGTAGCAACAGTTGAGCAAGACTTAGGGTCAGACTCAGGAGATGAGACAAAAAGCATAGCCATGGTTTTAAAGAAAATTAAGGGGAAAGAAGTGGTGCAAGACACAATTCCCAGTTCTAGCTCTTTGAATTGTCACAAAGATACTCATGAGGAAAAGAGGAGGATAGAGCTCTTCCATGTGAGGGTAATTTCAAAACATACCAAAATTGACATACTATTTGACAGTGGGTCACAAGCGAATCTTATATCTGAAGACTTGGTCAAGCAGCTTAAACTTGAGACCATTCCACATCCAAAGCCTTATCCACTTGGATGGATATGCAAGGATGCCAATTTGCAAGTCTCAAGGAAGTGCATATTGTGCTTTGCAATAACTGCACACTTTATTGACACAGTGGAACTTGATGTGGTGCCGCTTGATATCTTAGGTATTGTTTTGGGAAGTCCTTATTTATTTGACAGGAAGGCCATCTTTCATCGCCATGAAAACAAGTATCACTTGTTCAAAGATGGTAAAGAGTACATTGTAAGAGCTCACAAAAAGAAGCTGGAATCTTCTTTACTCCATGCAAGTCAATTGAAAAGACTGGTTAATGCAAGTCAAAGTCTAACTTTGTTAATGTTGAAACGACAAGATTTTGAGCATTCGCCTTTGTATGATGTTGCTAATGATTTGTCTCAGTTTAATAACAGTTTGTCTTTGAAAAAAGATGATGTTATGTTGCACAAATTACCTTTTGGGTCAGCCAATGCAGAGAATGAAGTATCAAAGCAAAGCAATGCAAGCAAGGAGGACACACAATTCAGCATGGGAAAAAGTTGGTTTCAGAATGGTAGAATTCGCCATGGGAACAGTTTGTAAGGTGAAAGTTATTTTAAGTCTTCTGGGAAGTTTGATCAGTGTAGAAAAAGTTTGTTTTCAACATATTACAATTGTTGTTCTGCAAATTTTAATAATTTGCATCATGACTCCGTCAATCTTAGCAAGGGTCGATCAGTGGATTCCAGAGACAGTTTATCATTTTCTCAAAAGCTCCATTTGATGAAATCGGGTAGATTTCAGTTATTCAAGGGTGGAAGAGTGGAGAATCAGTCTCCACATCATCAGTTTCAGTAATCAGAGAGCTTTTGGGGTCCAAAAGCTTCCCATTTGGGAGGTGTGATCAGGAGATCTAGTCTCTTGTAGAAAAAGGCTCAAAAATGAAGTTGCTCAGAATTGGTCCAAACTAGAAAGACTGGAAAGAGCTCAGAAAAATGATCCTGTAAGCGTGAACGGCACTGAAAACCGACACTGTATGAGAAAGTTATTCAGCTTTGAAGTTTGCCAATTTCAGTAAAAAAAAATGGCCAATTTCACTTTATAAAAAAAAAAAATTATTAAAAAAAATATATATATTCCACAGAATATTCTGGGAATATTTCATGGAATATTCCACAGAATATTCTGTGGAATATTCTGCAGGCGGCCAATGAAAGGGCACCAGGTGGCTAGCCCGGAGGCCGCCACGTGGCCCCAAGTTCGAATGAAATTGTGTTACAAAAGTTTCGTTATGTTCGTGGCAAGGTTCGACCCTGGGTCGGGGCAGAGAGAAATGAACGGCCCGACCAACGGGCTACACGTAGTTCTTGTTAAACAATGGGCGCATTGTTATATTTAACATTTCCTTTTAGGATGGGCGGGGCCCGAAAAGGGGCCAGCCCCCTCCATCATGAAACCAATTGCTCAGAACCGTGGCTAATTCAAATCGGCGCACAAACCCCGCGGATATTTTTAACATTTATTACCACCGTTAAACATGTGAACAGGGCAGAGGTTACGGTTAATTAAAGTTTTGGCTTGAAAACCGTTTGTTCTAACAATTAAAACGGTGGGTTGGACAGTGGTCCATGTGACCCCCTCCACCTAGCATTTAACATTAACCGTAACCGTCCGGAGTTTGGTGGAGCGCGCCCGCTAAATTTGGTGCAATTGCTATTCTAACTGAAGTTAACTCCAGTGCTCCACATTTAGTGGAGCTTTTCAAGGGGACACTGGGCAAACTTCAGTTAGCCATAAATTTGGCTAGGGAAGTGCTTTTGAAGCGAAATTTTTTTTGATTTGGGGGTATTGAAGCATTCTGGAGCTGTTGGGATAGGTTGCAGAGCCATCAGGGCACTCTGTCAGCAATTTTATCAGCGAATGTTCTTGTGGAGCCACCAGGGCTTGGTGAAAGATCGGTTGTGTTGGACTATACTCATCCATTTAAGGTGAATGAATAGTCGATTTTTACTGTTTTCAGTCCTCTGTTTCTGAATTTGAAACTAATTTAGCCTTTTGAGGCTTTCTTCATAGTGTAATACTTATTTTGAGCATTAATGAAAGAGGGAAAAGCCTATTTGGAGGCTTTTGGACCCAGCAGAGGTAGCCCAAGAGAGGGGTGAACTGCTTAAACAAATGCTTACTGTTATGTTGTGCATTTTTGATGTTATATTCCAAATTTTACTACATTAAACAGTGACTTTTAATAAGTCCACTTTTCACAATGATACTTATACAGTGATCAAAACACCATTGTTCCACTTCAAACCACATTACTTCCATTGCAGAATACATGTACTTGCTTATTCACACATAAAATTTGGTTAATGAATACTTTGCAAACATAAACAAATACTTTTATTGACAGATCGATTTAGTGTTTACCTTATATTTCTTTGGGCAGAGCCAGTAAGAGGGCCAGAAGCTTCTAGTTTCATCCTTTCTAGTAAAGGTGAAATAACCAGTAAAAGCCCCTACTATCTATCTCTGTATAAGAAATATTTTGTTCACACAATTTCAGATCATTAGCCGATTGGCCAAGTTAAGTGTGGTTTAGAATTAGTTTTCTTTCTGCCATTTCTTTTCAACAATATAGTTTAGTTTCTTTCCAGTCATTTCCTTTTAGCAAATTAATTTAGTTTCTTTCTGCCATTTCTTTTCAGCAATATAGTTTAGTTTCTTTTCAGTCATTTCCTTTTCTGCAAATTGAATTAGTTTCATTTATGTCATTTCTTTTCAACGATTCAAATTAGTTTCCTTTCTGTCATTTCTTTTCAGCGATTTAATTTAGTTTCCTTTTGTCATTTCCTTTCTACAATTTAGTTTAGTTTCATTGAAGTGTAACAGAATTCACTGAGAACCCTTAAAAATAGCACCCTTTCGTAAAGCGTAAGAGGATGACATGAATAGAATGCATCTGTTGTGTATATAGCACTGTCACATCCAAGTTTGTACCAACCCCGGATTGATAAATTAAAGTAGGGCAGCCCCTGGGAGTTGCAGCACTCTTGGTGCAATACCAGGGCTCATCACTTTTTGGCGTTGTTTCCGAGGAGGTGTCTAGTAGATGCTTTGATTTTGTTTTTAGCTATCTTTTATGCTTTCCTTTATTTTCATGCCATTTCATAAATATTAAAAAAAAATACAAAGAGATTTGATTTTCATGCCTCATAGGAGTAGGAATACTTAGAATTTTTTTTTTTAAATACTTTTCCAATACCAACCACCCCACTTGACCACGTGGTGCAGTAAGAACCACATCACCATACACTTTTGAAGGTAGAAGAAATGGATGGATATGATGACACTGAATATGATCTTATTGGGTTTCCCATTCAAGATATGGACATCAGTGTACATATGAAGAACATCCCTCCATCTTTCCTTCCCAACTTCCACAGTATGAGGACAGAGGATCCGGAAACATTTTTCTTTGAATTTGAGATACTTTGCAGGTCTTATGGCTACTTATCACACACTCAAAGAATGAGATTTTTTCCTACAACATTGAAGAATAGAGCTCTTAAATGGTTCATGAGTCTAGTTACTAATTCAATAAGATCATGGAATGATATGTAGAAGATATTTCTAGAAAAATACAAAGATCGTGATCTTAGAGAAGAAATTTTTAGAATGAACCAAGAAGAAGATGAGATCCTTGAGGATATAATAGGGAGGTTCACGTATAATCTTAAGAGGGAAAATTTGCATCATTTAGGATTTGACACACTAAAAACCCTCTTACTTAGAGCAATTATAGATGAGTGGATTGATCTCTTTAATCTCATGAGTAAAGGAGATGTATATCATTTGTCATTTGAAGAAGTTTATAAAATGTGAAAGCACATATCAAGAGGAAGGGAAAGAGTAAACATTGGTAAGGCAAGATGAACTTGGAAATTTTCTTTACAACTTTAAAACAAAAAATCTTAGCAATATAAGTGAACAAGTAGAAATGTTAAGAATGCAAAATGAGCAAAAAAAAGATGTTGATATTTTTGTTATCCATGCATAATCATATGCTACTAAATGTTATTCGACATTCCCCAGGTTTAAAGAAGTTTACCAGGAAGACAATGGAGCAAGCCAATCACCAAAGAAGCTATGTTATGTAGCTCCAAGGAGAACCTGGCAGCCTAGTCAACTTGATATGATGCAAGGACCCACTTCACAATTTCAAGCTTATTCGCATCCATCTCAAACGAATTGGGACACACTCCCTTCTTGGCAACCTTGGCCATCTCAACCCCAAAACCAATCTTGGCAACATGGTTGGCAAGGTCCTTATTGGAAAAATCCTCAACATCCTCAATATTTCCCTCAATATCCCCCATACCCGACTCCATGCTATCCCTACCATCCACCTCCACCACAACCATAGCCTCAACCACATCCATCTCATATATCCACCCCCACTGTACCATCATTTCCAAACCCACACGATGAAGTATCTCAGCCCACTTACAATGCTGAGGTACAACACTACCAAACATATCCTCTTGATATAAATGGTCTGCATCTTAGTTCAAGAAAGGTATTGCAAAGAAGATATTTTCTTAATGTCACTGAAGGAAAACATCAAGAAGAAGAAGATCCAAATGAGGAGATCAAAAGATAGAGGGTTGCACTTGATGAAGAGAATAAATCATAATCAGATGTTGAGAAAGTTCCCTCATGTTTACCAGCATTTCCTCCATGTATTCAAGAGAACAATCAACAAAAAGAGGAAGATTTCACTGCCATAATATAAGAGGACATCCAAGGTAATCCAACTCAGCAAGTGAACCAGGGGCATCACAACTATATTGACATATGGATCCAAACATTCATTAAGTTGCAGCAACACACTCTTCTCCAACAGTACTTGATACAATCCCAGTCAAAGAAATTAATCTCTCATATTCAGGTACATGTCAAAGCATGTATTCCAAGTGTGCACATGATTTTATCTATCATCTTGATGTGTACATGGCTCCATTGGAAGTATTCCTATACTTGAAAAAGGTTTTGTTTTTTCAAGTGGAGTAGGAAAGTGAAAAAAAAAAAAAAGGAAAGAATAAAATCTCAAATGAAAACCTCTTTTGAGGCGTTTGAGATTGGCTCATTGATTGAAAACCTCCATGAGGCGGTCATTGGGTTGAAAAAAAAAATATCCTAGGTGAAAACCTCCTTTGAGGCGCCTAGGAAAACCTACTAGTGGAAAACCTCATTGAGGCAACTAGTAGGCCTTAAAAATAAAATAAAAAATAAAAATAAAAAATTCATTTCTCCATATATCTCTCTCTAATGAATGCAGGTGCTCTCTAGCCTTTGCAAGCTGGAAACAGCAAGTTGGCACAAAAAGAATATTCGGTCAACACCTTGGTTAAAGGTAGTCAAACTTGGACTTCCTCCTTCTGTGCTCAAAAGCTCCAAAAGGACCTCAAGAAAATTATCACATGCAGCTTCAGAACCACTGAAGACAGCTTCAACATCCATGTCAGCAACTTCAATATCACCTGCAAAAACAAATCAATGGTAAGGCTTAGATATGCAATCATCTAACCCTTTCTTCGAATATATTTTAGCTTAATAAAACATTAAAAAGTGTGAGAAGGAAACTTTTTGTATATATCCAAAATCAGTAGCAGAGCAACCTCAGCCTTATCTAGTAACTAGCCTCACTTTTTCCACCAAGAAAAGGAACAAGAAAAAAAATAAAAAGGACTTGAGAAAGTGGGCAGTAAGCAGTTCATTGTAATAGAAGACAAGGAGTGCCAAGGGATAACGAAGGGTGAACTCAGTTCACAAAAAAATAACTCTGAGTTTACTTTGCATGCAATATATATATATATATATATATATATATATATATATATATATATATAATTAAAAATTTAAAAAAAATAATAAATAAAGAAGAAGAAGAAGAGAGAGAACAAAAAATGAAAAAAATCAAATAAAAGGCGGATTCACCACCTCTGGGCATGAAAAAAAGATTTTCTTAAAGCATTTGAGGACCTCCATGAAGCATCTACAAGGAGAATAGCAAGAAGATTAGCAGGAGGAGCAATGCATGGGCCAATAAACTAAAAATGAAATAAGCCAGCATGCAGGAAAAACCATAAGGCAGGGAGGATGAATAGGTTTCTAAGAGGATGAGCAACAGTTTCAGTAGGGGGGTGATGATGGGCCTCAAAATTAGACATAAAATTAGGCCCATCTAAACATTCTTAAGCCCATCTACCTTCCTTATGCACATTAATATATATATTAAATCTCTCCTTCTGCATCTAATAATGTTTTCTTATGCTTCAATATTTTCTTAGGAAGGTTTAAAGGTAATTACATATATGTGCCTAATATTGGTTACTTTTGTAGAATATTATGAGAATATTTGGCAGACTATGCAGATTTGGAGAAGGAGATGACTTAGGGACTTGCTCCCTTCCACTGGAAGATAAATATTGGAGAATAAATGAGCACAATATCAAGAAATTAGGGAGAAATATTGGAGAGATTCAAGGGGGTTGTCCACCCTCCTTAACTCTCAAAGGCAGCCAAAGGATCCTCATGAGATCCCCTCCAACAATTCGAGTTCTGGAGGCAGACCAAGAAACTCAAAGAGGATTTCACTCAGTCTCTGTTTACTTGGAGTCAAGTGTACTCAATCACCCCAAATATTCTCTCCAACAGTTTGAGTTCTAGAGGTAGCCAAGCAACTCAAAGAGGAGAGCACTCAATATTTGTTTACTAGGAGTCAAGTGGACTCAATCACCATTTTTCTAGGGAGTTGTTGGTAGTTGCACTGTGCAATACATAGAGCAGAGCTAGAGCTAGGAGGAGTTAGTCAGTTAATCGATTCTTACATTCCATTCTTCAATTCCATTCTTCAATTCCATTCTGGTCCATTCGATGCAGTCCATTCCATTCCATCCTATGCCATTCATTTTCCATTCTATTAGGATTTTTTTGTTTAAGACCTTCGAGATGTAATAAGATTTCATTTTAAATGCAATGAGTAGACAGACTCCATTTTGCTGATTTAATTCCAGAGAGCTGGGCTCGTGGCTTAGGGCCCAACCCATGTGCCTCAGCTTCTCTGCTATTACCATTCTTTCCTTTCTGCCATCAAGCTAGCTTTCTCTCTGTCATTCAATTAGTTATGCTCTTAAATAGTTTCATTGTTGTTTAGTTTTGCTTCAGTATGCTACTGTAGTTTTCATTTTCTTGTGAGTAATAGAATAGAGGAAAAAAACAAAAATGATGTGTTCAGCCTTCCCCTCTCATCTTTGTCCATATATTTCAAGCAGGGTTGACTCTCCCACAGGCCAAAAAAATTGATTTATGTTCACTATCTTATCACGCATTCTTTTCGGTTTTTTTCTGTGCATGAATCCGTAGGTTTGCTTGCAAGAATTAGTATTAAGGTTCCGGAGAAGTTCATTTTTCCATCTCTATGTTACGCTTCCAAGCATATTTGTTATGCTTCTATTCCTTCATTTCGCTTTGCGTAGCTATCGCAACCCTTTCTAACTTAAAAACCATTCAAAAACATCAAAAACTCGACCTTTTCCTTTGCTCCTCGGTTCTCCCGCTACCATACTTTGCCTTTTCGCCAAATTGCACTTCGCAACATTTCCCTTCTCCCTTTAACACTTACCGCTTCAAATTGGCAATATTGCGATTGCGATATTGGTCCCACCGCCACATCATCCGCCGCATAGCACATCGCAAATCACACTTTTTTTTGTTTTTTCCAGTTAACCTTTTCCACTCCAAATGCCAATTCTGAACTCCGTTACATCGCAAATCGCATTTCACAGTTTTTATTTTGTTCCTATTAACCTCTACCGCTCCAACCTTGCGATATTGTGATTGTGATATCGCAGATCACATATCGCACTTCTATCTACCAATCATAACTCTGTCATCGCATATTTCAATCATTCTGCTCCAAAGCTTTCGCGCCATAATAAAATTATTTTATAAGGTTTAAACCCATATTTTCACTTCTAAGCCTTGTTTCATGTGTTTAAGCCCTCCATTAGCCTCTTTAGCCCTTTTTCCTCCAAACTGAAATAAACATTCTTTCAATAAGGATTAAGTCATGGATAGCTTAGTTGCATGGGTAGAAGCATGGTAGATAGACCATAGGATAAATAGAGTGCATTTAGCCGATTGGCCAAGTTAAGTGTGGTTTAGAATTAGTTTCTTTTTTGCCATTTATTTTTAGCAATATAGTTTTGTTTATTTCCAGTCATTTCCTTTCAGCAAATTAATTTAGCTTCTTTCTGCCATTTCTTTTCAGCAATATAGTTTAGTTTCTTTTCAGTCATTTCCTTTTCTGCAAATTAAATTAGTTTCATTTCTGTCATTTCTTTTCAACGATTTAGACTAGTTCCCTTTCTGCCATTTCTTTTCAACGTTTTAATTTAGTTTCCTTCTGTCATTTCCTTTTTGCAATTTAGTTTATTTTCATTGAAGTGTGACAAACTTCACTGAGAACACTTAGAAATAGCACCCTTTCGTAAAGAGGAAGAGGATGACATGAACATAATGCATCTGCTGTGTATATAGAATTGTCACCTCCAAGTTTGTACGAACCCTGGGTTAATAAAGTAAAGTAGGGTAGCCCCTGGGAGTTGTAGCACTCTTGGTGCAATACCAGGGCTCACCAGTAAGATGATATCGTATTTCAATCAAATATTTAATTGAAGAAAAAAAAACAAAAAACATGAACATAAATTGTATATTTAAGCTCATAAATGATGCACACAACAAAAGAGTAGTGCTATATTGAATGTATCATATCTAAACATGTAAATATATGAATGATTATCATAAATGATGAAAAAAAAATTAAACAAATCAAAGTACCCGTTCAAATTCATTTTGATGAGACATGGAATCATAAAAAAAAGGGTTGGTTCAATTAATATCGAAGATAAGTTTGTAAAAAAATGTAAAAAAAAATGTTTTCTCAAAAAATCAGAACCCTTAAACTAGATTTTGAGAGTTGTTTAAATAGGACTTTAAGATGTCAAGAGGAGAATGACTCATACCCTTAAATCTCTAAACAAACTTGACAAAAATAGTAAATATTTACATCTAAGGTAACTTAAGAAGAAACTGATGTGGTTGGATTTGATGATGTAGTAGGTCGATGGATAGACTCCCATTTATGATGGATCTTGAGGAGCTTTGTTAATTCTAGAGGTGGTTGTATTTATAGGTTGACTTGACAAGAGATAATTCAAGCTTCTATAATTGGTACCATTTGGTTAATTTGTTCACTAGTAGCCTTTATAACTTGTATTCCACCAAAAGGTTTAACCAAATACTCCCAAATTACATTATCATTTAATGATGGTAGTTCTTCAATATTATTTTCAGCTTCTGACCTGTTGATTTGTAAATTTGATGTTGTCAGTGTAGTCTCTGGAAGTGAATATTCATAATAAAAACTAAACAACTTAGTACCCTTGATGGCTTAAAAAATAGAATGAATGATTATAGTGTTGAATCTTTCAACATCATGCACCTTAGGTTGAATAGAATGAACTTGTGTCTTCCAAGCGAGCATAACAGTAGATTTTTGAACTTTAGTGAACTTTAGTGATATTTTCTCATAAAACCAGGAACCTCTTCATATCATTCACGTGCATAAGGAATCTTTCCTCCATGCACATTCAATCCTTGATGACCCTATCATACAATGACATACATACATAAATACATATATACGCACAAACATTAGCATAAAACAATCATTATCCCTGACGACCTTGCCAGAAAATTATATATATCTATATATATATGGACATCATCAGAAGCATGATCACAACATAATTACCAAATATCATAAGATCAAGGTTAGGAGAACTCCCTTTATCCATGCAACACATGCACAACATCGAGAACAACAGTTCCCAACTTAACCAAGGCTTCTGATGCCTCAAATCCGTTTATTTATTTCATGTTACCTTTCTCACGACTATCTTTTCAGCGTCCATTTACCCTAATGGGCCCAACCAATCCAATTGGTTGTCATATTCTCACCTTTAGCTACCCTTATTCATGCATCGAGCTTTAACGAGTCTTACATTACCTGTTGGGTTTTATTCAACTCCCCTCGAGCTCCATTAACTTTCCTCCTTCCCCAACCAATTCCCAAGACCCTCAAAACATAAAAGGCCCAGGGCAAGAAACAAACAAGAAGAAAAACATGAAAACTAATAGCAATATGACACCACAAACAAAGTGGCATGGCCATGCACCAGACACAATCAAAACCACAAATCAAGCGCGAACAAATCACAAAAAAACTGAAAGCGTAAAACTTTAACCAGACACCATAACTCAACCCCCATGGTTCCCAATGCCTCTAAGGGAAATCCGAACCTAAGCCTTCTTCAAGATTTCATGGGAGTCTCTATTTCCATTCAATTCTTTGCATCATATTGTCATAGACACACAATTTTTAGTGCATAAGTAAACATAACAACATACCAGTTACCTAACCTTGTTGTAACTAGCATACTGACTTGTAACTGAACATGTACATATATCATCTCCCAAGGGAATCCAATTCTCTTGATGAATCCATCCATGACAGAAAACTAGTTGTTATACTTGTCAAATACATTTTTAGGAATCAAGCACATATCCACATAATGCTAGAAAAAATCAAGGTTAAGAAGACTTCATGTATTCATGCAATGCACTCATTCATTTGGAATTGTAGTTTCCAAACATAGCCAAAGGAATTCTCACCCAATTCCTTTCTTTTACCTTTTTCTTTATTGCAATTGAGTCTTATTACATGCTATCACATCACCTAGTTGTTAGTAATATAAACAAATCAACTATTACCATGTCATGCTAATACTAAGCATGTTGACATGAAATTGTTCACAGATGTCCATCACTTGTTCCAAAGTTCAAGCCATCATGTCTATTAATTTGAAATTAGCCTTCACCAATATTAATATACATGTCTTAATCAACTCACAATAATTATTCATAATACTAGAACTAGCACCCACTTGCACTCAAGTGCATATGAGTTGTCTCGACCCATATTGTGTTAGTCCAACCATCTTAAAACAAGACCATTCCTTCATGCAATATTATAGACACATACTCATATCATGCAATTAATCAAATATTCAAACAACTTGTAAATATACCATGTTAGCTAAACCAAATAGATGACATAATCAAACTCATACCTCAATGTATCTCATATGAGACTATCACATCTGCACAATTCAGTCTAGATTAGTATGAAATAATATCACAAATATATCGACCCATACCTCAATATCATAAATATCCATCTACACAGGAAATCCAGATTAGCACGATACATGTAACATCAATATCCTAGTTGTGATGAACACGCTCATCATGCATATTACCGCAATGCATATAAAAACAAGTTACTACCATGCATAACTATGTGGCGCATGTGCATATGACCGCACTGATTAAGTAGCATATATCATGCATGTAACCATAACAACAATAGAATGGCATACATGTACATAACCATAATGCTTATAACAACCATTAACCAACATACTTGCATGCCAAACATACAAACTTGTATGACGATGTGCTATTACCCCGAGGTCCAATGTTGCAACCTTACTCTGATGATTTTCATATCCTACTCCATCTCTGCCAACATATCATCATCATAACACACTAATATCATCATGATGACACAATCTAGACAATGACCACCATGATGCATGTCTGACCTACTATGCATGCATAACCATATACATTTAGCTGGATGGGCTAAATGGGCTAACCATAACCATATCCAGTATAAGTGTTTGAACCTAGAAGCTCTGATACCACCTTGTGGTATCAGATAGCACCCAAAGAGAATGAAAACCCGCTCTGATACCACCCTGTGGTATCAAATATCACCCAAAGAGAACGAAAACCCACTCTGATACCACCCTATGGTATCAAATATCACCCAAAGAGAATGGAAACCTGCTCTAATACCACCTTGTGGTATCAAATATCACCCAAAGAGAAAAAAAAAACTCGCTCTGATACCACCCTGTCGTATTAGTTATCACCCAAAGAAAATGGAAACTTGCTCATATACCACCCTATGGTATCAGATATCACCCAAAGAGAACGGAAACCCGCTTTAATACCACCCTGTAACAACCCCTCCCACATTTACCCAATTTCATCGGCCTCCCAGGGTAAACATGAGACGAATAGTTACTATGATAAAACCCGACCTCCAAGTTCCATTTAAGGAAGTGGAGCCTATAAACTGACCCCACATTGATAACTCACAACAACCCTCGGGGCTATAGGACACTCAGGGGGACAAAGAACCACCCCAAGTGACCAAAACCTGAGTTGGGGCTCCTTTTCACTGACCTGGGCTCCCAACCGCACCCTCAACATTGCCTGCATGCGATTGAAGGTTTCTAACCACACACAAAAACCTTGCTCCCTGTAGTCGTGACCTAAATTGTTAAGTTCAATGCCTGCAGTCCCGAGATCTGATCCGTAATTCCAAGCTAGCCTCCAGAACCCTACCCAGAATTGCCTAAGACTTCTTAGAATGATAAATGACATAAGGAAGAGGCTAAACATGCAAAACTTTAACAAGAACTTGACCTAACTATGTCGAACCATGACAATCATTTCGTCAAACATATAATGAAAATGTAATCTACATGTCATGAATGCATATCTAATCATAAGAGTCCAAGATTCATCTAAGAGTCACCAAGAAGACTTTATGCCCTATCCATATAGTTGCAACAACACTAATTAGTCCACGCGTTCATCAACCATTCATATATTCATCAAAACATGTCAAGATCCATAAGTAATATACATCACATAACCAGCATATAAACCATGGAAAATCAACCATAATATCGCCAACATAATCACTACAAAAATACATGAACCACAATAGAAGAATCAATCTTATTAACATATTAAAATACCAACCAATTCAAGGACTTCCACGTACCACCTAACCATAAATTGGGTTGAACCAAATCTCTCTTTCAACGAATCACCCTCGTGCCATATTCCAAGCATGAATGTGGTATCTCATGGAATAAACTACACCGGGGCTTCTAGAGGCCAAACCACCTCAACCCTCAACCAGTGATTCCACATCATGGCCATACATCGCTAACACCAACTAGGTCGGTCTCTACCCAAGTTTTCCAAGGCTCCAAGAAATATTAACTCAACCCACAACCTTCCAAGGCTCCAAAGTGTTTGTCCCAACTTAGGATTCAAGAATAGTAACTCAACCCAAGTTGTTCTATGGCTTCCAGAGTGTTTTTTCCACCCCACAGATATAAGGAATTATTAGCACCAATCAGAAAAGAACCAAGTGGAAAAACCCACAACACCATGGTTATCCAGGAAATGGCAAGGCAAGGCTAAAACCACTATTGATCTAGTCAATCCTCCATGATAATGACAACACATAACTAGAAGACCACATGAATCCATAAATCAACAAGGAAATCATGCATGCAACATGTTACCTGGAAAGAAATCCAACTGTAGTTGTTGATCCACATGTTCCCTTTCGCTTTCCTGCTTTCCTTTGCCTTCTTTCTCCAAATCCAAGTGAATACTAGAGTGCTCCAAGCATGCTCCAAGAATGCTCTAAGTGTGCAAGAATAAGAGAGAATGAGTAAATAGAATAGAGATCCACCAAAAAAATGTCACAAGGCTATGAACTGATCCTTAGAAGCCTTTTCATCAGTGACACCTCTATTTTATTCATTTTTCTTCAGCTTCCCTCTCATGCAAATTTGTGTCTCTTCACCTTTCTTTTCTCCTATTTTCCTTTATTTCATAAATAAAATTCCGCTTAATGCCAATTTTCCTTTTCCAATTTCATTAGCCATAAATAATACGAAAGTGATCCCCATCACTATGTTTTTCCCAACATTCAACTTGTAATGCGTGTCCCATGACCTTGGTCTTATATTATTTTTACATGGAAAATAAATTAGGGGTTGTTACAAAACCCTCCCCCTTGGGGGAACACCATCCTCGGTGTTCTATGAAACCTATGACTAGTAAACTTTTGAAAACAAAAACATACTGCCTATGGAGCTTTATAACACAACTCATTGCATTATTTATAATGACCACTACTAAAAACATGATAGTCATACCGTTTACTGGAGCTTTATAACAACTCATTAAATTATTTACAATAACAACCACATATATACTCATGCACATTTGCTTCAAACAACAAATAATCATAATGTCTATGGAGCTTTATAACCACAAATAGATACAGTATTTACAATAATATACACATATACATATGCACATTTGTTGTAACCAACAAATAAAAGTATAGTGTCTGCATCAGTCAACAAGGGAATCCAAAGGCTCATGCCTCCACCCTTGAAGTAACACCAGGATTCACCTCCTTCCCAAGAAGTCCAAAATTCACTGCCAAATTCAAACCTACATCCAATGTCCATGGCAACGATCCTTGCATTGCTTGTTCTCAAAGAGAACATTTACCGACTCATTGTTCCATGGAACACTCCCAATATGCTTCTGATTCCACATGGCAATGCTAATGACCAAAACAAATTCATTCTCCGACCTTCCCTTCCCTACTACACAATCTCTCAGGAAACCTAGTCACCCCTTTTCATGCAGTCACACATATTCCAGGTTTCGTTGGAATCCCCTTCTCTGCTACACAGTCCCTCGGGAGATCCATCCCTTATCAAGGTTTCCTCACATCGAAAGGTCCAAAAACCAAGGCATATCCCTTCCTCAAAACCATCATACTAGTCATAGCATGCTCATGGTAATCAATGGACACTATTGGGTACCAGTGTCCCATGACAACCCTTCTTAGCCTGAAGTGCTTTACCATCATACTGTTGCTTGTTCCAATTCCTTTTTGTTGTTGCTGCTAATTCTTGCAGCCAATTTCAACCACCCCAAACCATGCATTTTCACCCACCCAAACCTGGGAATTTCCATGCTTTCCTATAGTAAGCACATAGTTGTCATTAGATTCAAAAGAAATTGAAATAAATTAAAATCATATCTCATTGGTAGCTCTTCAATAAGGTACACCTACAATTATGTTTACTTCCTGTCACAACAATTCAAACTATCTCTTTGATCAAACCATCATGTATAAACATATCACATCCAAATAGCTCAAAACACAATCATCATAAATCAAAATCATAGATCACGTGCATAATTAAAAACTAAAATAAATTATTGATACTTATCTTTCAATCAGTTCTTTGCTTCTACCTCTGTTCTTTGTCCTTTTCATACACACATCGAATCAGTTGCCACACCCGTCAAGCGCACAATGCTTTTTCTACTCTTTAATCACGTACACATACACATAGTGTACATCACACGCATACACCCACACCTGATGTACCACACAATACATACACCTATACTTGGTGTACAACACAACACATGTACATACATAGAGTAAAACACAACAAATACACATGTCACGATACAGTGATTACACAGTACATGTAACACGGTACCACATGTACGAAATGTACACAATACCACATATACAACAGTACCACATGTACAACATGTACACAACAACATCTGCACCACATGTACACAACACCACCTTCACAACATGCACAAAACACCACATCTACACACCACCACCTGCACAATCGTGTACATAGCACCACATCTACAAAACACCTTTTGCACAGTTGTACACAATAGCACATGTACAACATGTACACAACACCAAATGTACACAACATTGCATGTACAACATGTACACAGCACCACGTGTACACAACACCATATGTACAATGTGTACACCACATCACATGTAAACAACACGATTTTTACACAGCACCGCTTATACAACATGTACACAACAACATATGTACATACACTGCATATACAACATGTACACAACACCATATACATATATGGAGACCACACTATCTCTACCAAGCAACCTTGCTTCTAGTGTCTTTCCCACTATCCATGTTTATCCCAACATGCCGTAGATCACACTTATTTCATTCCACTGATGTATCCTTCAGTGTTACTTGCCATGGCATAAACATAGGTATAGTATAAACACATAATATCAATTCATATCCACACGATACTAACCTCATAGATATGTCAGGGCTACTCTTCCCACTTTATTCCTCATAAAATGAGGAACCTCTTCATGACATTCACCTGCATAAGAAATCATTCATCCACAAGCATGATCCTTGATGACCCTATTAGATAACGACATACATACATACATATATACATACAAAAATTAGCATAAAGTATTCATGATCGCTGACGACCCTGTTAAACAATGACACACACATATATACAGGCATCAACATAAGCATGACCATAACATATTACCAAATATCATAAGGTCAAGGTTAAGATAACTCCCTTTATCCATGCAACACATGCACAACATCGAGAACAATAGTTCCCAAATTAACCAATCTGATGCATACTTTACCTTTCATGTTACCTTTCTCATGATTGTCCTGTCATTGTCCACTTACCCTAATGAACCCAACCAATCCAACTCGTTGTCATATTCTTGCCTTCAATTGCCCTTATTTATGCATTAAGCTTCATCCAGGTCTTACATTACCTATTGGGTTTCATTCAGCTCTCCCTGAGCTCCATTTAATTTCCTCCTTCCCCAACTAATTCCCAATACCCTCAAAACAAAAGGGAAAGGACAAAAATAATAATAATAATAATAAAATAAAAATAAGTAATAAATAAAATAAATAAATAAAAGAAAATATATATATATAATTCCTCAAACAAAGTGGCATGGCCATGCACGAGACACAATCAAAACCACAAATCAAGTGCAAATAAATCACAAAACACTGAAAGCACAAAACTTTCAACAGGCATTGTGACTCAAACACCATGGTTCCCAATGCCTCCAAGGGAAAGCTCAACCTGAACCTTAATCAAGATTTCATGGGGGACTCCTTTTTCCATGCAATTCCCTGCATCATACTATGATAGGCACACAATTGTCAGTGTGTAAATAAACATATCAACATATTGATTACCTCACCTTGTTGTACCCAACACGTTGACCTGTAATTGAACATGTACATATATCATCTCTCAAGGAACTCCAACTATCTTGACGAATCCAACCATGACAGGAAAACAATTGTTATACATGTTTAGGAATCTAGCACATATCCACATAATGTCAGACAAAATCAAGGTTATGAAGACTCCCTGTATTCATGCAAAGCACTCATTCATTTGGAATTACAGTTTCCAAACACAACCAAAGGAATTCTCACCCAATTCCTTTATTTTACCGTTTTCCTTGTTGTGATTGAGTCATATTACGTGTTATCACATCACCAGTTATTATTTATATATAAACAAATCAATTGTTACCTTGTCACGCTAATACCAAACATGTTGCCCTGCAATTGTTCATACATGTCAGACACATGTTCCAAAGATCAAGACATCATGTATATTAATTTGAAATCAAAATTTACCAATACTAACAACCATGTCATAATCAACTCACAGTCATTAGTCATAATACTACAACTAGCACCCAATTGCACTTAAGTGCATATCAGTTGTCTCACCCTGTATTGTGTTAGTACAACCGTCTTAAAACAAGATCATCCCTTCATGCAATCTTATAGAAAAATACTCATATCATGCAATTAATCAAGCAATCAAAAAACCTGTAAACATACCATGTTAGCTAAACTAAATAGACAACATAATCAAACTCATACCTCAATATATCTCAGGGGAGGCTATCACATCTGCATAAGTCAGTCTAAATTAGTACGACACAATATCACAAACATATCGACCCATACCTGAATATCATAACCATAACCATTTGCACAGGCCAATCCAGATTAGAACGATACACATAACATCAAGGTCTTGGTTGCAATGAACATACTTATCATGAATATTACCGCAATGCATATAATAAGAAGTTACTACCATTCATGACTATCTGATGCATGTCCATATGACCACACTGATTAACTAACATCTATCATGCATGTAACCACAAAAACAATACAATGATAGGCATGTACATAACCATAACTCTTATAACAACCATTAACCAACATACCTGCATGCCCAACATACAAACCTGTATGACGATCTGCTCTTCCCCCGAGGTGTAATGTTGCAACCTTCCTCTAATGATTTTCATCTCCTACTCCATCTCTGCCAACATGTAAACATCATAACATTAACAATATCATCATGACGACACAAATTGCACAATGACCACCATGATGCATGTCTAACCTATTATGCATGCATCACCATATACATTTAGCAGGATGGGCTAAATGGGCTAACCATAACCATATCCAATCCAAGTGTTTGAATCTGGAAGCTCTGATACCACCCTGTCGTATCATATATCACCCAAAGAGAATGAAAACTCACTCTAATACCACCCTATGATATTAGATATCACCTAAAAAGAATGGAAACCCGCTCTGATACAACTTTGTGGTATCAAATACCACCCAAATAGAATGGAAACTTGCTCTAATACCACCATGTGGTATTGTTAGTGTCTGTCAGTCACCAATGATCAAATGTACTCTTTCAAGGTTAGTTGATACAGTCATAGGTCAAATTTTATAGTTTCAAATAAATTTTTAAATAAAATTTGATCATTGGTTGTTGTCTAGGTCAGTGCTCCTCCCTCCACCTATTCATTTTATCATCACTCATCATGGTCATGTCTTCATTCAAGTGTCTTAGGACATGAAAAAGTTAACTTGTCATCATATAGGTTATGGTTTAGGTTTTCACTTAATTGGTCATCATAATTTATGTAGGGAGTCACGCCATCACCTTAGTCACCATCATGGGAGTTATTAATTAGGGAAAAAGCGTTAAAAAAGATTCCCAAGATACATTTACCCTTCATGGAGATGCCAAATAAAGTTATAAAGTTGCAGTACACTACCTCATCACATCATTTCTCAAAAAGGACATGTGATGTCACACCATCATCAAAATAAAAAATAGACTTTCAAGCTATCAAATACCATCCAAAGCATTCATACACACCATTCCATCTTCCTAGAGCTCTCATCCTCCGTTGACCCTCATCTCAACCTTCAGAGCCTTCATCTTTCCATCATTAAGCCCTAACTAGCTATCACGTTGCGTTTCTGCCTAAGAACACTGCGTTTTTTGTTTTTGGAGGCTAAAAGAGCAACAAAAAGGTTCAAACAACATTTTACAGGCTCAAAACACTTTCAAAAAGTAATTATGGCTTCTCATCAGCTCTCATACAGTCATTTCCTTCAGCAAATGGTGAAATCCCTCTCCTATGGTTTTCACTGCATTTTTGGCTTTCTTTGGTGTTTGGTTTTTTTCAGTGAGAAAACTCCTGGTTTTTCTACCCTATCACCTTCCTACACACCTCATACACCTCCCCAAACCATTTCCCACATTCATCTCCCTCATTTCTTTCATTTTCCCCTAAAACCTTAGCCTACGCTATGTTTTGCAAAGATTCTGGGTTAGGACTGTGTTTTAGCCTTTTTCCTTGCTTTCCCTTATCCATTTCAAGGAATTCCACGTGCAATATGTTCCTAAAATACTCCCCCATCTCCCCTAATTTTTTCAAATTGTTCCCTAACTCCTATCCCCTCCATTTCCCTCCCTAAACTTACTGCCCCATTTTCCCCTGTTTTACTAGATTCCACCCTTTCCTTCCTTCCCATCAAGATAGGGTTTATATCATAAAAAAAACACCATGGAAAATGAGAAGAAAAGGTACAACAAAGGAGGGCAAGTTTCCAGGTTTTAGCCAACTCAGACCCATGGCATCATTTTTAGAGTTTTGTGATCATTTGCTAGGGTTTACATTGCACAAAGGGACAATCCTACTTCAAATTTACTTTCTGAAGTAATGTAGATGAATTTGAAAAAAGTGAAAGGGTTTTTTTTTCAATCGTAGACCAAAGAACAAAAAACTCCTTCGGGTTATGCACAGGTGTTATGTTTTGAGAGAAATGCCCATAATACATCTGCCACGGGTCATTTTCTGCACTTTTGAACATGTTGTCTTCAAGTCAATTTTTCATGGGTTTGGAGCAGATATTTGTAGTTCTTGATGTCTCCATTGTGTATCAGACATCCTCAGTTTTCCAACCATACCACCTTCAGCCAAAAAATCCTCTGGGAAGGCCTCCAAACACCCTCTCAAAAACCACGGTACGCTTCCGCTGAGAACACGCTACGTTTCTGCAAGTTTTAGTGATCAACTTAAAACTTGGATTCTGAACAAATGGGAAATTATTTTTGAAACATGGAGGAGGTTGTTGTTCATAACATAATGGATAACAAAATCCTCTCTCATTCTTTCAAAACACGTTATGGTTAGATAAATATTGAACCATCTTTGAGCCCTATTTTTGCATAATTTTTTTGAAAAAGTCTAGATTTTTTAGAAATTTTGGCAATTTAACTTTTACAGAAGCGTACCATGGCCATGATACACTTTTTCTTAGAGGGTCCAATTGGGGTCCAATTTACATGTTTTGATTTCTTCTAATGATTACATTCCAAATATGCTTTTGGTTTTCCACGACACCTCTTAAATTTGAAGAAAAACTCAAAAAACACCTCAATTTTCATGTTTTTGCCACTGTTTTTCAACCCACGCTACGATTTTGTAGTAGCCTTAGGAAAATGTTGTTTTGAGGGTCTTACAGGTGGTATTTTGTAATTTTTAAGGTTGTGCTGCATAGAGGACATCCAAGGATATCTTTTGCAAGCTTCAAATAAGCAGAAAGATGCCTAAAAGTCACCTCAAAATGCCCTCCAAGTGCACGCTACACTTCTGTCAAAACACGCTACGTTTCTGCCAGACACGCTACGTTTCCATTTAGGAGGCTTTCTGGACATGTGTCAATAAAAAATGGTCAAAGATTCAAACTAACATTTGTCTCATGAGTTGTTTTATGGTTAATGAAGTCTATTTATGCTCCTCATTGTTGAGGAATCTTGTAATTAATCAAGGAGACAAAGACTCCTACTTGTTAACTAAATTAGGGGAGATTGTTTCTAACTTCCCTAAAAACTAGGTAATGACTCATTAGGTGCATTTATGAAGTGTTTTGGATCAGGTTTCGACCCATTGAGGTGGAATCTTCTCTATTTTATATATGTACTCCAACTCAATTCATTTTAGAGGTTGGATAGTTGATATTGTAGTGTGGAGCTTATGTACGTCTTTTTACAGTGAAATCAAAGACATGTTGCAGCTATAATTTTGGGACTCCATTGGTATGCTTATTAGCATTGTTTTTTTCTCAATATCACCATAAAATTGAATGTTTATGTTTCCATGAAATCACATGTATGCTTTTATATGATAATCTTATGAGTCTATAAACAGAATTCTTACTTTTGTGCTATGTTTTATAAGATTTTCAAAAAAAATGTTCTCTTTCCCCGAATGAATGAACCCATGTTATATGCTCATTATGGCTCTCTCTTTTTCAAACCCTATACCACAATGACAATATAAGTGTGTTTCTAATCATACCTATCTGAGCTCAATTTCATCTCTGCAATTGTTCATTTGAAATTAGACCTTGAAACTTAGACCTAGTTCCTAGACTAACACTTCCTATCCAGCAAAATTCAAAACAAAACCCTAATCAAAATCACTGAGATCACCTTATTGACTATGAAATTGACATCGAGAGATCCCTCTCTGGTTTGGTAGGGCTAGCTACCGAATCTAAAGATTGGTTTGAGGTTACCTCCTTAAGTATCCTTTCTCAACCTTGGGAAACGGATGGAGTGATAAAAAGTAATATCACCCAAAGAGAATAGAAACCCGCTATGACACCACCTTGTGGTATCAAATATCACCCAAAGAGAATAGAAACTCGCTATGATACCACCCTGTGGTATCAAATATCACCTAAAGAGAACAAAAATCCACTCTGATGACACCATGTAACCACCCCTCCCACATTTACCCAATTTCACCAGATTCCTAGGGTAAGCAGGAGACAAAGAGTTACTATGACCTTACCGGACCTCCAAGTTCCATTTAAGGAAGTGGGCCTACTTACTCGAAATACACAACAACCCTCAGGGCTACAAGACACTTAGGGGCCAAAGAAGCACCCCAAGTGAACAAACCCTGAGTTTGGACTCCTTTTCGCTGACATGGGATCCCAACCACACCCTTGACATTGCATGCATATGGTTGAAGACCTCCAACTACACTCACAAGCCTTACTCCATGCATTTGTGACCTAAATTGCTCAGTTCAGTGTCTGCGGTCCCGATATCTGAGCCACAATTCCAAGCCAACCTCCAGACTCCTGCCCATAACTCCCTAAGACTTCTCATAATGATAAATGGCATAAGGACGAGGCTAAACATATGAAACTTGAACAAGAACTTGACCTGACCAAGTTGAACCATGACAGTCATTCTATCAAACATTTAATGAACATGTAAGCTACAGGTCATGAATGCATATTTGAGATTCATATGAGAATAATCAAGAAGGCTCTATTCCCTCTCCACATAGCTGCAACAACTCTAATTAGTCTGTGCATTCATTAACCATTCATATATTCATCAAAACATGTCAAGAGCCATAATTAATATACATCACATAACCATCATATAACCAACAAATAAACAACATAGAAACCATGGAAACTCATCCATAATATCACCAACATAATCACTACAAATATTCATAAACCAAAATAGAAGAATAACTCTTATTAACATATGAAAATACCAACCAAGTCAGGGACTTCCACGTACCACCTTACTATAGATTGGGATGAACCAAATATCCCTTTCAACCAATCACCCCCATGTCATATTCCAAGCATGAATGAGGTATCTCATGGAATAAAGAAAACAAAACCAAACCAATGCTTCCAGATACCAAACCACCTTAACCCTCAACAAGTGATTCCATCTCATAGTCGAACATCACTAACACCAACCAGATCGGCCTCTGCCCAAGCTGTCTAGGGCTACAAGAACTAGTAACTCAAGCCACAACCTTCCAGGGCTCCAAAGCATTGTACAACCTGAATCCAGGGAATAGTAACTCAACCTGCCAATGGAATTATAGTGTTTTTCCTAACCTAGGCTCCAGGACTAGTGACTCAACCCAAGTTGTTCCAGGGTTTCCAGAGCATTTGTTCCAACCCACAACCATAATGAATTATGAGCACCAATCATAAAACAAAAGTGGAAAAACCCACAACACCATGGCTATTCAGGAAATGACAAGGTAAGGCTAAAAATATTGTCAATTTAGGAAATCCTCTATGACAATGATAACACAAAACCAGAAGACCACATACATATCCCATCCATCCATAAATCAGAAAGGAAATCACACATGCAACCTGTTACTTGCAAAGAAAACCAATCATCCACCTGTTACCTACAAATAAAAGCAATCGTAGTTGTTGATCCACCTATTACCTGCAAAGAAAACTAGTTGTAGATGTTGATCCACCTATTCCCTTGTGTTTTCCTTCTTTCCTTTGCTTTCTTTCTCCAAATCCAAGTGAATACTAGAGTGCTCCAAGCATGCTTTAAGAATGCTCTAAGTGTGCAAGAGTAAGATAGAATGAGTGAATAAAAGAGATCTCCACCCAAAAAATGTCAAAAGGCTATGAAATGATCCTCAGAAGCATTTTTATCTTTGAGGCCTCTACTTTCTTCATTTTCCTTCATTTTTCCTTCAATTTCGCTCTCATGCAAATATGTGTCTCTTCACCTTTCTTTTCTCCTATTTTCCTTTATTTCATAAATAAAATGTCAATTAATATCACTTTTCATTTTCCAATTTCCTTCTCCATAAATAAACCAAAATAAATCCCCATCACTATGATTTTCCCAACATTCAGCTTGGAAAACGTGTGCCATGACCTTGGCCTTATATTTTTTTACATGGAAAATCAACTCGGGGTTGTTACAGGTTCATAAACCATAGGTACTGCATTTGAAAATTCTTAATGCCAACCCTATCATGTATACTCTTTCAAATTTAGTTAGTTTCAAAACCCTCGAAATGCCATCTCTATTCGTGAAATTTCAAATTTATGAAAGAGAATGTTAAGAATCTCTACATAAATTCTATCCATGATGCATTGCAAAAATAAAATTATATGTACCTTACTTTAAATTTACCTTGTTTACTCTAGCGGAGATCAGGTTCTCCAACTTTTCAAGTACCATAGGTGTTGTAATTCCTCTTCCATAGAATACAAGGACTAGTAGGAAGCACTTTGATTTTGAACTGCAAGTAGGCAAAGGATGCATAGAATGTTGAAGTTCTTGGTAGTTCATTAGTTTTATTTTGCATGACCTGAAGAAAAGACACTACCCATTGGACTAAACCCAAATCACCAAATTAGGAGCAAGGCCTGCTCCAAATGTTATAGGGAATTCCCTTGCATTTGAATTTACAAAGGATAGTGTGGAATATAATCAAAGATCCAAACATTGTGACGGCGTTTTCAACTAGTGATTTTTTTTTAAATTGCTAACTCTATTGATATTGCGAGACTAGTATAACTATCAAAGTACATGGGTTTTCGGTCTTCAAACAATATTTCCCACGCTTAAATGACATAATTCCCATTCTTAAATGTCGACATTCCCATCCTTAAATGTTGAAATTCCTATGCCTACAACATCGCAGTTCCCATGCCTAAATGTTGCGCGACTGTTAAAAAAAGTTGATTGGTCGTCAGAATTGAGATGCTTCTTGCAACGACCTTACCATGCCACACTATGGAAATTCCTATGCATAGATGTCACAATTCCCACACCGAGGTGTTTCAATTCCCACACCTAAACGTCACAGTGTCGTCACAAACAGGTTGTCTGGCCATTGAAATTGAGACGTGATTTGTGACAACCTTTCCAATTCCTAAACATTGCAACTATGTAAAGTTTACATCGATATTTTGATGCCAGTTTTGACGACACAAATAAGTTGTTTTCATATGATATGCGACAATGATTATCGTCGAAATGTCGACCGCGCGAATTGCAACAACGTGTTGCCATCGAAATTCTAATGACCAAGGAGACATCGAAAATATGATTGTAAAATAAACACGAATGTTCGTCGCAAGAAATACAAAGAGCCATAAAAAAATTGGCTTAATATTTAGTAGTGTTAGTTGAAGTACTCAAATTCAAATTAATGTACTCTCTTGAATTTAAAAATAAGGCTACTATGTATTGAAAAATTGAGTGTGATTTTCTTTGTGTGTGAATGATTGTGTAATGGGAGAGAGAGAGTGTGGAGAAGTGTGCACTGGCGAGTTGTGGTTGAGTGGTTGTGTTCCATTGTTATGGTTGTGAAGAACATAGTAGAGGGTGCAACAAAGCTGAAGAAGCAAAAACAATGGCAGTTGAGGGTGTGTATCCTGAGTAGAGTTGAAGGAGCTGCAAAATTCAACAGATGAGGTCATTTTTTGTAATAGAAGTAGGCCATTGTTCTTAGTGTGAAAATTGTATGAAAAATAGGACATTTGGTTGAAGCATGTAGACAAGTTGTGGTTTGTTGATTTGAAGGGATTTGGGGACTTCTGTGAGTGGGTGGTCACAAACAAATGATGTAATCAAAGTTGGTGCCTTGATTATTATCATAATAAAAAAAAAATCTTTGGTGGTTTTTCTCCCATAAGGGTTTCCACATAAATCATTTTATTCTAATATGTACGAATTATGGTATCCCATGTGTTTTTTGAGTGTATTCAATTTAAATTTTAAATGCTCATCATAAAAATTGTTAAAAGTGTTAATTGTTGGTTCAACTCCCCCTATCAGTAATTCTTTATTTGATCTATTGGTATCAAAGCCTATTTCCTTCAGGAACAACTTAACCATTGGAAGGTAGATCTATAAGAAATCATTTCTAGACAAGAGAATACGGATGCTTACTCAAGTAAGATATCAATCTTCGATGTGACAAACTATGTTGTTTGGAAGGTTAGGATGGAAGCTTATCTCATGTCCCTAGGTGTAGATGTTTAGAGATATGTATTAGTTGATTATGATGTGCCAAAAACCCCTTCTACATATGCAAATGGAAAAAATATCTACAAGAAAAATTCAAAGGCTAAGAATTCCATTCTCTTTAGTCTTAGTCAATCTGAACTAGTAAAGGTAATGCATTGTATGCCAGCCAAGGAAGTGTGGGACAAACTTAATAAGAGTCATGAATGAGATGAGAAACTTAATAAATCCAAGCTTCAAACCTTCTAATGAGATTCGAGAGTTGAAGGATGAATGAAGAAGAATGTATAAAAAAATATTTCCTTAAATTTGATGAAGTAACAAACATGATCAGAGGACTTAGTGAAGATCTCAAATAGGAAGTAGTCATTCAAAAGGTTTTGAGATCTCTACGTATGAGATTCAATGCCAAAATCTCAACCATCAAGGAGATGATAGACTTGAAATCTCTCACAATGGACCATCTACATGGAACTCTCATAGCCTATGAGATGAGATTATGAAAGGAAAAGACTGAGCCAAAGGAGGTAGCCTTTAAAGTGTCCAATAAGACTAAGGAGCACAAATATAACGAAGATGTTTAATTTGTGAATCTAATCAAGAGCTGACTCATTTTTCCATAAAATTAAAACATGGTTCAGGTAAGTATAAGGGAAAGTTACCCTTCAAATGCTTTGATTATGGAAGAGTTGGTCATTTTTCCTCCAAATGTCCTTGTAAAGAAAAAAACAAAGAAGGATAAGGATTAGAATCCCAAAGATAAATCTTGAAAATATAAAAAGAAGAAATCCTCCAAGAAGAAGGGTCTCTTCTCCAAAGAGGACAATTCGGTATCAAAATCAAAGGATAAATATTCTTCAGAAGATGGGCCTAATGAATGCTTACTCATGGCATTCGAAGCTGAATCTAAATCTAACAATGACTCAAAACTCGAGGAAGAAGGAGTAGTGGGTCTCGAAGGGGAGCTCATTAGTGAACTTGATGAGTTAAAGAGGGTGTGAAAGAAGAACAAGAAACTAAAAGAGCGGTCGTTGTGAGTTGAAGAAGGTATGTACAACTCTGATAATGAGGATTTTGTTTATCAAAGAGAAAATTTTGAAGAAGCTCTTAAAAGCAAAGATAGTCTAGAACAAAAATTAGAAGTAAAATAAAAGAATTGTGATAAACTAGAGGATGAGAATAGACTCTTGAAACAAGATTTGAACAAGAATGAGGAGGAGATGATTCTAGAAACATGTAAAAGATAAATTTTGTCCCTAAAATTCAAGCTAGATGAAGCAAAAATAAAGGAAGAGGTTCTAAATGAACTGATCCTTGAATTGAAAAAGAATTGTCACAATCTAGAAGCGGAAATTGTATCTTTGAGAACAGAAATAGAGAAGTCCAAAACTAAGAAGTATTTGGACATAAAACTCGCTAAAGGAACACATAAATTGAATCACATTTTGAACAACCAAAGGTCCCTGATGAATAAGGCGGGTTTGGGATACTCTGAATCATAAAAATATTCTAAAGGAAAGACCATTTTTAGGTCCACAAGGTTCTAAGGCCCCCAAAGCTTTGCAAAGGTATTACAAGGAAGAGTCAATAAAGATAAATAAAAAAACAAGTCAGATAAGCACTCAACATTGGAGCAAGGATGTTAATTTCTCAAATATTCCTCCACACATAAATGTAAATCATTCAACAAGACAACTAAGGTGCAATTAGTTAGGTCAAGCTCATCAATTTTCAAACATTAGGTACCCAATATTGTTCTATAGAAATTGTTATAAATGTCATATCTTTGGACATAAAGCCATTCATTGTAGAATTGTTAAAGTTGAAAGAGATGAAAATTTAAGACCTTGAAATTATCAAAATCCTAGAGCTTGGAACACATTTTCTAGGAATAGAAATCCTTTCTCTCCCGTGATGAATGAAATTGAATATTGTTATAAGTGTAATAGTTTTGGCCACAAGGAAAGTGGGTGCAGAAACATGTTTAAATATCCCTCCAAAATACAGATCATTGAGCAACCAATACACCTAAGGAACATGAGGAGTTGAAAGCATAAGACTGAGAAAAACGAGGAATGTGGACTAGCTTTGTCTGCACATGATTAAGAAAATGGATTTTATGTGGATAGTGGCTACACTAAACACTTGACTCGGGATAAGAGTAAATTCGTGTTTCTGAAAGAAAAAGACAAAGGAGATGCCACCTTAAAAAATAATGCACCAACACAAATTAAAGGGAAGGGAATAATCAGTCTCAATAAGAAGACCAAGGCCCAAAATGTGTTGTATGTGGAATGCCTCAAGCACAATATGCTCAGTGTAATTCAAATGTGTGACAATGAATATAATGTGACTTTTCTCTCTAGAGATTGTGAGATATGAAAAGCATAGAATGACAAGTTGGTAGGGAAGGAAATCATGACTCATAATAATGTGTACGCATTTGATGATTCCATAGTAAACTGCTACTTGAGCAAGAAAAATCAAGCATGGTTGTGGAATAAAAGTCTTGGTCATATAAATTTCGATATCCTAATAAAGGTCAACAAGATAGAGTAGTTAGAGGATTTCCAATATTGCCAAATCCCAATAGTCCAATTTGCAAGTCCAGTTAGTTTGGTGAGAAAACAAGGACTTAATTTAAGGCAAAGGAATTATCATCCTCTAAACCTTTAGAGCTAGCTAATACTGACATCTATGGTCCTACAAGAACAAATAACCTAAGAGGAGAAATGTACTTTATCTTACTTATTAATGATTTTACTAAGGCTACTTGGATATTGTTGTTTAAAGAAATTATAGAACCTCTAAGAAAAAATAAAATATTCAAATCTCAAGTAGAAAATGATACATATATAAATATTAAATGCTTAATATCATGCAGAGGAGAAGAATTCACCTTAAGGGATTTTGAATAATTTTGTGAAGAATGTGGCTTAAGGAGGTAGTAGTCAGTAGCAAGAACGCCATAATAGAATGGAGTAACTGAGAGAAAGAACAAATAATTCAAGACATGGCTAGAAAAATAATGGATGAATGGAAGGTTCCACACACTTTATGGGGAGAAGCGGCATAAGTAGTTGTCTACCTAAAAAATAGAACATAACTCAAACCTAAAGGTGATAAGACTCATTATGAATTATGGAAAGGGAGACTAGCGTCAGTGGAACACTTCAAAGTATTCGAGAGCAAAAGTTTTATCGATATAAATGATAAAGATCTTGGAAAATTTGACTCTCGAGCTAATGAGGGCATATTTCCTCTATACTAAACCAAGAGTAAAGGCTACAAGTGCTTCAACAAAACGACAAAAAGGATTGAATATTGCATTGATATTGTAGTAGATGAAATACTACCACGATAAGAGAAATATAGAGAAAACGAGAACTCAAGTGAAGAGGAAGATTTATCCTCCATATTCATAAATCAAGAATTATATGAAGTAGAATAAGAAGATGAAGAAAAAATGCAACGCAGAGGCACAAAAATCCTACGAGGTGTGTGAAAAATAACACCCAGAAAGTAAAATTATTGGTCATCGAATGCTCGATGTTCAAACTATGAGTAAGTTCCTTCGCAGTTTGAGCTGCGCAAAACTTGCCCTACTGTCACAAATTAATCCCACGAATCTCAGTCAAGCAAGTGAAGACAAGTTCTAGGTGAAGGAAATGAATGAAGAATTCGATCAAATTGAGAAAAATGACACATGGGAGCTTGTCCCTAGATCCAAAGTCAAAAACGTTATAGAGACCAAATGGGTCTTTAAGAATAAGCTAAATGAGGAAGGACAAGGGATAAGGAACAAAGCAAGACTAGCCTGCAAAGGGTATGCACAGATATAAAGGATAGAATTTGAGTGAACCTTTGCACCTGTAGCAAGATTGGAAGCCATCATAATACTTCTTTCTTTTTCCAGCAATAAGAATATCAAGGTATATCAAATGGATGTAAAATTAACCTTTCTCAATCGAGATCTGGAGGAATAAGTATATGTAGAACAACTAAATGGGTTCATGCTCTCATAAAATGAATATTACATCTAGAGACTAGAAAAGGCCCTGCATAGGCTAAAACAAGCTCCTGGAGCTTAGTATGCTAGACTAGATAAATCTCTACAACTACAAGGTTTTAAAAGAGCTAATGTTAACTGTAATTTGTATATAAAATCTAAAGATGATAATTTATGGGTTGTTTTAGTTTATGTAGATGATATTAACTTTGGTAGTGATTTGTGTGAAAATTCCAGAACTAGAATCCTATTGCAGCATCTGGAATTATTCTCTTAATTGTTAATTTTATTTAACAATTTATTTGTGTTTGCTATCAAAAATATAGAATAAATCACACTGCAATCTACACAAATAATGTGGAAGAATTAAACACTGTAAGTTGAGAAATTCTAGCACACACACACATAAACATAACACAATTGTTTCTGGACAAAATTCCTCAGAAAAACCCAATGCAGGAAAACCGGTGCAACAATTGAGGGTTTTATTTTATTAAGAAATAGTGAAATCAGAGTACAATCCATGGATACCCAAATAGTTATCCAATCATCAAGTATCTGACATAAATAATTAGAGAGACTATTTCTCTCACCCCACAAGCAATCTAGACATCGGCTTCTATAGAAATATGGTCGTCCAAACCCCATCGTGAACACTTCCACGTTGCCTCTGTGCTGCTTCTGTGTGGATTACTTCTGTCACTTGTTGTTGCCTCTTTGGATCTGGAAAACTTCCTCTGGACCACTGTCTCTGCCCCTCACTCACTACTTCGATATTTGGCTATCTATGGAAATTGATTGTTGCTACTTTGGAAATCGATCTGCCAGGAAATCGAACTGCTCAAGTGTTCTCAAGTGTGTTCTCCAAGTGCCCATTAAAATTCCTCTTATAATCCTCTGTTGGAGCTCAATGACTAAGATTAAAACATAATCGATCACTATGATCATCTTGGAATTTATCCGCTTGAGTTTCTAGATGATTCTCACATTGACTTAATTAATATTGATTAATTAACTTGTTTTCCTAAGTTTATACTTAGGAAACATTAAAAAAAATTGTTAATAATATAATTAAGTCACTTCTAAGCGGAATTTCTAGAAACGATTTCTGGGTCTTGGAGATCTCATGTATTATAGCCTCTCCACAAACTTCCGTGGCTAGAACACATCAGATGCTACAAAAATTAACACTCCCTCTTAGCGATGAATGTGTTCTAGTGCTGCACATCCTACCACAACACGTTGTCTCTACATCATCTCCTGTCACGCTATTGATGTATGGTTGTTGCTGCCCACCAACCACTGCGCAAATCTGATATGCACTTCATCTGTGTTGCTGCCGACCCTGCTATACTGCTGCCAACACTGCATCTGCACTACAACTCTTTTTTTGTTGCAACTGCAACATCTGCAACTGAAAAAAATCCAAAATATTGAACCAACTCTGCTTAGTATGATGCATCTGTCACCCGAGTCTCTAGCTTATAGTAATTACTACACTTTCTACTGAAGACTTTGTGTTTTTGTTGACTCTACACTACACTCCCCAACATCTGACTGCTACTAGTCTGCAACTGTTACTCTCGCATCTCGCTATATCAACTTCCACTGATCCATCCTGCTATTGAATACTTTGGGCCCTCATGGCCATGTACTGATCCATGAGGTGGAATCCTCAAGGACCCTGCCTAATATGGCACACTGGAGTCTTATACTCCTCCTCCTCTTGGATCTGGTGCTCCACTATATCCTTTAAGCCTAATCCCGGGATGGGACCCTTCCTCCTTTTGCAACTCACACTAGACAACTCGCACTTCCTCCATCATCTGCCTCCAACAACTAGAAGTCGATCTGCTCCCCATATCTGCATTCTGGCTAACTCGCACGACCTCCTCTGGAAATCTCGTACGACCATCCTTGCAGAGCTGCAAAATATGGAAACTCAAAACTGGAGAAATAAACCTCGAAAATCTCCCTCTTTCCCGTTGCTCGGCTATTGAGTCTGTTATACGCACTCCCTTTCGGAGTGAGGAATTTTGCACTCAACTATTGCCAATATATTGCTGGAAAATCGAACTTCTGAAACTTGAAGTTCCCTGAGAGAAATTTTCTCCCTATTGTGTGTGAATTTATTTCTTCCACCTGACGTTGGTTCTACTCTAGCAAACTGTTGCAAAACCATCTGCATCCAGCTAGAGATATTCTCAACAAAAAATCTAAGCTACTCCCTCTGCCTTTGGAATTACTCGACCTAGAAATTGAATTTTTCTTCTTTGAAAAAATCGAGTTTCCTCAAGTAACTCGACCCTCTAGAAAAATATTGCACTGCCCCTGGGAATTTCAGCTTGCTTCTCTCACTAAACAATGAAATTCCTTGTTTTTTCTTCTGAGCTCTCTGGATGATCAACTGCGCTCTGATACCATGTGAAAATTCCAGAACTGGAATCCTATTGCAGCAACTGGAAATTATTCTCCTAATCGTTAATTTTATTTAACAATTTATTTGTTGTTTGCTACGACAAATACTGAATAAATCACACTACAATATACACAAATAAAAATACAGAAGAATGAAACACTGTGTTAGTGTCAATATTTGCATACTTCCACCAGGGATCAAAACACATTTTGTATGTGCATATTAGGTGTCTCACTCCAAAGAATTTTCAATCATTCCATTAGGTCATGATATAAAGTTGTTCCACTGGTGGTTGTTCTTGTCAAGTGTCCCATTTTCCTTCACAAGTATATACCTGCTGACCCTCTTCCATGTCTTCATCATGATGAAGACAAGTCTGCTCTCATTCCACTTTTATTCAAAATCACTCATTGAGTCGGTTTCTTTAATTTCTCATTAGGTCACTAGGGTTTCATTAGGTCAAATAAAGGGCAGCAGAAGGTGTGAAGGTGACCCAGAATAAACTCATGATTTGCTTCAGACAGTTCAAATGTAATAAGTACTCAGTATCCCAAGGCTTCCAACTCATATTTCCACATGTGAACACATGAAATGTAAAAGTGAAAGAGTTTTTAGTTCATCAATTGATCAAATTTCAAAGGGAGTTGTCTTTTCCCAAGGGTGCCCAAGTCATCATTGTTCACAAGCACTAAACCCTAATTTTGTCTCCTACTGAGCTAGGGTTTGCTATGGAAATTAGAAATTTGAGTAGAAAGGCCATAAGGTAGGTCATGTCAGTAAGTATGAGGTCATTTCATCTCATAAACATCATGTCTACATCATTTTTTAAGAAATCATTCCAAGAATCAAGTCATTTGCCACTCATAGGGAAAAATTTTCTTTAAACTATGTTTCCGACCAAACAAATATTAATTTGACAAAAGTGAGAGAGGTTTGGTCCATAATAGGTCCAAGAAGAAAAACCTCCTTAATTTTTTACATAGGTATCATGGTTTTGGATAAATGTAAAAAATACAGGTGCTACAAGAGGTTTGCTGCACTTCTAGAGTGACCTTGGGAAAATATATTTTTCTCATAGCTGGAGTGTCCAAATGAATTTCTTGATGAATCAAATGATAACTAGACAGAGAGATATTTCCAATGAGCTATCATGAGCTCAATTTAGAGTTGATGAAGGCCTCCAAAAGTTTCCTGCACCAGCACTCTGCATTTTTGCACCTTCATTCAGCACTTTTTGACCAGTCCTGGGAAAATCCACTTTTAACAAGACAAATCAACTCCAACCAGAAAAATAAAGGTATATTTGGAAATTATACTTTATTATCTTTCCAACGAGCTATCATGGACCCAATTTTGACACCGGGAAGGCCTTCAAAAGTGGTCTGCAAAACAGTGTTACAGTGGCACTGCGCTTTTGTCCTAGCGCTGCGCTAATACCAGTATTGGGAAAAGTTATTTTTGATAGGTAATATGGACACCATTTTGTAAAATAGAGGCATATTTGGAAAATAGACTCAGATATATTTCCAATGAGCTATCATGGAGCTGATTTGGACACCGAGAAGGCCTCCAAAAGTTGCTTGCAAGAGAGGCCATTTTTTCTGTCATGGCGCTACACTTTTGCCAGGAAAATGTCATTTTCATCATCTTCAACAAATTTTGACTTTTTGAATTTTTATCTTGGGAAATTAGAAATTATTGATGTATAAGTTCAATATAAATGTAAATTTCATGTTTTTATTGTTATCTAGGGTAGATACATCAGATAAGTCCTCTAGAGGTCAAATGAATCAGTTTCCTCTCTTTTAGAGGCAAATTGTTGAGTTTTCCTAGACTTCAAATTCTTGTTTGGGAGTAGGTGAAACTGATCCCTATCTCATGGATTCGACTCCTTGAGGCTAGGAAGAGTGGTTTTGAGGTCTATATGATGCATTTTCTCATTCATTATAATGGTTGGACTCACTTGGAGCTTTGGAATTTTAAGAGACATATTTGTATCAGTTTTGGCCTGGACATTAATCAAATTTGCAGCTATTTCTTTGGGATCCATGTGGTATGTAATGTTTGACATAGTTTCTTCTTCGTGATCATTTTTATGAATGTATTGTAAGTCATAAACCATTTCCATGTATATGATATTCTTAATTTCAAGTTGAAAGGCAGAATTCATGTTTTCATGCTCTGTTTTTGGGAATTTAGCATAATTTGTTTATTTTCTTCAGTTTAGGGAGAATTCATCTCATATGCTCTTCCTAACTCCTTAACGGTCTATTCACCTCACCATAATCATCCTTTAAATGTCAAATCTTCTACCTACCTTGCGCCTTATAACAACCTGCAAATTTTGACCTAATTTCCTTGCCCTAGCTATTTGACTCCTCCTGTTCCAGTAAAACCCTACACAAATAAAAAATCAAAACCCTGAGCTACTATACCTAGCCTAAAATCTTCTTTCCTCATTCATTTTGACTGTGTTCTATACGAAGAGAGCCCTCTCCCGGCCTAGTAGTTTGAGGTTACCTCAGAATTGCCTCTCTCAGCCTGAGGTTCAATCTGAGTGATAACATTTTGACGACTCTAGTGGGGAAAGAAAAAGTAAGAACGAAAAGACAAATATTCCCTGGAAAAGAATGACAAATATTAGATCTAAATGTTGATGGTGAACAACAGTTGAACACATATGAAGGTTGAACCATTCACCTAGCGACTCCATTCACTGAAAGATCCAGAAAATCAACATCTCATGGTGACTCCACTGCATGAAGATCAATGGCTTCAAGATTTTTCAAGATGGAAACCGTTGTAAGAAGGTATGCTCCCATGAGCCGAGATCACATTCCAGGTTTCCCAAATAAAATGCCTAAGGTATATTGGCAAAGGAATTTGCCTATGTTTAAAAATGTGAAAGGTAATGATGTTTCTCTTCATCTGGTGAGATTTCACATGCATGTGCGTAGATTAAAGATTGATTTTCCTTAAGACTGCTTGATGAAGATATTCATGGCCACTCTAGAAGATGAAGCTCGATCTTGGTGTGAAATTTTTCCGCCTGCTTATATTTACTGTTTAAAGGATTTTCGTACCATATTCTTTGAAAGGTATAAAGAATCTTGTCCAACCTTAATATTAGTTCAGAACTGCTGTAAACATGTTGATAGTTTTATTGAAAACCTTGAGAATTTTTATGGAGATGATGAATTCATGTACGATGATATCATGGAAGCCCTATATAAAAATTCATTTCAGCAGCATAAAGAAATATTAGAGGATACTTATCAAGATGCTCAGGAAATTTTGTAGCAGGCTGAAGATTTTTGTATAGTTGAAAATGATGGAAGACGAGGTCTTATTTCAAATATGAATGCAGCAAAAGATGACATGCAGGAAAATCAAGTTCCAATTTCAGATTATGGTAAAGTCAAGCTAGCTGATCGAGATCTAGATTCAGATTATAATGATGAAGAGTATGTTGTTCTTAATCCCATGAGAGAGAGATCTATTGTCGAGATCAACTCGAAAGAAGAAAACAAATTTATTGACCCAAGTGTTCTCATCCCATCTGAACAAAATCTTCAGAAAGAGGTAATCCAGTCCCTTTGTGAAAAACAAGATGAGATCTTTTTTCAATTAAGTGAAAAATATTCTTTGGATAACTCTCCAGTAAATGATAGAAATGTCAGATTTGAGGTTTATGAACAATCTGAAGTTTTCCCTCTTATGAATGATGAGTGTGATGACAAACATGACAATCTGGTTGCCATGTCATATGAAGATGATCGACAATGTTTTCAAATTGCAGAGGACCAGGGCATTGAGGATTGTCATTCAGATTTTTCTTCTCATGTTTCATGTTTAGAATTTTTATTTCAAGAAGAAATTTGCTCACCTACTTGTTCAAAAGTTTTTGACAGCCAGGAACACAATCTTGCTAAGGTACATTATGAAGAGAGATCAGAATCAAGAGAAAAAGGTACCTTGTTTCTTCTACATAAGAAAGAGGTAAATTTTCATGTTTTTCAGGATCTAGTGGCAAATCTATTACAGTCAGCAGTGAAGGTAATTATTGTAGTATTCAGTGATGATGGAGATCATTGTAAACTTTGTTTTTGGTTTCCCAATTATAAATATTTATTGTTGTCCAAAGAATTTGATTGGGAGATTCAATCAAGGAGGCATTTGCTTGATTGGTTACACTGGAATTTTGATATCGCCTGGTTGTACATATGCTTTCAAAAAGATAGGTGGTTGTCATCAGGATTTGAAGCCCTCAAGTCTCGGTGATGTACTGCCATCAATAAGTAGGGTAAGTTCAATTTTTAAGTTTTGTTTCAATCAGTCTTGAGTCAGTTCAGTTTATTGAGTCAATTTTCTTTCAGTATTCAGTTAGTCTTTAGCTTTTGACTCCATGCCCAATGGATAGGCACTTGGTCTACGGTGTTCTTGGCACCTCCAAGGAGCTACCATCCCTAGCAGTAGCAAATGGTAGTGTCAGTATATGCATACTTCCACCAGGGATCAAAACACATTTTGCATGTGCATCTTAGGTGTCCCACTCCCAAGAATTTTTAATCATTCCATTAGGTCATGATATAAAATTGTTCCATTGGTGGTTGTTACTGTCAAGTGCCCCATTTTCCTTCACAAGTATATGCCTGCTGACCCTCTTCCATGTCTTCATCATGCTGAAGACAAGTCTGCTCCCATTCCACTTTTAGTCAAAGTAACTCATTGAGTCAGTTTATTTCATTTCCCATTAGATCACTATGGTTTCATTAGGTCAAATCATTTCATTGTCTCATTATCAATAAAGGGCAGCAGAAGGTGTGAAGGTGACCCAAAATAAACTCACGATTTGCTTCAGTCAGTTCAATTGTTATAAGTACTAAGTCTCCCAAGGCTGCCAACTTAGATTTCCACATGCCAACACATGAAATGTCAAAGTGAAAGAGTTTTTAGTTCATCAATTGATCAAATTTCAAAGGGAGTTGTCTTTTCCCAAGGGTGCCCAAGTCATCATTGTTCACAAGCACTAAACCCTAATTTCCTCTCTCATTGAGCTAGGGTTTGCTATGGAAATGAGACATTTGAGTAGAAGGGCCATAAGGTAGGTCATATCAGTAAGTATGAGGTCATTTCATCTCATAAACATCATGTCTCCATCATTTTTTAAGAAATCATTCCAAGAATCAAGCCATTTGCCACTCATAGGCATAGTTTTTCTTTAAACTATGTTTCTGACTAAACAGAGATGAATTTGACAAAATTTAGAGATTTTTTTTTCCATCATAGGTCCAAGAAGAAAAACCTCCTTCAGTTTTTACACAGGTGTCATGTTTTTGGAGAAATGTCAAAAATACAGGTGCTACAAGAGGTTTGTTGCACTTCTGGAGTGACCTTGGGAAAATCATGCTTTCTCATAGCTGGAGTGTCCAAATGACTTTCTTGATGAGTCAAATGATAACTAGACAGAGAGATATTTCTAATGAGCTATCATGAGCTCAGTTTAGAGTTGAAGAAGGTCTCCAAAAGTTGCATGCACCAGTACTCTTCATTTTTGCACCTCCATTCAACACTTTTTGACCATTCCTAGGAAAATCCACTTTTGAAAAGTAAAATCAACTCCAATAAGAAAAATAAAGGTATATTTGTATATTATACTTCCAGATCTTTCCAACGAGCTATCTTGGGCCCAATTTGGACACTGGGAAGGCCTTCAAAAGTGGTCTGTAAAACAGTGTTGTAGTGGCGTTGCGCTTTTGTCCCGGTGCTGCGCTAATGCCCAGTGGCACTGCGCTAATACCAGTCTTGGGAAAAGTGATTTTTTATAGGGAATATGGGCACCATTTTGGAAAATGGAGTCATATTTAGAAGCTAGACTCAGATAAATTTCCAATGAGCTATCATGGAGCTGATTTGGACACCGTCAAGGCCTCCAAAAGTTGCTTGCAAGAGAGGCTACTTTTTCTGTCATGGCACTGCGCTTTTGCCAGGAAAATGTCATTTTCATCATCTTCAGCAAATTTTGAATTTTTGACTTTTTGTCTTGGAAAATAAGAAATTATTGATGTAAAAGGTCAAGATAAATGTAAATGTCATGTTTTTATTTTTATCCAGGGTAGATACATCAAATAAGTCCTCTAGAGGTCAAATGAATCAGTGTTCTGTCTTTTAGAGGCAAATTGTTGAGTTTTCCTAGTCTTCATATTCTTGTTTGGGAGTAGGTGAAACTGATCCCTATCTCATGGATTCGACTCCCTGAGGCTAGGAAGAGTGGTTTTGAGGTTTATATGATGTATTTTCTCAGTCATTATAATGGTTGGACTCACTTGGAGCTTTGGCATTTCAAGAGACATATTTGTATCAGTTTTGGCCTAGACATTAATCAAATTTGTAGCTATTTCTTTGGGATCCATGTGGTATGAAATTTCTGACATAGTTTCTTCTTTGTGATCATTTGTATGAATGTATTGTAAGCTCATAAACCATTTCCATGTCTATGATATGTTTAATTTCAAGTTGAAAGGCAGAATTCATGTTTTCATGCTTTGTTTTGGGGAATTTAGCATAATTTGTTTATTTTCTTCAGTTTAGGGAGAATTAATCTCATATTCTCTTCCTAACTCCTCAACGGTCTATTAACCTCACCACAATCGTCCTTTAAATGTCAAACCTTCTACCTACCTTGCCCCTTAGAACACCCTGCAAATTTTGACCTAATTTCCTTGCCCTAGTTGTTTGACTCCTCCTGATCCAGCAAAACCCTACACAAATCAAAAATCAAAACCCTGAGCTACTATACCTAGCCTAAAATATTCTTTCCTCATTCATTTTGACTATGTTCTATACGGAGAGAGCCCTCTCCTAGCCTAGTAGGGCTAGATACTTTGCTAAGCGTGGTTTGAGGTTACCTCGGAATTGCCTATCTCAGCCTGAGGTTCAATCTGAGTGATAACACACTGGAAGCTGAGAAACGCTAACACACACACATCAAATTAACATAAGTTTTTTTGGACAAAAGTCCCCGAAAAAACCCAATGCGGGAAAACCGATGCAACAGCTGAGGGTTTTATTTTATTAAGCAGTAATGAAATCTGAGTACAATCTATGGATGCCCAATTGGCTATCCAATCAGCAAGTATCTGACAAAAATAACTAGAGATAATATTTCTCTCACCCCACAAGTGATCCCGAGACTAGCCTCTATAGAAATCTGGTCATCCAAACCCCAACGTGGGCACTAATGTGTTGCCTCTGAGCTGTCTCTCCCACATGTGGCTCAATGCTACCTCTGGGCTAGCCATCTAGCCTTCCTCTGTTGCTGAAAGTGACTCTCTGACACTCTGGAAAACTTTCCCAACCTCTAGAAACTGAATCAACTTCTTCCTCAACTAAATCAAACTACTCAACGTTACCCTCTGCACTGCTTCTGCGTGGATTAATTATGTCACTTGTTGTTGCCTCTTTAGATCTGGAAAACTTCCTCCGGATCACTGTCCCTACCCCTCACTCACTGCTTCGATCTTTGGCTCTCTCTAGAAATTTACTGTTATTACTCTGGAAATTGATCTGCCAAGAAATCAAACTGCTCAAGTGTTCTCTAGTGTGTTCTCCAATTGCCCATCGACTTCCTCTTATAATCCTTTGTTGGAGCTCTAACTACTAAGATTAAAACATAATCGATGGCTACGATAATCTTGGAATCGTTTCGTGTGTTTTTCTCGATGATTCTCACCTTGAATTAATTAATACTGGTTAATTAACCAGTTTTCGTAAGTTTAGACTTTAAAAAAAAAAAAAAAAAGAGTGGTTAATAATATAATTAAGTCACTTCTAGGAGGAATTTCCATAAACAATTTCTGGGTCTTGGAGATCTCATGTATTCTAGCCTCTCCACAAAGTTTCGTGGCTAGAACACATCTAATGCTAAAAAAAATAACAATTTGGAATTGATGGGACATCGGTTTACTGATTCAATGCAGAAAAAAATTTGAGAAGTCTATGATAGGTGAATTGTACTCCTTCCTAGGACTAAAAATTACCCAATATAAAAGGGGTATCTTCATATTTTAATCCAAGTACTTAAGTGAAACACTAAATAAATTTGGGATGGATGAGTGCAAGCCAATTAGTAACCCCATGGTTACTGGATTTAAGCTATGTCAAGAGGATGAAACCCCTATTGTAAACTAGATAACCTACAAATCAATGATTGGAAAATTGTTGAACTTAACTGCCTCAAGACTATATATATATATAATGCAAATAGTGGGCATGGTGGCCAGATTTCAAGGCAATCCTGGAGAAAGCCATGTCAATTTCGTAAAAATAATTTCTAAATACTTGCAAGGCACAATAGACTTTGGTATATGGTATGCTAGAGGTAAATACTTTAAATTAAAAGCTTACATTGATGCTAATTGTACTGGTAACCTTTATAACAGGAAAAACACCTTTGGAGTATCATTCTTTTTGGGAAATTGTCTTGTGTCTCAAGTCAACAAAAAATAAGACTTAATCTCATTATCTATAGCAGAAGTTCAATACATTGCTACAACCAATTTTCGCACTCAGATTCTTTGACTGAAGCAGACCTTAAATGACATCAAGGTAGAGTTGAATTATTCAATTTCAATCATTTGTGACAATACTAGTGCTATCGACATACTAAAAAACCTTGTCATGCATTCAAAGACCAAGCACATTCCAATTAAGTTTCATTTTTTAAGAGAACGGGTTGTTGCTAATGTTGTTCGACTTCAATATGTGGTCGCTAATGAGAAAATTACAGACATATTCACAAAACCACTGACACGAGAACAATTTGAGCATTTTAGGCAACAAATGGGAGTAATTTCTCCTATAACCAAATGAATCAATTTGAATAGTATTGGTAGCTACTCAGCTTGGTGGTTTAATTGAAGGGTAGACTACAAAGTAATCCAGATATTTATGCTGCTATTTATGGTTCCAGGGGAGTTTCTATCACTTGTTGCATCCTTTGCCATTGATGTCAATTGGGGAGAAGAAATTGCTGACTGGAATAATGATTATAAATGCTAGGGGAAGTGAAAATATGGAGAGAACCCTGCTTGCGTTTAGGGAGAGCTGCTACAACAAGGTCTGGAAATGTTGTTATTAATGCCAAAGGGGGAGATTGTTGGGCATAATGTTGGAATTAATGTTAAATGGGCAAGGATGGAAGATGCATGGTGTGTCAAGTTCAAGGGGAGTCTTCTCGTAGTTTCAATATTTAGTAGAGAACCATCACAGTAGCAAGTTAAATGAAGAGAGCTATAAAATATTATAAATATGATGGTTGGAAGTCTCAAGTGGTGAAGGAATTTTTGCCTCATGAGATAAACTCATATGCTCCTGTAAGTGGCATAGTTGGATAATACTCAGAAAGATCTTTCCATCGGTATGTTGAAGTCTGAAAAAGGCCTCCAGAATCAAAAGTAATGTGCAGTCAAAGCTTGTAAGTGATAAGGGCTAAAAAGGTCAACCAAGTAAGGGTTTTGTAGGCTAATGTTTCACCCTAGCCCATTAATCCTAGGAGTTTTCACGGATGGCTCATGACCAAAGTTCTGGGGTGACTGGATGAATAAAGTGGAGAGCAGAGCACATGATCCAGATCTTGGGGGGAGACCCCCAAGATCTAAAAATTTGAAATGGATGCAAAATTAGAATGCTAGAAAAAAAGGAAGAACACAAAGCAAATAAAACCACAAATAAACATGTTTTATTAAAACAGAGAATAACTGTAAAATCTACATTGTGGTGGACAATCTGTTCTTTTACAAACTAAGGCTTGTTATTTATAGCCTTCTTTTGAGTTATAATACCATGCATAGATACCATAGGTGGATACCATGGGTCAAAACCATTGGTCAATACCATGGGTAGATACCACTTACAATACCATGGGTAAATTCCATGTGTGGATGAATACCATGGGTGGATACATACCATGGGTGGATGAATATCATGGATAGATGTCACTTACAATACCATGGGCGAATAAATACAATGGGTGGATGAATACCATGGGTTAATGACATTTACAATACCATGGGTAAATTCCATGGGTGGATGGATAACATGGGTAGATGAATACCATGGGCGGATGCCATTTTCCATTCGGATCATTCCTCCTTCCTTAAGAAGCAATGGTCCCCATTGCGTGAAGTTCCCTCCTGAGAAGCCTTTGTTGAATATGAAGAGCCACTGAAGAGAAGGGTTTTTTTGTAGTTAACCCATAACCGTGATGAACGAAGATCCGAGGATAGAGATACCATGTAATGCTTGTGACCAAATGGATATTGACAGTGTGCAGCCTAGCAAATGGGCTTCGATGAAGTGTGGGTTTGTGGATGAACCAAAACCATGACAAACGAAGATCCGAGGATAGAGATACCCTGTAATGTTTGTGACCAACTGTGTTACTAACAGTGTGCGTCCTAGCAAATGGACTTCGATGAGAAGAATTTTGTGCGGTTGACCCATAACCATGATGTTGATTGTTGATGAAGTAGCAGGTGCCTACATAGCTTGGGATGGGAGGGCGCGTCTCCAAATAACCCAAGCCGAACATTGCTATGTTGAAACTGATGAATGTGAAGTAGGTGCCTACTAAAGCAAGGTGGGAGGGCACGTCTCCAAAGGGAACCCGCTCCGAATGTTGATCCAAATTTAAAATGAGCATAAGAAGGTCAATATAACTCAGAATATTTATTATAACCTGTTTTTGGAAATGGAATGATCATTCTGCATCTTCTTATATGTTTAAAATCGATATCTAAAGAACCTGAACTCTCAGATTCGCGTTGGAAATATCCCGTCGTCACAAAATTTCTGAAAAAAAAAAAAATAAATAAATAAATAGCTGGTTTTAAATCAGCGATGAATCCCTTGTCCAGACTCCGATTCGACTGATTTTTTATTTGAAATCGGGTGATTTTTCAAGGGGAGCGAAAATATATAACCATTTATCTGAAATTTCACACTGAAAATTGCAAGAAATGATAGAAGATCCTCCGTCCATGAATTGTCGTCAGAAATATTGCTGCAACATTGTTGATTTTGAATCAGCGATATCTCCCTCATCCAAACTCCAATTCGGTTGATTTTTTTTTTGAATTTGAGTATTTTCTCGCAAGAAATTCAGATATGGTCTTTTTTTTTTGTAAAATTTTCACCAAAAGTTTCATATCTGATCTGCAAACTCGCCACCCAAAAAATTCATGTAGTTTGCTGAATATTGCTGCAAAACATTGAAACTGAAATATGCTTCAAACCCTCATTCCCATGGAGGCGTAACCCGAATCTGATACCACTAATCTGGATCTTGGGGGGAGACCCCCAAGATCTAAAAATTTGAAATGGATGCAAAATTAGAATGCCAGAAAAAAATGGAGAACACAAAGCAAATACAACCACAAAGAAACATGTTTTATTAAAACAGAGAATAATTGTAGAAGCTACATTGTGGTGGACAATCTGTCTTTTTACAAATTGAGGCTTGTTATTTATAGCCTTTTTTGAGTTACAACACCATGCATAGATACCATAGGTGGATTACATGGGTCAAAACCATTGGTCAATACCATGGGTAGATACCACTTACAATACCATGGGTCAATACCATGGGTAGATACCACTTACAATACCATGGGTAAATTCCATGTGTGGATGAATACCATGGGTGGATACATACCATGGGTGGGTGAATATCATGGATAGATGTCACTCACAATACCATGGGCGAATAAATACAATGGGTGGATGAATACCATGGGTCGATGACATTTACAATACCATGGGTAAATTCGATGGGTGGATGGATAACATGGGTAGATGAATACCATGGGCGGATGCCATTTTCCATTCGGATCAGCACAAGTGGCAACAATGGACCCAAGCTCAAGAGGGAGTGCGCAAAGGTGTCACTACAAGGAAAAGACCCTCTAGCGGAGGTTATAAAGGAGGTTTTTAGTGTTATAAAATTGGCCAAAATTGTCAAAAAAACATTTTCTGCAACATCTGTTTTTGGTAACGGAGCTTTTGGCGGAGCTTCTAACGGAATTTAAACACAACTAAAAAAATTGGGCGGTCGGAGGTTATTAAGGATGTTTTTTTCATCGGTGCGCTACTCAGGTGTCAACGCACCGGTGCATGTCATCTAGACGGTCGGCCTGGAGCGGTCAAAGGTGCATGCACCTAGCCGTAAAGGTCTAAAACCGCACCGGGCGCACTGAAGGTGGTACAACGCATCGGGTCGTTCTAATTGGTATTGGGATTTATGCGGTGCCCATAGGTCGTATCAACGCATCGGTTCGTAGTATTATAGAAATGCACTAGTGCGCAATATCACACAAACACACTGATTGTTCTAATTTGTATTGGTATTTTTACGGTGCCCATAGGTCGTACAAACGCACCGGTGAGTAGTCTCACATAAACACACCGATGCGCAGTATCGCACAAGCGCACCGAGAGTTTTAATTGGTATTGGTATTTGTGCGGTGCCCATAGGTCGTAGAAACGCACCGGTGTTCATTTTGTATTTTTTAGAAACATCGACCTGTGACAGTGCAATTGTTGTGATTTTTTAAAATTCATTATTCATCAAAAGTCGACACATATCTTATAACAATATTAAATTAATTAATTTTTTATTAATGCATTTGAATGTGATGTTTGGATTAATTTTTTATATCATATTATAATTATTGTGATTTTTTTTAAAATTCATTATTCATCAAAAGATGACACATATCTTATAACAGTATTCATATCAATTAAATTTTTATTGGTGCATTTGAATCTGATGTTTGGATTAATTTGTTATATCTTATCATCAAATTTCACATCTCTTCATTATAATATTCTTGCTTGTGTGTTAGGTAGGTAGCTTCGGTCTAGAGAGTATAGGTGAGGTAGCTTGATATAATAGCTTTCTTTCTTTTCTTTATTGTATTTTCCGATAAACAGTCTCCACCTTAACTTCAATAGCCACACTTCATTCAATAGTTTCAAGAGATAGGCTAGTAACTTTTCCTTGGCTATATAGGATCTTCCTTTGCTCCTCGATGATCTGTTCTACCACTTGTTCCACATTTTTATTGGTGCATTTGAATCTGATGTTTGGATTAATTTATTATATCATATCATCAGATTTCACATCTCTTCATTATAATATTTAATCATCCATAAATTTAATTAGTGGTGTTACATTTCATAGCAATAATGGAGAACACAATAGAATAAATTAAAACATATTTTATTATATATATATGAATAAGACAATATTTTTCATACAAAATGGGACAATTATTGGTATCCCTTTGTCTTTCAATTGGGACACTATGCCCATTGCATTAAACAAAATGTTTGATTTCACAGACAAATATTTCAAAAAATACAACACCTTGCTTTGATATCCAAACATAGTGATCATCATTCTTCGCTTGAACTGTTGTCACTGCTCGAGCTACTTCCATTACTTGGGTTATTTTGAGGAATTTTTTGTTTATGGTTTTGATTGTTTTCTTCTTCTTCACCTTCCATCTACAAACATAAAAATAAATTGTAATGAGTGTATATACAATGGTGAGAATAATGAAAATTGCAATATCATATAATATACATCAATGTAAATCGAAAATAAATGACATACCATAGCAACAATTGACTCATGAACTATACACATTCTTTCAAAACCAAATTTCGTGCCATCTTTCAAGATTTCATCTATTGGCACAATTCCATACTTTGTTTCCTGTAAGTTTTATAACCCATAACAAATCATATATTTAATATGAAAGATTTTTGTTCATAATTATGGTAATTAAGTGCAACAAGATGCGATAGATGCTCTTCCATTCTACAATTAATTTCTAATATGCCAACATATATTTACAACCTGTTAACCCAATGTCGATCAATTGATAAGTGGTTCTTCTTTCTATGTTGCTTTCATTTGAAGACATTCGGTGATGATTGTTGTAAAACAACTTAAAATATACAAAAATGAAATCTAGTTAAGTTGTTATAAGGAAGTAACAATTACTCACAAACTTAGATATCAACCATTTTCTTCCTTGTCGTCCTATTTTATGTGCTGAATGGGTTCCATTTTCTTTTCTTTTCTGCAAGAAAATACTTGAAAATTAATATTTAATGATAAATTGTTTATTTATTGTACCTAATGATCGAAAAATGTAATGATTACGAATTACATTTGAAGCACGTTGTTGTTGAGATGGCTCCTCCTGCGATGTAATTTTTTTAATTTATTTGACCATCTCCTTGTACACCTTTTTGGACATTCCTACTAGCATATTTCTGATATCAGCTCCTTCATCTTTTGATATTTTCATAATCTTCCTGAAAAAGTAACTTGACGATAAACTATTTAATTTTTATATGATATATGAAAAATAAATATAACAAAAGTGATATTTATAAATAATTCTAAAAAAATATTTAAAGGAATATTACTTTTTCATTCCTTCTTTATTTTTTTGTACGTTTTTGCTATTAAAAGTCTGACATGCCTCATTGACCAATTCTCTGGAAACTCTTTCTGTAGTTTAGATAAAATTTGGTTCTTCGAATCATTGGATTGACTTTTGTATTGTAAGTGGAAAGAACGTCTATACATTCATTCCACTATATCCCTCAAACTTTTGTAAAAGTTTTTCCCCCTTTCGTTAACCTCTAGCACCACTCCAGATGAGCTAAGGAGAAATTCATTTTCATTTGCATGTTCTATTTTTTTATTTTCTTAGAACAATGTTCATTTTCTGAGTTGTTGGTCCCTGTAGAACATTAAACATATGTGAATTAATAGATTGTTCGAAACATGTTATCTAATAATTTTAAGTATATTATTAATGAAAATTAAAAAAAAAGAAACTTATATTGGATCGATAGTATTTTTTCAGTCACATGATTCATCCTTTTGCAATTTTTCCATCAAGCTTTTATGCTCTTCTGGTCCTAGATCAGAAATAATCTTATCGAGCTTCATCATTTTGTGGCTCTGCATGAAACACAGTAAACAATACATATTAGTTAAACTTACATATAGTTCAAAAATAACATTTTTTGTAAAGAATTTACAAAGAACTTGCCTTTTTTGCTTTTCTTAATGTGTTATTAGTATTTTTGTTACTTGATCTCTTGTCAGCCATTTCTTTATCAATATGAAACCTGTACCATATCATTCATTAATATATTTTATAAATAAATCATCAAATTTTCAGGTAAAAAAAATAATCAAGAAACCAGTGCGCTTTTAAATTCTGTATGCATTGTTACACGGATAAATCCTTCTTGCAGACAAGAACAATCTCCCTACTATCTTAAGGATATCTAGAAACAAACAACCAAATGTAAACCATTTTCTCTAGACCATTATGATTCAGAATTATTAATTAACTAAGTAAGAGGAGATGCTCCTACCTAAAGTCCAATGCTTGCTATAATCTTCAATCCAGTCGCTCCAAAAGAGGTCAATTCAGCATGTAAGACTTGCATTCAAAGACAGGAAAAAGGATTAAAAGCACCTGCAAGATATAATAATTAAAAAACACTAATCTATCTCAGTGATCAAAGAATCCAATAATTAAATTACTCAAATAGATACATGAACAACTTAATGAGAAAATAGAATCCATTTGTATTAACTTATATGATAAGAAGTAACCTTACAACCTTGTCGCCTTGATGTCATACAGGTTCTTCCGGGGTCCTGAACAGTGGTTTTCTTTCGGTTTGACAAGCCTTATCCTCTCTGAACTAGCATAAAACTATGGATATGAGTATGTGATCGTTCTCCTACCAATGATGCCAAGTAAAGAGAGTATCATTTCTTCAACAATTTTCTAATCCACCCAAGTCTACCAATCTACCCTTGAGACTGAAACATGAGTTCAATTTATAGGAGAATGAAGGAGGTTTCAGTTCCATAAAGAGGGGGATAAAGTCCTCTCATAAAGGGATTTTAGCTCCAAATACCAAGGGATAATATCCATTAATGAAGGGATAGAGGTTCATGAATTAAGGGGCGAAGCTCGACCTGATTACGCTTCTAGAAGCCTCCAGCTGGGAGAATATTCGACTAGTTGGGCTTCTAGAACTTACTTTTTATTTTATTTTACCTTTTACAGGGGTCCACAGTTTTAGTAAGCAGAATGTGCAGGATGTGCTTCAGGTTATAGAGCAAGAAACCATGGTACCGCAGGTAAGAACTAGGAAAAGTGCGGAGTTAGGCTTTTTAGGGTTTTAATGAGCTTTTATCCAAGTCTAAGACTTGGTTTAGGAACTTTATGGTTTTGGACCTCTAAGGGAGCATAATATAGGTAATGATGAACCCATATAGACAACTAAATGACATGGTGACAAATTTTAGTGTAACATGCATCGACGTCGGTGCGTCTTGTTCTTATAAACACACCGCCAAAACAGTATAAAACATTGTACAGTGCTCTATGTCAATAAGGAGCACCGATGCGTTATATGTTAACCACCGCACCGATTAACACACACAAAATAATAAAAATCATCTAGTGTTATTTTTTGTAACATATGGTGTCATGGAGGGGGCGGTGCGGCCTATTCTTATAAACGCCCCGCGCAAACAGGGGACCACTGTTACGGTGCTTTCTGTCAACAAGGAGACCCGGTGCGTTATATGTTACATGGGGCATCGATTAACACAATAAAAAATTGTTTTTACCAAACAGTATGTGCGCGGTGCACTATAATGAAATAGCGCACCGGTGCCCTATTTTATATATGGCGCATGGATTAACAAAAAAAAAAAAAAAAAAACATATGTATTTAATTTTTTTTATCAAATAGTACGTGCGCGGAGCACTATGATAAGCCAGTGCACCGGTGCGCTAGGTTACACAGGGTGCACCGATTTTTAAAAAATCATTTTTTTTAAAAATTCACGCAAGGCCGACATGGATTGGGATTCGACTATGCAAGTCGTCCCGTGTGTTAGATGTCATAGGCCTATATATATAGCAATAAAAATCCTATAAATCTAAAATGAAAAGCCCTACTTCTGAAATCACATAAATAGGAAGAAGCAAGGGCATAAACAAAAAGAATGAAGGGTTTAGGGTAAAATGGATTTATTTTTTTTATTTTTTATTTTATTTATTTTATTTTTTTCTGAAAATGAACTGCAAATTTAAATTGTTTACTTACTGCGTAAAAAATACTGCATAAAATGTAAAAAAAAAAAAACAATAAAATTTAATCACGAGATCATTTGAAATTCTATGCTACAGGGTTTGAATCACCAGAGGTTTGGAATTTTTATTGTCTGAATAGTTATGTTCGAAAGTATTTCGTTGCTCCACAATGCTCTCATGCTCTCTTGCTCCGAGTATGTCTCATGAAAATCTTTGGCTGAATTTTTTTGCAAAAATAGTTAAATAATGAAAAGTGTTTAGTATTTAAAGAATTGTTTTATGAAATTAGATTTTCGAAAATATTTTGCTGCCCATTTTTCAATTTACCGCTTTTTTTCACTTTAAAAAATAAAGTTGCGCTTTTTTATTTGTGGTTTTTCGTCACTGGTGTGTCAATTAATAACACCGCACCGGTGCATCAGTTAATAACACGGAACCGGTGCGCAGTAAATAAAACGCACCAGTGCAGTTATCTGTACATAAGCACCGATAACAATAAGTCCATTTTTAAGGCACCAAAATTAATTTTAGGTGTGTGCACTAAAATTTATTGTTGATTTTGCTCAAATTCAGGGAGAAAATATCATAATTATTTTGAATGGACAATTCTTCAAAATCCAGCTTGTTCCATAATATTTCTCAGAGTCCATTGCGGAGTTCTCCCTATCCATCTCGAGACGTAATATTTACTTCAGATTTTATTTATATTTTCATTATCTAATTGAATTTATGATTTTTATCCATGTCAACCAGCTTAATAAAATTTAGAATGTATACAAATTTGCAGATTCAGAATCGAGTTCAGATGCACAAAATATTCAAACAACTCCAAAACGTCGGAAGCTCTTATTAGGAGAAGCATACCGCAAGGCGCATTTGGTAGATAAAAATGGACAACCGCTTCACCTTGCCAATTGTAACAATATTGCATCTTCTAGCCACAATACCGGGACAATGATGGAAATAATAATTATTTGGTATGTTAATGTAATTATTTCAACATCAAACAAATTAATCATGCATTGTCAATGTTCTTACTAATTGATATCATAGATTTTGTACTAATCATATTCAAATATATTTTTTGAAATTATTAGGATTCTAGTGATGATGAGTGACCTACCTACCATCTTACGTTGCACCCCACGATAATGTCAAATTGGGAGAAGGCTGAATTAAGAGAAAAAATCGGAGAGGAACGATACAAAGAATGGTTGAATCAACCACCGATTCAATTCTCGCCACATCCAAATTCACCAATTAGGAATGACTACAATAATAGTAGTTCTTCACAAGCTGGCAATGGAGGCAATCAAATAGAGGTTGGTATGGATGATTACTTAAGGGATACGACTACTATGGAGACAATGTTTTTAGATGCATTCAAAAATGATGATCAGCTAGGGGATGATGCTCACATTGCTCACACCTTTTTCGAAAACCTTAAATTTGCTTCCACCACCCCTCTCTTTGGACCTGGCGGTCAGTCAAAGTCTACCCAGTTGGGGACAATGATGTTACTGTACAACTTGAAAGCAAATTTTGGCTTGTCGAATGCATGTTTCTCGGAAATTTTGAGGTAAGTTACCATAAAGTCCTCCCTTATATAAATTTGACTAATATAATCACACAATGAACATTACAAATGGTCAATTTTATGAACAATAATAATTATATCAGCATTAATGTACATTTAATATTTCCATGATCACCAACTACAGGTTATTCAAAGATAAGGTTTTTCTGAGTGATAATGCCTTGTCTGGTAGTTGCGAAGGAGCAAAGAAATTGTTGAAAATGTTGGGGTGTTGAGTACATATCATATCACGCATGTCCAAATGATTGTATTCTATATAGAGGATAATATGCAGACAAAGAGATATGTCTGAAATGTGGGCATGACAGGTATGATAAATAAAAAAAAGAAGGGTAAATCACTTGGTCCTCCTTTTAAGATATTGAGGCACATGCCTATAATCCCAAGGATTCAAAGGCTCTTTCGTTGTTAAGAATTAGCTATGTTGCAGGGATGGCATGCCTCACACAAAAGTGAGTTTGATTCAATATCCATGAAGCATATAGAGGATACATGGCCCGAAAAATTCAAGGATGAAGTAGGAAGTCTACGACTCAGCATAGCCATGGATGGCGTCAACCCATATTCCCTCCAGAACACCAACTATTTTGTTTGTCCTGTAGTAGTGATCAATAACAATATCCCCCCATGGTTGTTCGTGAATAATGAACATCTTATGTTGGCTCTCATAGTCCCTAGTAGAAGACAAGTGAAGAATATGGATGTTTACTTACAACCACTGGTAGATGAATTGAAGGAATTATGGGATGGGATAAATGTATATGATGTATCAAGACCCATTGCAACAGAAAGGAGTTTTACGTGTATGGCATATGTGCTTACACGACACATGATTATCCAGGCTTAGGAGTTTTCTCTGGTAAATTACATGTTTATTGATTTGTTTATATACGTAATAATATTCTTTCGCATATTAGTTATTTAATTCGTTGTAATTGTTCTGATCTTCATGATATTCTTTAACATGCCATGCATATAAATTGTATACAATAATCTCGCAGGTCTTGTAACAAAAGGGTCTTTTGGATGTAAATGTTGTGGACCTTCTCTGAAAGTTAGATGGTCCATCGACCTACGAAATCCAGTGTATGAATGCTCCAGGGTATTCCTCCCAGAAGAACACCCTTACAGAAGAGCAGCATCTGCTTTCAATGGTAAACGAGAGGGAACCCAAAGGCCTCCAATAACGACACCAGCTGAATGGCTTAGAGCATATGAGAGAGAGAAGGAGAAGGATTTCATATAAATGTTCGATTCAAATGGGGATCCTATGTTCGATGATCCAGAATTATTTGACACCTATGTTGAGAAATTTCCCATTCGGATGAAAAGGAAATCTATATTTTATAACCTCCCATATTGGGAGCATCTTAAGATTACCCAATTATTAGATCCCATGCATATATTTAAAAATGTTTCATCTTCTTTATGGAGGCACATATCATCGAAAAAAAGTGACACATTAATTGTCAGGAAAGATCTTGTTACTTAAAAAACTAAAAAGAAACATTAGCCAAGACGATTAGAAATTACAGGATCATAGGTAGGCGTTGGTCCCTCTAATTCATGGTATTTCAAAGACGGTGATGTCCCATGGATTTTAAAAAAAGATGATATTTCTTTCGCAAAGGAAGTTATAATGGGTGTGAGGGTGTCATCTTCATACGGGTCTTCACTATGGCACTGCTTCACCGTGGATGACCATTTGTCGGGGTTGAAATTGCATGACCATTTGAATCTTCTAAGAGTACGTATAATGTCAAAAGCATGATTTTATTATTTGTTATATTAATAAATTTTATCCCATGCAGGGATCATAAAACATAACTAATTTTGTATATTATTTCACGTGTTTATAACTTTGCAATGTCATTATCCTTTGTTCGTGTGTGGGTGTGTGAAACATGAATTCCCTCAAGACCTAGGATGTGCCATATCTAAATTATCTGCATTTGTACATTGGATCACATCAAAGGAGATTCATGTGGCTAGCATTCCATGGTGGCGTCAAGAGATAGTTGAGATTGTTTGTATGTTTGAGAAGGAACTGCAGACGAGTTTCATGGACTTGCAGGTCCATCTTCTAATCCACCTAGTAGATGAGGTTGAATTAGTTGGGGTGGTTTCTTGTCATTGGATTTTCTTCATAGAGAGGTACATAAAGAAATTGAAAGGTTTTGTTCGACAAAGGGAAAAACCCGAGGGGTCTATGGCAGAGGGGTACATATCGTATGAGTCTTTCTATTATTCTAGTGAATACATCAAGCATATCGAAAACAGACCAGGTGCGGTGATTTGGGACGATGAAATGGATGAAGACAAAAGAGAAGGGGAGTTGTTCCAAACGAATGGAAAAAAAACGCTTGATAAAGAGTAAGCCACTTATAATTTTTCAAATTTACACAAAGTAAATATTCATGTTGAACTTTGATATAATGTATATTTTGATCTCTATGTACTATATAATGTCGGTTTGATTTCATCAGCGAATGAAAAAATTGAAGCAATCAATAAATTCGTTCTTTACAATTCTGAAGCGACAAAACCGTGGGTCGCATTGTACGAACAAAAGAGGATGAAATGGGATAGTGACAGGAAAGAATTCAGACGGTTGAATGGTAGAAGTGTGCCTTATTCCGATCATTTAAAAGAAAATATGCCCCAATAGTTGGGTTGCTGACCAAGTCAGAGAGAAATAAGGTGCAACCGGTTGTTACCCGCGTGCTGAAGAGGATGCGCTAAACGTAGGGATTGGGTGCACCAAATTGGTAATAATCTATTTAATTTATATGTACATTTGAAACTTGATAATGCACCTTTCAAATGTAATTACATATATATTTCATATTTTAATTGTTGGGTTATTATAAGGCACATGACACTATGATTTTTTAACTTTTTTATAGGTGCATTTGTTCCCATCTATGTGGGCATATGGACACCATTTTCGCATAGAAAATGCCTATGATAGACACATGACACAAGATTGTGGAGTTTGATCAATCTAGTTGATCTAGCCACCGTGATCAAAACCTAGTACGAGGGATGTTAGGTTACGTCGGAAAGATACAAGAGATCATTGAAGTGGATTTCTCTTCTTTCCAATGTGTTATTTTTAGGTGCAAGTGGTGGGACACATTTGATCGAAATAATGTAAAGGAAGATCACGATAGTAGGATGATATGTATCAACTCTAGAAATATGTGGCATGAAGCTAAGGAGCCCTATGTTTTCCCCAAACACTGCAACCAGGTGTTTTTTTACCCAGATGTGTTGGATAGAGATTGGTGGTTCGTACTGAGACATGACCCTAGATCAAAACATATTTTTGACAACAATAGTGTTATTATGCCAAGCGAGCTAGAAGATAATGAGGGTGATCATGAGAACTGAGAGTGATATGGTACATGTGTTATTTCATCAATATTTATACTTTTTAAGATGGGTTTTTATAAAGAAGAGGACTTAATTACCTTATAACTTATAAGACTCCTTTTTTTCAAACATTATAATATGTATTTTGAATTAATTGGTAATTTGCATTGTGTTAATGTTAAACTCAACATTTCACTTGATCATTTGCAATTATGTTGATCTAAAAAAAATGGCGTACTGTATAAAGTTCTTATTTTTTGTATGTAAGATCATAATAAAATAATGATAATTCTAAAGTACATGAATTTATTTGCATTATTTTCTAAACTTTATTATGTTACAAAAATTCATATTATTCTAGATTTATTATTTTACAATTATTTACAATTTCACAAATTTACAAATTTAAAATTTTTAATAAAATCATTTCACATTAATACAATTAATATTTTACAAATATTTTACATACAATTAGAATTAAAATTACAATTACAATTACAATTTTACAATTTCACATAGAATTACAATTACAATTCTAGAATTTTACATACAATTACAATTACAATAATTTCACATTAATACAATTAGAATTTTACAAATATCTTTGCATACAATTAGAATTAGAATTAGAATTTTAGATTTTTACATACAATTACAATTACAATTTTAGAATTTTACATAAAATTTACATTTACAATTACAATTTTACATATATACCCTTACAATTACAATTTTAGAATTTTACATTCAATTACAATTACAATAATTTCACATTAATACAATTAAAATTTTACATACAATTCCAATTAAAATTACCATTAGAATTACAATTTTACAATTTCACATACAATTACAAGTAAAATTACAATTACAAAATTTACAATTATAATTTTAGAATTTTACATACAATTACAATTACAATTTTAAAATTTCACATACAATTACAATTACAATTTTAGAATTTTACATACAATTATAATTACAAATACAATTTTACAATTTTACATATATACAATTACAATTATAATAATTTCACAATAAATTAAATATTACAATTACAATTAAAATTAAAATTTTACAAATATTTTACATACAATTACAATTACAAATAATTACAATTTTAGAATTTTACATACAAAAAGAATTAGAATTAGAATTTTACAATTTTACATATATATGATTACAATTGAAATTATAATTACAATCATTTCGCAATAAATTAAATATTACAATCACAATTAAAATTTTACAAATATTTTACATACAATTACAATTTTACAAATTTACATACAATTAAAATTAAAATATCAATTACAATCACGACATAATATTTAATAAATATCATGATTTAATATTAAATTAAATAAACATCATGATCATGATAACCATCGTACAAACATCATATTTGACTAAAAAACACATTCAAATACGCTAACATCATCGTGATCGTGATTATTTAACAAAACACAATTAGCATTGTATAACATTATCACAACACAAACATCAAATATACATCTCATGTCAAATAATTGCTATCACATACACATCTATTTGCAAGCTGCACATTAAATGAACATATCTAACATGACTTAACAATATACACATCATGATGATCACCAACATGTAAATTAACTACAACTATAACATGAACATAAAATACATGGACCATATATATATATATATATATATATATATATATATATATATATATATATATAATGATAATGTCAAAAATATACAATTGTAATATAAATGTCAAATATCAGTTGGTGGTACATCATCAATAGTAGTACTAGTCGAGGCCTACTTAGTCAATGGTGCAGCCTTGACAAGCTCAGATAGATGTCAATCATTATGTGTCTGTTGATCTGGTGGTGCCTCATGTTGATCAAGATCAATTTTCGGTTGCTCATGATGACTCGACATGGATAGTCCAGCCTGCTCATAATCATGAGTACCGCTGGATGCTGCAGGCTGTTGATCATGATGACTCGACGTGGATGGTCCAACCTACTCATGATCATGAAATCTGGATGGTACAGGCTGAGAAGGCTGACTCGATGTGGATGGCCCAGCCTGCTCATGACCATAACTGTTAGTCGATGCTGTAGGCTACTCATCTGTGGCGTGAGGTGAATGATGATCACTCCCCTGATCGTGATCATCATATGATGCGTCATTGCTTGACTATCGACGTATTGCCTCTCGAACACGCCTACATCGAAGGGCCCTCCTAAACCGCGTAACTAAGCTGGTAGCTCCTACGACATGTCGCATCAGGGTGAACATGTCACGCGACATGCATCTCCACATTTGTACAAGCCTAGCATCGGCCCGTATCTCTCTCATAGTGGTGGGCCTGACTCCCACCTCCACAAATAATGCACATAGTTGGTCACTCGACTCCATCCTCAATCTATTGTCAGGCCTACGCCTTGCAAAAGGCGGTACCGATGTACCATGAGGACCAGGTCTATTTGTACCGGCCTGATCCTTAGCATCTGCCATCTCTTGATCATCATCAAGATCTACACCTGGATCATTTGGTGGCAGCGACATCTCATCGCCATCAAATGACCCAATGTCTGCAAAATATATATAAGTACACAACAATAATTAGACAATTTCATTAAACAGATTAATAAAAACAAGTTAAAGAACATGTTAGAATAAATTTAAGTAAAACAGTAATATTACCTCTATCATCCGGCAGCTCATCGTCTGTGAAGAGGATGTTGGCATACCCTCGCCAATCCAAACCAGCATATGAATAGGGGACCAGAACGAAGGGATGCTCATCAACACTGTCTAGCAACTCCAGTGCATCATGCGATATCGTCGCAGAAAAATTTGACTCGCCCCTCTTGGGCATCATTTGTCCCCACATCTGCATTCGTACATGCAGCATCGACCTACGAGGATGCCGAAAAAAAGTAGGTCTCGTCTCTGGAAACCTCTCAAAAAATAAACAAAAATAGCTCTGAAGCAAAAGGGAAGTTCACCCTCCCTTGTGCCTGAGCACGACATCTATCTAAAGCTGTACAGAATTTTCGCAAAAGAATGGTAGACCACCTCACAAGTCGTGGTGCCTTTAATAAAGAATCAACATAAAATATAAGCTGCCAATGCATTAGTTTTTCATCGTTGGTATGGTGTGCAATGCTCGAAATCAGTAGTGAGGGGCACTTCACCTCCTCTCCACCAAATGAAGCAATACGTAACTGACCTCTGGAGACCTGGAAATCTACAGGAGACAGTATATCTGCGCTAATGTATCTCTGGGAGTACACCAACTGACTCCCTGTTGCATAGCCAATGGGGACCTCTGGGAATGAGGGAAAATCCACCCCTCTCCTCGATAGGCCAGTAATGAAATAGATGTCCTCCTCAATGGGCGTGTACCACTGGTTAGGACTAACCCGGAAATCCTGTAGGTGGGCATTCCACCTGCGGATAAGCTGTCGCAAAAACCCACCATGGCCCTTTAGGGATGTAGCCTCCTCATAAAACTTGAGGAGACATATCTCCCTTAGGAGCCCCTGGGTGGCTGCTGTAATAGGGTGAGGATATGTATATCTCTCCCTCTCTCGTGCCTCCCACAAGCAAACCATGTTATACTGGTCTACCTGTTGTTGTTGTTGTTCTCTCTCTTCTCTCCTTTGACATCGCTAAATGATTGAAATATTAAATACAATTTTTTTATTAAATGAGACATGTATTTAGAAATATACATATATAATTTTTTTTGAAAAAAGAAAAAGAAAAAACAGTCGGTGCACCACAAAAAACAGGCATGCACCAGTAATGGTGCGACTTTTTTTGTCGCGCACCAGAGGCGGTGCACCTGAAAATTTTCAGCGCAACACCCTCCTAGCATTGTTACAAGGTCAACAGTGTGGTGGTATAATAGACTACACTGTTGACTATGTACTTGTGTTGGGAGGGCAGTGCGCTGACCAAACTATATGCCCCAGGGCGTATAGTTTTGGAAGCGCATCACCCTCCTGACATCACTGCATAGTCAACGATGCAGTCGTTTACATGACCGCGCCATTGGCTATGTCAAGTTTAGGGGGGTGGCGCACTGACAAAATTACCCGCCTCGGGGCAGATATTTCTGTCAACGCACCGCATTCCCGCAATTTGACATGGTCAACAGTGCGGCCGGGTAACTGACCGCACCGCAATTTTTTAATTTTAAAAATTCTTGGTGCATCGCTTCGGTACTGTCTTGGAACCGGTGTGGATACCATTAGCACCAGTCACTGTGCGGCCTGTAAATTTACAGGCAGCGCCGCGAATCGATGCAACCCAAACAGCTCGAGCACACTACAAGGGATTTTTTTTAAGTAAGGTGAATTTTAAGCTATTTTAAAAAACTAATCCACTAAAAGGTTTAATTACGGAAAGGAAAAAAAAAAAAAATTCCCATCGTTTTGCAAAATTCGAAATGGAGATGGTGGGCAATGGATAGCAGCAGTGCATGAAATGGGAGCACCGATGGCAAGGCGCCTCACACAAGGTAAATTTGCACTGGTGCTTGAAAACTCTGAAGCATTGAAAAGTGAAAAATGTGGATTTTTGGCCTTAATTTTTTTATTTATTTAGCCCTGTTCCGGTGCGCGGGTTTTATAGGCGTACCAGTGCGGTTTCTTAAAACCGCACCGGGATGTTTCAGTTTTGGCATTGGGTTTTAGGATGCACCGGTGCGGAATCTTTGTACGGCATCGATGCGCTATAGTAATGAGACGCACCGGGCAGGTTTTTACCGAGTGCACGATGTCCCGGTGTGCCACTTTTTTGTACGCACTATTGCTTTCTCTAGTTGAATGCATTGGTGCGGTTTAGGATGATAAACACACCGGAAGAAAACCATCCACAAAAACCTCCACCCGCCAACCTCCTCTAGTAACATCTGCTACAAACGGATGTCTGGGCTATTTTTATATGGGGTTCCTCAAAAACATCTGCTAGAGGGTCTTTTCCTTGTAGTGTGTTTTGGTGCAAGACCGGTGGCCACATAATAACTCGTAACCCCGAAAAATAAATCTTGAGATTTTTCTAAGTGTTCCCAAGGTAGAAGTCTTGAGGACAAGCCTGTTAAGATACCGTGGCACATGTCATGGAAGAGTTAGAATAATCAAGCTCAAGAGGGATGATTGTGTGGTAGGTCCCACCAAGGGCCACGTGATCTTAGAAGTATTTCCCTGTGAGTTTATGGAGAAGTGCAAGACTTAAGTTTCGAGGACATGATTGCTGAGATGAGTTGACACAAGGGCCTATATGTTGGTTAGTTGGCGTGAAGTCCAACTAATGAAATCTCAAGAGGGAGAGCGAGGTACCCCACAAGACACATCACCCTAGAGGTTTTTCCTAGAAAGATTCAAGGGGAGCTCATGCACAAAATTTTGGGGAGACAAAGAATTCACCAATGATTAATGGAGAAAAGTATGTTTCAGGATGAGATGGCATGAGACCCAGGCACATGGTGGCGTACACGTATTCTCGACCGATTTCATATTGGTGTAGGAAAGAGGTAGAGCCCAACTGTGTGAAGTAGCAAGGCCACACAATCTCGTGAGTTATTCTATTATTATAATGTAGTTGTCAAGAGATCCCACCAAGACACGTCATCCTAGAGGTATGACCTTAACATTTTTTTTCAAAGGAGCACAATTTGAAAAAGTCTAGGTAATGGGCCCGGGGAATGGAGAAATTTCATGACATTTGACGGATTTGTCAAGTGTTGAAAAGGGTGCGCAGGTTATGGTTTCATGTGCACTTTTACCTATTAGAATACCATGGGCATGTGTTCCTATTACATTAAAAAGCGATAAGGGCCTAGTTTTGTGGGCATATGAAGCCTGAATGGGTTGGTAACTTCTTATGCCATATTTGGCGGCTATGCCAAAAAGTAGTTTTCCACCTTACCTAGGGTTCAAAAGAAGTAAGAATGGGTCTACAACAATATTTCTCCAAAATTGAAGGGTTGTTAAAGTTGAAGCCTTTGTCAAGTTCTGTAAACGCCAGAATTGAACACAAAAACTCAAGAAGCTCATTCACACAAAAGAATTAAGGTCGATGGAAGGACACTGTACTAATGCACATAGGTTGATCAATGGAGTTGGTGAAGCACATTTTTTCAGTGATGGGCTTCCTCTACGATTTGTCCAAATGATAATTTAAGTACTCTTGGTGTTATGTTGAATTAAATAAAAAAATCCCTTTAGACAACTCGAGAAGACTGAAGACCATATCAAACATTATGATTTGCACAAAATTGGAATAGATTTTGAGTCTCAAATATAGCGTGGAAAGACACAATACACTCTACGCCATAAAAAAATTGAATAAACCAAGTCCATAGAGTGTAATAAGAAAAATAAAGGCATAATTAATGTTCAAGTCAACTGTGGAGAACAAATTGAATAAGCAAGGGGATCCATACTGGGTAATTGAAGTCTACAGATGATTGTGATTTGTTTAGTTGATGTGCTAAGATTCAAATTAATGTACTATCTCGAATTAAAAAATAAGGCTAATATGTATTGAAAATTGAGTGTGATTTGCTTTGTGTGTGAGTGACTGTGTAGTGGGAGAGTGAGTGTGTGTAGCAATGTGAAATGGGTGAGTTGTGGTTGAATGGTTGTGTGTCAATGCTGAGGTTGTGAAGAATATAGCAGAAGGTGCATCAAAACTAAAGACGTTGAGACAAGGGAAAATGAGGTTGTGTATGATGAGTAGAGTTGGAGGAGCTGTAGAAGACAACATATCAGGTCATTTTATTTTATGTAATAGAAGTAGGCCATTGTTCTTAGTCTAAAAATTGTATGAAAAATAGGACATTTGGCTGAAGCAAGTAGGGGCCTGCAATGATAAGAGGTTGGTACCTTTAGGCAAGTTGTGACTTGTTGATCTGAAGGGGGTTGGGACCTCCTGTGAGTAGGTGCTCACAAACAAATGATGTAACCAAAGTTGGTGCCTTGATTATCATCACAGTAAAAAAATATGCTTTAATGTTTTTCTCGTGGAAGTGTTTCCACGTAAATCATTGTGTTCCAATATGGATGAATGATGGTATCTCATGTGTTGTTTGAGTGTATGAAATTTATATTTTAAATGCTCATCATGAAATTTGATAAAAGTTTTAATTATTGATCCCCCCAGTAATTCCTTATTCCAACATTATCCTTTTTTCATTTTAAAGACGTGTAAGTAAAAACATATGTATACTTTTAAGTATTTTGTAATATAGTGTTGTAATTTTTATTAGTAAATAAGAGAGTTTTGTTGTGAACAGTGGGATTTTTCATTTTAAATACGTGTAAGTAAAAACAAATGTATACTTTTAAGTATTTGGTAATATGGTGTTGTAATTTTTATTAGTAAATAAGATAATTTTGTTGTGAACCGTGGGAACAATGCATCTTATGAGCCTCAATTTCATTCTTACCCATATGGATGGTTTCTTCATAAATAATTATTTTTATTGTATTTTAATATCAATTATATATATGTGAGAGAATTTATCCATATCCTCTATAGATGTGCAAATTTGAACATGTTTAAAAAAAAACATTAAAATCAATAGAATTGAAAACTAAAAACTATTAATGTATAATAATCTTATATATTCCAAAATGATAATTATAACTTTCTATAATAAAATAAATATGTATACATTTATTTCAAGTAACAATTATTATATTTTTATTTGTTTTAATATTTTTTATCTTTATTAAATTTCAAGATGAGACAAATTTAAGTTGGATTATTTTTTTCAAATAATAATAATATTTTATTAAAAAATAAAATAATATTTGTATGTATATGTATATAAGCTTTTAGCTTTCTTAAAAAGAAGGAAAAAAATTAAGAAAAGTGTCTAAAAAGTGAAGTAGGGAAACTTAAAATCACTAGATAAGTTGTTAAAGCACGAGCTATAAATTTGTCAGAGGGGGGTATGTGCAGGAGAATGAGTGTGCAAAGAGATTGCGTGTGTTGAGCAAGGAACACAAACTTTCTTCTGCACATTTGAAATTTGGCTCAAAATATATAGATTGTTTCACTGGTAAATTTGTAAGAGTGAAATCATTCTTATTTTCTTTTAATGGGTTTAGTCTAAGTCATTTTGGAATATATATTCGCACCATCTATAAACATTTGAAAAAGTAGTGTATCACCTTGTTTTGTATTTTGGTTTTCTATTATGCACTGTAGATATTATTGCACTATATATAAGTTGTATGTGTGTTTATATATATTTGGTTCTCTTTTCAAATTTGAAGTTTGAGATCTTTTCAAATATGAAGTTTAAGAAATGTAAATCCTTATAATAACTATATTTGTTTATGAGGATATAACTAAAAAATATATGCCTAGGCTATTTCCATTAGTTACAATACTAACGAAAAATACATATCGCTCTATCGTGAAGCTAGAGATTTGTTAATATAGTGCAAATGATGTAACATCTTACCTAAGTAATTGCAAACTTGATAATACTTTACTTTTTACATTGAACAACTTCATAGTCTACTTTATCTTCATCTGTACAAATTCACATGGCTTTTTAATTCACATGGTTTTTAATCCAAGAAAAAATGATAACCACTATTACATGAAGTGTATACAAATATGGAAGCAATAGTTGTAAATATGGGTAACTGTCCTGAATCGTCTTAAGAATGAAACTGAGGTTGTAAAAAATCTCCTTCTCGTCTAAACATCATTTGATTAATCTTCTCGAATAGTAGCTTGATTGAGGGGCTTTCCCTGGATAGTTTTTAAAGTGTTGAAAATAAAACAACGAAAAATAAATCAGAAATAAATTATGCATTCTCTCTATAAGACTAAGAAAACATCAAATATTTGCTAATTTAGAAAAAGGCTTAGATAAACCAAGGAATTTCTTCAAAGTTTAGGCTAATTTTAAAATCGAGAAATAAAATAGCCAAAAATAAATAAGAAAGAAACTATGCCTTATCTAATAATATTAAGCAAACATAAATATTTGGTACTCTAAAAGAAAAATAAACTAAGTTAGGGACTCTCTTCTAGCAAGCTTTGAAGCCCAGAATATAATAACAACTAACAAATTAGAAATAATTTATTTCAATAAAATAAGAAAAGATAAACTATTTACTTACCTAAAAGAAAACTAAACAAATCAGAAAGTCTCCTTCGGTCAGCTTTAAAGTCCAGAAATGTAATGACAAAATAATAATAAATTGAAATAATAATAATAAAAATAAAAAGTAAGTGAAAGAAGAATGAAACAGGATTTTGTAGCCATAAAAGTAAAAATGGAAAAAGAAATTAAAAACAAAATATACAATACAAAAATACTAAAATTTGCAACTCTTTTTATTTTTTATTTTTTTTTGTCTAGAACAAAAATCAAATAAATCAAGGCAAAGCTTTAAAGCCCATAAAGAGAAAAATGAGAAAGAAATACTAAAATTTGCAACTCTTTTTATTTTTTATTTTTTTTTGTCTAGAACAAAAATCAAATAAATCAAGGCAAAGCTTTAAAGCCCATAAAAAATCAAATAAATCAAGGCAAAGCTTTAAAGCCCATAAAGAGAAAAATGAGAAAGAAATTAGAAAGAAATTAGAGGCAACATCTCTATTAAAACAACAAAATATAAAATGTTTGCAAGTTTCAAAGGAAAACTGAAAAAATTAGGGACTTTCTTCCTCCAAGCTATAAAGTGTAGAGATAGAATAAGCGAACGTGAAAGAGATAGGTGTAATGCATCTTCCTTGTAAATATCAATGTATAAAAGAAGATAATTAGATAATAGTTGGAAAGCGTGAGATATATGGGGCTATGACTTGAGAATTGGATAAAATTACAAGTTAATTGCTTACCTACAAGAGCTTTTAACAGAGTTCTCGAAGTTTTCGGTGACGACAATAGAGAAGAAACTATTAAGCAACAAACACAAAATCATATTAACTTAAGTAAATTAATTTTGAGGTAACATGAAATAATGGATAAAAAATGCTTCAGAGTTCAATTCCCTTATGTTAAAATATTGCAAAGTATAAAAAAAATTTCAAGCTGCAATAGAGTAATGCATCTACCTCGGAAAGTGTCGCCATGGTCAATGGCTTCGCCATTATGGTTTTTAGTACAACGTCGAAATCTAAAATCTTCAAAAACAAAATATTAAGAACTGAACATAATCTTACCCGGAACCCAAAGGATGTTAAAGGAGCTCCGGCAACTGCATACAACACAAATAAAGGCAACTTAAATAGAAGTCTGAAAAGCTGAAACAAGTTTGCATTGAAAGCTAATCCTTTAGGGTTTTCTTGAGAAAATACAACACCTAAACAAGTGCAACATTAAATGTAATAACTTTGAGAAAGACAACGTATATGACACCCACCAAAAACATTGGACAAAGAAAGTACAAAGCAAGGGTGAAGACGCGTCAGAATTAATAAATTGCAACTATATGACTTTACATTGGTACAATAAAACCATACTTGTATACAATAAACTTATATTATCTTTCTATTTATTTTTTGACAATACATGATATCTTTGCATTTATTTCCAGTCATATTAGAAAGACTATTTGGCAATTTTGACTTTTTTCTAATTTTATATATATATATTACCCTATATTGTCAAATTAAATCATATTAAGAGTTAATTTTATTTTTCATTTTATTATTATTTTCTTTGAGTAAATGTCACTTCCAACCAAAAATATTTAGTCCAATCAACCTTTGCAACCAATCAAAAAATAGTTTTTAGATTTTTAAAAATTAATAAAAAATCCAATCGAAAACATTAAACATTTTTTTTGTCCGAATTAAAAGTCAAAACAATTTGACTGAAAATTAATTTCTATATTCTGTGTTGTAGAAGAAATTAAAAGAAAGAAGAAAATTAATATATAAAGTAAAATTATTTTATTGGCATGTGATGTGAAGATAAAGTGGTTTAAAAGTAGTCCGTGGGGTCTTGGTTAAACGGTGATGAGGTGCGCTGTTATAACACTCATCACAGGTTGAATTCCCTTCCCCAATCGGGGTGATGTATCTGGACATGTTGATGAAGATGGAGTAAAAAAAAAAAGAGAAAAAAAGTGAAAAATGAAAGGAACTACCAAGCTTATAAAAAAAAAAGTGGTTTAAAAATAGAAGATGTAATGGATATTTCTAAGTGTGTATCAGATTAATTTTGATAAATTTGATTATATCAAATATTTTGATAAAATATTTTTTTCCATTTTGAAATGTGGGGCGAGGTGGCTGGAACTCTAGCTGCTCCTCATTCTTGCTCATGCTCTCATTTGTTTCAATTACTGCTAGGAAAATTTTTAATAATGGAAATTTATCTGAAAGTTTAGAAACCTTGATGAATCTTATTAGTCCTTAATATGGAAACTATAAAATGTTTAGTGATTTCTTTGTAAAAATACTCAAATTTCTAATGATTTTACTTATAATTTCTATAAACTTTTGATAATTTTGAAGGTAAATTAAATTTGTACTGTAAAACTTAGGCAAATCATTTTCAAAAAAAAAAAAAAGAGGAGGAGGAAATTGGTGATTTTTTTTTTGGAAAAAGCATGCAAAATTAGCCCACTTGGTTTTTTCTTTCTTAATAAAAAAAGTTTATTTAATATATTTTGAATGGCATAGTCTAACTTATAGACAAAATAATTCACCGGAATCTCACAATTCAATTTCAAGCTATAATGTAATTTTTTGTTGTTTAATGTACATTTTTGAATGCATAAATGGATTTAGCGCCCTAAAAAACCACAAGGGACACTAGAAATCTATAGATTAAACAACTGAAACTCAAGTTTTAAAATTTTTTTGCTTGCTTTTGGTTAAAATTAACTAGAAAAAATATGGAGTTGTCTTTAGTGCGACTTTTTGGAGTTTGTGGTGCCAGAATGCGATGGAAAAATTTGAAGTGAAATATTGATTTGTGTTATTTAAACTTGTTTTTTTGACTATATATATGGTTTCAACACCCTTAAAAACCCCTAGAGCACTTCGATTGTGCAGGTGTTACCCATCAAGCTTGTGATTTCAATGAATTCCTGTCGAATTTTAGAGAAATTAGATCGGAAAAATCCACCGAAAAAACTTCCAAAAAATCTCATTAAAAACAACTCAAAAAAATATTATAGAAAAAACCATTTCCTCTATAAATTAAACTACACATATTTTAAAACTATTAATTATTTTGTTTTTTTAAAATAAAAATGAAAATTAAATAATTATCATTAAAATTCTGAATTTTAATCATAGTTAAAACTAAATTAGATATTATTATTATTGTGCTTGGATTTAGTATTTGAAAGAATTATTTAACTTAAATGTGCGTTTAGACTCTGGAAATTAATACTATATATGAACAATGATCCAAATCAAAACATATAGTAGACCCATAATGTTGATAATTAGACCAACTTTGCAACCTTTACCCTTCCATATATAAGTTGCATGTCACTTGTTCTATGGAATCGAATTAACTTGATGTTAGTGACTCCATTATATCTTGGGCTCATATTCTCCATCTTAATTGCCTTATCCATGTAAATTAATTAACCTATTATTAATATCTTATTATATTAGGTCTATATTTCTTGTGGAAATTAATTAACCTATTATTAATATCTTATATTAGGTCTACATTTTTTGTTTCATTTTACCATGCAATTTTTATAGCGATAAATATTTTTATTTTGAAATAGGTTTTTAAAATTTATTTTGAAATAGTTTTTTAAAATTTTGATTTAGCTATTTAATAAGGGGAAAATTGTTAAAATTATATTTCTAAAATTATTATTTTGTGAATTATTTAATTTATCTAAATAAATTTGTTCACTTAAAAAAATCATCAAAATCAAGTCACTTTCATTATATAGTTATAATTATATTTCTCTTTTATTATTATTTAATTATATATAAATTTATAAATTTCTATTGTATATCTTTTTTATTATTATAATTTAATTATATATACAATTTAATAAATGCAAATTTATAAATTTTTATTTATTGAATTGTATAGATAACTAAATCAACCCTTGATCGGGATGTCTAGTGTCAAACACTGCGAGGCAGGTGGAGGACAGCAGACAAGCGGCGGTAGGTGAAGACGGCATGACCCAACCTGTCATCATTAGTTAAGCCTACGGAGAGAAGGACGGTACTCCGCATACCAGTAAATAATGGCAGAAATGGAATGCCAACCAACCATGTCAGAGCGACATTAGAAAAAGCGGCAGAGGAGGTTAAGGAAAGAAGTAAAGGGCTGAACGTAAAACATTCTTCCTGGCAGGAGTAGTAGCAGAGGTTTGGAAGGAATTGTTGTAGAACACACCTAGCCAACACGGTTTCGCGCTCAGGTTCAGTGGCATGTAATGGTTCTCGTCCCCATCCTTGTTAATTTTCCCACCAGTCTCTGTATAGGTCTGAGTAGCGAAATGGGTAGAAATCACAATTGCTCTGCTCTTAAGTTTTTGCATGTAATCTCTGGCATCGATTTCACCTGTAGCATGATTAGAAACCTGAATTTGCTTATCCCTCTGAAGGCTTTTCAACCTTGTTTTAGAACTCCTTGTAGAATTTTTCTTATGCGGCAGCTCATTCTAAGTTTCTTGGCTTCTTTTCTTCATGGGTTGGGGACAAGTCAAGGTTGGGCGTCTCAATTTTATGAAATTTCATGTATGCAAGGACATGATAAGATGAAATGCCTCTGTCAAGGTTCTAAAACCCGTTATCCTCGTAATTGGGTTAGTCAACACCCTAGTTTTGTTTTCATTCAATCCAACTAGGTAAATATTGTCTGCGGTAAGATAGATAGGCAGTTATATACTAGTAATGATAGATTGGGTCAGTTGTGTTTGTCAACCCATCTCTGTCTCTGTCTCGTATACTCCACTGTGGCGGAAATAACCCTTACATTTCCTGGGTTCCCAGTAACTGATTTACCACCTTCTACAGGCTCTCTGTCAATATATACAGGTTTTTCTCAGCAACAGTTTGAACTCAGCTAGATTATAGCAAGGGTGAAAAGGCAATCTGCAAAGCGTCAAACTAGAGATAAAGGAAAGCAGCAGCTTTCAAAAAACATGGCCGAGTCAAGCAAGCGAGGCAGAAAGACGAAGAAAGAGATAATGGAGAATCTCTTAGAAGCTTACTCGGTTGGAAATCCTCCATAGATTTGAAATGTTATTCAGCGATGGGAGAGAGAAAGCAACAATAATGAAGAAGACATAAAGGTCCAAGAGGAAAACATGGATTTTGTATTTGATCCTGGAAATACTAGAGGACGTGTCTCTCTCTTTCATCAATCCATCCACACATATTGGACTCTGAAATGCGTGCTGGCCAAAGAACTGCAAAGCTTACAGCCAACAGATGGTAGTCCTGAAGTGATCTCAATACTTTAGGAAATAAAAAAAGAAATCCAAGATACCAGGGTGTCACAGTACCATGCAACATCTCTAATAGGAAGAATCGAAAGGCAGCTTCAACAGATGCAACAAGTTGACATGCTCAGATCAACTGCAAAAGATTCGACACCGATTGACTCTTCTGATCGCGGACATTTCATGCTTTAAGTTTTTATGATTTTTGCGGATAGCTTTTATGTTTTATGTTGTCAAATAGACTTCGTTTCAAACAGTAAAATGGACATAGCGGATAGTAGAAGAAAGAAACAATTTCAATTTTGGATGGCATTTAATGCTTTAGGGTGGCCAACAAACCTGGTTTCCTCCGGATGGGTTGAGGTCACCGAATATGTATATGTTGCAACCTACCCACTTTTTGATAAATAGAAAATGGTAAGGAACTACTAAATTTACAAAAAAAAATAATAGATAACTAAATCAAAATAATAACAAGTGCTACAAAGGAGCTACTACCTGTCGCTTCATGTAAATATAGAAATGTTGCAATTTGAGTTTGAGCATGTTTATGAGGATTTGCTTTGTAATAAAGTTGTGGCTTAGTTTAAATATAACTAATTTAAGTAATAATCATCAAGGCATTAATGTTCATCGTATGATTTGTGAAAATTTGAATCTGACTCGGAAAAATAATAATTATTCACTATACCTATTTAACATAACCCCAATTATTCAAATTATTAAGAAAAAAATCGTAATATTAAATATTATTGTTTTTATTAAATTTATTTAACATTTCAACAAATTCTAATCCTAATAATTTTTTATAATTAAATTTATTAAAAAATAATTTATTTTAAATTTTTATCATTAAAATAATTAATAAAAAAATATGAATTATATTATCACACTTAATTAATTTAATCACACAATATGTTATTTGTATTTTAGATAATGAAAAATGATTAAATTTATTTTAAAAATAATTTAATTTAAATTTTATAATTTTATAATTAAAATAATTAATAAATACAAATATGAATTGTATCATCTTACTTAATTTTATCATGCAATATGTCAATTGTATTTTTTGATTCTTTTACACTGAAAAATAAAAACCTATTATATTTGATATTAAAAATTAAAATTAATATTAAATTTAACACAAATATTTTATAAAAAATATCATCTCAATCCACCATGAAAAAATGTAAAAATAAATGAGTTTTGACACTTCCTATTGGACGTTGTCTTTAACACCCTACTTACACATAGATAAAAAAACAATAAGCAAATCTAAGCATTGAAAATACAAATAGTTGCTAGGTTATTCCAATTATACATTTAATGAATATATTGAAGCTTGCACATTTCCCGAACCCCAACAAAATTTTGAAATGACCTAGGCTTGTACTTTCTCGAAGTTGCAGCCTATGAAAATCACTATTGGTTTGAAATGATCAAGCACTTTTTTATTGAAAGGTTCGAGGGACTGATTTCTTGTGCATTATGACAGATGTTGTTAGGGGAGAGGGTTTTAATTCTTGAGGAAAATCAGGGCATGACAATAGTGGCACAAAAAGAATTGTTACAGTAAATAATATTTATTAATGATACGATATGATTAGGTGAGATGCGTATTGATAACATCGCTGACATACATTATCGTACAACCATCAACAATAACAAGTGAAAACTAGCAGCCAGTAGAATTAAAGAAAAATAAATTAAAATGATTAAAATAAATAAATAATAAAAAATATCAAAGTTTAACTATGGGAAAACTATTAAAAAAAAAAAATTTGTTGATAGACAAATTAATGTCTAATCACAGGCCAACCTTAACCTTGATGCATTATACATGATGCAATATAATAATATATTAATATAATTACAATGATATAATGCAAATTGAATTGATTTTGATGACTCATTTTTAAATGGATAAATGGATAAACTAAGTAATTTAATAAAATAATAATTTTAGCCGTATGGTTTTAACAATTTTTACACTCATTAAATTACTAAATTATATATATATTATATATATATATATATATCACAACTATACATTAGGAATTATATTGTGATTTTTTTCCATCTTTAATATTATTTATAGACACTTGAACCAAAATTATTCTCGGAAGAGGAATACAACCAATACTAAGCATATACTACTTTTTGGAGGTGAATGTCATCCGATAGAGCACCAAAATTAAACAAAATTTGTAGTACATATAGCCTACTTCAAAATATAATCCTTGGTTAGAACATATTTCCCTAAATCCAATGGATCATTTAGGTTTGGACACTTGATGTTAAAGCAACTAGAATTGACTTAATCTTTCCTATATAAGACCAAACTATTGACCAAATATCTCAATATAGTCTCTTAGAGCAAGAGAATATGGGGTTTTGCTTTTCGAACTAATGATTAACCTTTGACATTCTTTTATCCAATCCCACCCCCCTGCAATTCCAAGAGATTAGTTTCATCATTTGTTATTAGATTTTGTGGCCCCTTGATTGGGGCTTGAACTACCTCATTTCCTTGCATTTTGTCTCCATGTGATGTGTATATCTAAAATACCTTGTCTTCCCAAGTTTTTGTCCTTTTCAACTTTTTTGATTCAAACCTCTTTTTTCATTTTTCTTCTCATCTTACAATGAATGTGATCTTGTTCTTTCTCTTTCTTTGTCTTTGATTTTTCTTCAGCATAATTGGCAAGGGAGGGGCTAGTTCAAGTTTCCCTAGGAGAGTGGAACTCACACTCATCTAAGGAAGATTTGTTCTTCCCTATCACACGGAAAAGGGCATCCTCGAGGGGTAGAATGCCATCCTTAGGAAGAACGGGAGAGGCTTTGGAGTCTTACCCAGGAGAGGGAGGGGCATTGCTTGAGTGAATCTCACTTTCCTCTTCGACTAGGTTGAGTGCTTTGAAACTATTGTTAGTCTTCACTGCACCTTGATTTTTTATTTCCTCTACTGGAGCTTATTTCGCTTGGGCTAGAGAGGCTAGGGCCTTGCCTTTGTTCCCTATTAAATCACTCTAGCATGACTAGCTATTAGTTTGTTTGGATGGTCCTCTTCACGTTTTGGGTTGTTGCCATTGATCTTGTTCTTCCACTTTGTTTTTTTCCTCCTCAATATTTTTTTTGCGGCTTCTAGAAAAGTGTTTGTACTCATGACAAACCTTGCACTTAAAAGGAAGCTGATCATAATCTAACTTTTGGATATGGGACCAATTATTTAGGTTGAGATTTATTGCGACCAAAATCCTTTTGCCTAGATCTACTTCCACACAAATCCTGGTACAAGAAAAAAAACCTTCTTGTGGTTCGGTGTGATCTATATACTTATCAAGGGTGCTTCTAATGCTTTTAAAAGTGGCATTGTTCCAACACTGTAGAGGAAGGAAGGGGAGTTTAATCAAAACCAAAATCGTTGAAGGAACATCATATTACAAATTAAAATATGGGCTCCATCGATCTAAATAGAGACACAGGGCACCCATGAAATAAGGGTTGCTTCTAAAGATCAACTCTCAATCTTCCTTATTCTCGAAGAAGATATAAAACCCTCTCCCACAAAAAGAAGAGGAAACTTGATCCTTTATCAATGGCTGCTAAGTTTTATTTATTCATTGCGTCAAGGAGTGAAAGGAAGGCAAGATCACCATGAATTGACCCACTGAACGTCATTCCTTAAGCTAAATAGACCTTGTTTTGGACTGAGAAGCATTGATCTCTACCTTTAGAATATCCTCAAGCTTTTTGACAAAGAGTGAAGGCTTTGTATTCAAGAATTTCGACCCATTGAAGATTAGAGCAATGCAGGTGGCTATATTAAGCAATGACAAAGGGGAAGGGGAAGCTAGACCACCTGAGCTAGTGGCCATTAGGTTGTAGGAGGCCCACTAAGCACTACAAAAACCCTTGTAATGTTTTAGTGAACAATATTGATTGTGAATGAGATCAACTTTTTTATATTGATTTAAAGACATATAGTAAAATTTATCATACCAAAACACAATAGTAAATATTTTTCCTTTATTGAACTACTACATAATCTTTAGCATAATAATTAGATTTTAAACATAACATAACAAAACATTAACAATAGAGTGAATTCCAACTTAGGATAAATCACTCAAACTTGGTAGAATTAGTTTTTAATTTTTAATCTTCATTCATTATCCACTATATATTTCTAACCTTTCAGGCCTTCTACACAATTGCTCTCCATCACTAAAGAACTTTTTTCCCCAAATTCAATGTATTTTCTACTCTTCGTTTTAAACCACTCAATAAATGTTATTAGTGCCTTATGGACATGTTCAATTATTACTTTGTCAGCCTTTTGCTTTTGTATCTTCAAACTTGAGGAGACAAGCTCTTAAACCATAAAAGAGTCCTTAATAAGACATAAAATTGTCAAACCATTTATAATTGTCACAAGGATAGGGAAACGTTTCATTTCCTTTTTCCTTGAGTATTCTTGTAGACTTTTTACAATGCTTAATTCATAGAGATTTGTGTTCTTAGATATTATAATTTCGACACATGCTCTTCCTTAACACTTCATATATACACATAGAGGAATAATATAATTTCATTTCCTTTTTCCTTGAGTATTCTTGTAGACTTTTTACTTGATTAACCATGCTTAATTCATAGAGATTTGTGTTCTTAGATATTATAATTTCGACACATGCTCTTCCTTAACACTTCATATATACATATAGAGGAATAATATAATTAACTTCCTTGAATGCACACAACAACACAATAACATATTGTAGATGTCTTAGGGTGGAAAAATCTCTCCTCCACCCTTTGAAACAGTGCGAATGTAAAAAATTCTTCTCTTAACCACAATAGTGAATGAAGAGGTTCATTATTCAAAGGTTTGACCTTCATAATTGCTTTGTTCTAAGTTTTCTGGGTGGTCATTAATAACCTGATGATTGCTACTTAGGGGGCCATACATTTCAATGAATCCATGGCCTCCTATTGCATTGAGTTATTGCCACCTTGCTAAAACCCCGAGTGCGAGGGGATTGTCTGTTAATACTTGGACGTTCTAAAGGATCAGAGGAGGGTGGCTTTGTCAATCCATATGCTAGTCTAAGTCCTTGTGAAATATAACCCAATTAGCTAAAAAAATGTACCTGGTTACATAACTACTCAAAGCAAACCAAGCTCTAAAATGTTTCAGGGTATTTCTTACTCCCAAGCCTATGGCTTCAAACTCTACCAAGTTATTGGTCTTCTGATCTAAGAACTTCACAGTCACACTTCAAATATTTCCTTCACAATCTCCAAAAAACCCTCCCACGACTTACCCTAGACCCCTACTACTTTTAGATGCATCGCTAAAGTTGCAACCTAATTAAGAGTTGACGCTATCCTTGCTCATGTGTTTTAATGCAACATTAATGTATTAACGATGCCATTGTACCCAATTATTCTATCTATTGATTCTTAAACATTGTCAAAATCTTATGTGTGAAGTTGTTATCTTACTTAATATAGACAACAATTACAACTATTTTGACTATCATTAAAATTTTGTGTTTTGTACAATTATACATCCTTGTAGCTTCTTAAAGAAGCTATCCACTCAAACATAGAAAACCATGAAAATAAAGTAAATTAATGTTAACAAAATAAATTGATAAAAATATACAAAATAATAAAAGTTAACATAAATGCATTTAAGTTTCAACTTTAGAATATTTGTTAGAATATTATTTTTTTAGTTTATTTACTTATCAAAATTATAATGATTTAAGAACGATTAACTTATAAATTTTTGAAGTATATAACTAGCAAAATCATATAAATTAAATGATTGATAAATGCAATGACCATCAAAAACTTTATGCCATTTCATTTATTAACCATTTTATTTATTTAATGCTGAGAATTTGTAAACACACATAGTAGAAGTCACAAAAATACTACATAAATTGATGAAGAGGAATCAGGATTTTCATTTGTCAACCTTTAGAATCCCAATAAAGATCCATCTTCAAAACCAATTTTGAAATAGAAAAACAATTTGGAAATTCTTATTTCATTTCTTAAAATTAAAATTATATATGTTAAAAAATATTCCTATATTATTAAATTTATATCCTCCATAAAATTTTATTTTGTTTAAATATATATATATATATATATATTTTATTTTGTTTAAATATATATATATATATATATATTTTATTTATAAATAAAAATGATAAAAACTTTATTTTAAAATAGAGCACATCTATCAATATAAATATAATTATCAAAAGATACCAGAATATTTTTCTTACCTTTTTCCTAAAATTAAGGTAGAATAAACTAAATTTACTATTAAAACAATGTTAACGACCACCACAAATGTTAAACCACACCAGTCACCTCTCATAGACAAGTACAACAATAAAGCGAAAACAAAATTATATTAATAAATCTTTATAAAAGGCACTTTGGAAACCGGCCATTAAAGTTTTTTGTCAGGTAACTTTGTTTTAATGTGCTAACAGGAGCTTTCGGCTATCGTCAGAATTAATAGATGCACTCTGAGATCAGACAGGATCGAGGTAAGATTTGAACTTCAAGTTTGTTCGTCATATTTTGAAAATAAAGCATAGGGTTTGTCCTCACCTTTAAGGATTAAGGGTGTGCTGGTTTGCATTCATGGAGAAATTGTCTGATAGGGGTGAGCTCACTACCTCTGGTTTTCAATGTCCGTGTGCTGATAGTTTCGGGTTTTCACAAGTATAATTTAAAATTCAGGTCTCTGTATGAGGCAATTTTGAGTATTGGCAAATAATTTTGCCTTTCTATCAACGCTGTATCTGGCTGTGACTTTGCTTTTTGTAAACCCAATGATTAAGCCAACGAAATTTGTGCTTGGTTGCCACAGTTTAAATCTACGTCTCGAGAGCCAATTATAATATTAGTTTAGGGTTTGCTTTTGAAGAAAATTGAAAATCCTCACATTGACGTTTTCTAGGCGATCAGTATGCTACTCAACGGGGCATTATAGTCGTTTGCTGTGGACCTTATTTCTTTTACATAATTTCACAGACAGAATCAAAGTGCATTCCATTGCCGTGGTGCAAGTACGCGTAGGGATGGGGGTGATCCATCAACTGTTTGTGTGTGTGTATAACGATTTATTGAATCCGTGGATATCTTCCATGAACAATAAGCCTTTTCTAAAGGATAGTGCTTTCGGCCATTAAAGCTTCTTCTGCTGCAATCTTTTTAGGTTGCATGTTGGTTGTGTCAATTTTTTTCTAGAATGAGTACACTTGCTTGACCAATATTTTAACATTCTTGTGTAACGCCCTCTTCTTGTTGGTGGCCTGATCATCATGGAAGGTAGGATCTCTTTTAAGCACATGTTTCTATCAAGCACCCTTACCATACCTGACTGAGGGTCTGTTCCATATGAAGTAACATCATGTAGACTATGTATAGAATGCCAAAATGAGCAGGATATTACTGGAAATGCTAGAGGAGTTGGAACCTAGCAACAAAAACACAGAAGTACTGATCAATATTTTATTTACTTCTGAAGCTTAAATAAATACCCTCCATTTCTGTAATCAATAAACAAAGCATTTCTTATCCACTACAAACAATTCTTCATTTATTCTCTATTTGTACCATCTTTTAGGGTCAATCTGTGGAATTATGCTAAGTGTTAGCGATAGGAGGCACCTTGGGCAGGAATAGAACCTAATGACAAACAAGTAGATCAAATAGAAAAAAAAATAAAACCACATGGAAAGTCCTAAAAATATATAAAATAGTTACTGCCCATCTTCTTACTACCTCAACAGAAGGAAAACTGCTGAACGTGTCTTCAATGCAAGCATGTAACCTCTTTGGTTTACTTTGCCATTTCTCCTTTCCCCGTGTTATATATCTTCATTACATTGATTTAAGTAGTTGAACTTCCTGAATCATCTTAGAAACACACATGAAGATAATGGCCATGCCTATACGATTAACTTGATTTATGAAAAGTGTGCAATTTTCAATGTAGTCAATTGTCATACATATAGCAATTTAGGTCTAAACCAAAAACAATAAAAGGGTATTCTATCATACGACCAACTACAACAATTTTGAAAATTGTTTGCAATTGTGCATAAAATAATATGTAAGTTATGTTTTTATTTTTTATTTTTCACATAAAAAATTATCATTTTATTCAGCGAAGAGCAAAATTACATTGAGCAGATGATTCTTCGGCATTCTTACAGCCATTCACTGGTCCCAAAAAAAGACAAAATAATGTCTATAGATTCAACATCAAAATATTTATGTAAGTTATGAATCTATGTAAAAATTTAGAGGTAAACCATTAAAGGCAAAGGTTATTTACACCAGTGATGAAAATAGCACACAACTATAGTACAACAATTATAGAGGTTGCCTTAGAACAATTATAGACTATAGTACAACAATTGAATACAAATTTAAACTTGTTAGATTTTACACAGGTTACTTAACTAGTGATTCTCCTGGTGATGACGTATCTGAAAAGAAAATAGAGATGGTGCCTTCAGCCTGTCCTTACAGCAGTGATGAACAAGTTGAATGAGAGCAAAGGTGGCACTTTGACAGTGATATAGACCACAGTTTGATAGTGTGCACATGCATGCCTTCCTTCAGTTAATTCCAGTTTAGATGCTATGCCAGATTTAGAAGTTCCAGTATTAGATATATTTTATTCTCTCTTTGAACTTTATTTTTGTGAATGTTAGCATGCATCATGATTCGTCTATTGTTAGTAGTGGGTGCAGATCCCTAGACAGTTGGGGTGCTTGTGAGGAGCTTCCAGTTTTAGGAAGAGGGCATGGATCTCAAGGATAGGATGCATGCTTGCATTGTCTAGTGCATCTTCCAACTGAAGCACACTTCACCTGGCACTTATCCATGCAAGGAGGGTGCACCAATTGATGTGACATTGGGACTAGAGTTAGGATTTGACTCAATCATAAGGGGTGCTATTTGCCTGTGTCCCTAACAGCCTTCAGTGAATTCCTACAACCTTTGTCCCATAAGTCTCAAAAAGAGTAACTTTCATGTTAATAGTTAAACTCTTTTATTTTATTTTTTTAAAAGCAATTATTTTTACAGTGTGCAATAAATCATGCAATCATGTAATCGTCTAACATAGAAAATGTTAGGCTTGGCAATTGTCAATGTGTTTCATGTTGCACAGACAGCTATGAGTAGCCCAAACTTATCATACATTGGTCTATTTTTCTTTTTTTGGATTATGTGATTATATTTAAATCTGGTCATTCACCATAACTTGATCAAGTTTAAGTGGGAAAAGAACTATACCTCGGATTCGTTTCTCTGTAAAAATCCCAAAACGATTTAGTAGGCATAAAATAACTATGGCTAAGAGTTCTTCATTTAATTATGCAATCATATGACACAATCAACAGTATAACTGCTCAATGCACACCATAAACAATAGGCCAAATATATAAATCAGCCATGCTAGTGTTCATGCATATATCGTGGAGAATCATGAAGGGATTCTATTAATTTATATATTTGGTCTAAAAGCAGTAATGCACACATGTTCTAAAACAACAATCGATTCAGGATGCAATTATATACTCAATTGAGATTGGGTTACTCCTACAATTATAATAATTCTCGTACTGTAGGTGATGTCAATAAAAGTTAGACACACCCAGTGCACTTTGGTTGGTTGGTTGGTCTAGTCGTTAATATGGCCCTACAGGTAGTCGATGTCCAAATTTATTTATTCATAATGGTCCATCAAGATGGACTTTAACAGGTTGTAATTTTTGCAATAGAAAATATTTTGGGACTGTTATACTGTAAACGTGTCTCAAAGGATATCATGAGTCCCATGAGTCATACCATGGATATGGCTTCATAATGAAACATTCTTTTGGCTGATGCAAAATGTCATACTATTAAAAGTGACTAAATAAATTCTAATACAGGTTGTAAAGTGGAAATCCAATTGAGCTCCTGCAACTGTAGCAGTAGTAAATTGATGATTTGATTAATTTCTTATTTGTCTGTATGATATATATATATATATATATATATATATATATAGTATATAAAATACTTTTATAATATGCTGCACATTTCTGTTTACAGGGGTTCTCACTATCAATTTATGATACTTGAATGCAAGTAAGAAGCAACATAGAAGATTCAAGAAAGCTTTTGCAGGTTGCACCATCTTTCTCTTCAGTTAGCTTATAATTCCAGTCCAATTCGTTGGAGTTGATCCCTCAGCACGTGGCAGCACCATGAATTGCGAAGTTTTTAATCTCAATGAATTGGTGAGCTTCTTACCTTTCTGATTGATTTAGTTGTTTACCGACACCATTTAAATATCTTATCATGAATGCATATAGCTTTTAGTGTAAATGTCTGAAGGTTCGCTTGTGCTTTCTAATGAATATAGTTTCTTCCTCTTTTTGTCCTGCTTTTAGGGGCATTCTTTACTGTGTGATTGAGGGGTTATGCTCACTCTTATGTCAATTTCTGCATTGTTTTTGGTCATTTTGTAGAGAGGAGACGCTCCAGAGTCTAAACCCCTCACTGCTTGTCTATTAATACTAGATGCACATTTAATATGATTTCTCTTCTTTTCATTTCTTTATTTATTTTTTCTCAAGAATATTTGTAACAAGATAGATTATGCACGGGTAATATGTTGGACTTTTAGTGCCTCAGAAACTGTCCAGTAAAGCGCCATTAATGGCAGCAGCAAGCAGAGGAGATCTGTGTGCATGCCGTGTAGGTATGTGGCAGGTATCGTAGCAGAGATTCTGTACAGTTGTCTGTACAGCCGCATTAATGACAGTAACATCAGTACACCCTCCTTCAGCAGTTCCATACAGCAGTAATGAAGGTGCAGGACATTTATCGAGTAGAGAGATATAAAAGGGCATATGCATGCCAAAAGCATGGATGTGCTATCATCAGTTCAGTTCCAGCCTAGGTTCTGTTTCATATTTAGCAGTTCAGTTCTGTTTTTGATTTTTGCTTTAGTTAGTAGTTGCAACTTGCTTTAGTTACTGCTTTGCTGGTGGTAAGTTTCAAAGCATAGGTGGTGTTGCAGATTACTAGAAGGGAGATATGCATGCATACTTGTGCTGATGTGCATGCATACTTGCGCTATCTTCCAGTGAGCAGACTTTCCTAGGAATAGATCATTCATGCAGGTTGAGGGCACTAATCCCAAGGCATGGAATAGGTCTTGGGTTCAGGTTTATTTCAATTAAGGTGCTGTTGTGCATGTGTCCAGATTTGTTTTACCTTCTAGTCTATAAGGAATAAGGCAGGGGTATAGGTTGTATTGATTCAGCATTTCAGAGTATAGCAGTGGGTGAGGGGTAGGTTTTGAAGCATTCAGTGTAATTTCTGTTTTCAAGAGTAATTACTAATAAACAATGATGAAATTTTTAAGATCTGTGTCGTTGCTGATACTTTCTTCAGTTTTTCTTCAGTTTGATGAGTTTCAGCTCCTAGAAAAAATCAGATTGCGGTCTTGATAGAGATATCAGTTTTGTGTTTCATATATAGGTAGGTTAGAAATCAGACTAGGACTGTTATGATGTGCTCATGTGCTTGGACTTGTATGATTTCGATTTCCAGATGCAATTACATGGGCCCTAATACATCACAAAATGAAACTCATCCTCTATTCAATCCCACATAGATCTGAAAAGCTCAGGATGCTATTGTTTTCTTTTCTCAGTATGTGATAGGTATTATTGTTAAAGACAATAAAGGAAAGAGTACATTATCACAGAATAACGATAAGACTTCAATACATGTTTGAGTCATTAGAGACATAATAGACTACAAGAGAAAATATGACAAAATGACCAACTTGGGGTTAACAGGCTGGAACATAACTTGTTAAATTGCATTTACTCTTTTTCATTGCATGTAATTTAAGATTTATTTTTCATTCTCATTTTCATGTTTGCTATCGGGTTGTCCTTCTGCAGTTTGTTAGTGATGCAAATATTCTAATCTTTAGGATACATAGCATGCTGCTCTCCTAAGCATTGGAGTTTTATTATTAGAGGGTTTCCTTATGATTTTTTTTTTTTTTGCATCTGTATCATGTCTTAGAAGAGGAAATCTGATTTATGTTTCAGATTTCAATCTCCCACATTTTCATTTCACCTTGTCCTGGTGTTGCAGGAGAGATGATTGTTTAAGGTGTTCAATATCCTAGTTTGTTTATGAAATACAGATTTGTGAAATACAGCATATTCTAGCTACTAACTGTCCAGATTTTAACCTTTGGTTGTGCAGGAGGTGGAGCATTTTCAAATTCGAGAAGTTTTACGCTGTATGAATTACATTCCTTGCTTTCTTACTGCAAGTTATTCTACTTATGTTTTTGTGTAATTTAAAAATGTGGCCCTTCATCTATTCCAATTCTTTTGTTCAGAGTTCATTTCTCATTGATAATATTGCCTAAGTTTAACTTGTATTATGTTGACAGTACTCACTATTATATCTTATTAGGCTTGTTATCTCTCTATCTCATGCAAGAACGTAATGAGTATTTACTATTCCCAGGACCCAGATGTTTCCTATCATCTCGAGTACTGATTGGTCATTTCTGTGTTATTTTTGTTTATTTAAAAAAAAAAAAAGCGTGGGTGGGCCCAATGACTTGTAGCCTGAAACATAAATAATAAAATAATAAAATGACAGTAGTTTTCACACGAATTATTTGGAGCCTTCATGTTCTCATGTTTTTTTTTTTTTTTTTAATATTTTATCTATCTTGTTAACTCTGTTATTCCTACATGTCATGCAAGAATATAATGAATATTTCGAAGGGCCCTTACCATTCCTATCGTTTCCTGTACTGAATGGCCTTTTCTGTACCTTTTTTATTTATTTAATATTTAATTTCTTTTAAACTTTTAAGCATGGATGAAAAAATAGAAATAGTCATTCCTTTGTTTACCTCTTTCAAAAATTTTGAATTTCTGTAGAAGCTTTTCTGGTATATAAACAAAGATTATATTAGTACACAACCGGATTTACATTTCCAAAATATATATTTTTCTATCTAGTCCTGGGGTCTCATCTTTGATGTCCAAAAGCTATTAAGTAGTTTTCATGCGTTTGCAGAAATTTTTTGATGTGTATGTTATTCTGTCATGCCGTTTCACCCACTACCTGCAATTTTAAAGTGCCTTTTCTAACACATACTGTTTCCCATTTATCTGTTCCAGGTGAGATAGCCCTCAAATATGTTATAATCTTCATTGACAAGGGTGGATTATAACGCTCCTCTCTGAGAGCTAATTTGATTTATTTTTCACTGTTGACTTCTCTGATTTTGGTAATTCTGGTCCATCATCCACGTTATGTAAGGATGTGAGGAAAGCATTTATGGAAATCCCTGACTAGCAATTTTACCTATAATTATAATTCACACAGAGTAAACATTGTATCGATGTTATCACAACCAAGACAATAGACAGTTCATAGAAGTAAATTATTAATAGTAGACATGTGGAAACAATAACCATAGATATTAAGGCAAACTGAGAAATTTAGATTATTTATAGGAATAGTAGCAGTTAATGTGAATACCAGAAGCACATTATGAAGTCCATGCCATGATAGAGAATGGTACAGTATGAAAAAACAATAAGAAGACCAGTTGCATTGTGTGCATGCGTGTTAATGAGATTAACTGTTTGACAAACAAATAGTATTAGGGAGGGTCACAAATACCCAATTTTTCACAGGAGCTGATCAAGAAGAGGAGCTAAGGCAAAAGCCAAAATCACCATGCTTGTTACATGTTAATGAACCTCCCTATTATGTAGCAAAATGAGCGGATGATCTACTTCTAGGAGATTCTATGTTTGTTCCATGTCTCTATGTACAATTATTACAAGAATTCACTGATGTTACCAAAAGCTGAAACTGATTAGGCTGACAATCGATACAAAATTTGACAAGGGAATTGGACATGTTACATCAAAAATTAAAATATTGTATCCACAGAGTGTAAAGTCCCAAGAACCTAATACTGGCTTTGTGTAACTTAGGAATGTTACCCACTGCCACCTAAGTAGCTCTTCCTCTCTTTTTAGGTTGGCTCTTCTCCAACACAAGGAGGGTATCCCTGAGTAGGATTGCTGAGAGTCTGAGACTATGGAGTGGAAGTTTCTAGATGATGTTTAGAGTTAGGTCTTAACAAAACAAGTAGTTGTAGAAGTGGTGAAAATATGAATGGTTTCAGAACATTAAGGGTGTAAGAGTGGGAATGCATGAATATGTAAGGCAAATAAGAGCTGTTGTACATGCTACAAATCAGCCTTAGCTTGCTGAATATTAATGCAAACAATTATCCTTGTTGAGCTAGGGGTGCTACTCTAAAAGAAAGCCATGAAAGTGATGTTATATGAGTTCAAGCAACAACCTACTGAATGTAGTTTATTAGATACAGGCTTAATATAACAACAGTGAATATAAATGGGATGAAATCCTCTCATTACAAGGGTTACCATCTCAGTGCCTTCACCTTTCATGACTAGGTACAAGGGTTTCCTACAAAATAAATAACATGGGAACGAATTGCAAAAATAAAGCCTCACATAAGACAGATGCAATACCTCCAATCTTCTAATAAGCTTGACAGATGATGTACAATGTAGCCCAGGGGGAGAGCTCCTCAATCCCCAAATTCACAACATCCATAACAATTAAGAGAGAGCTCCTCTGTATGGAGTGGGTCTCTCTCTTCTCTTGTACAAAAAGAATCATTATTTTCAAACTTAACAATCCTCAATCCATGGTTGATCATACCATAACTAACTGAAAGTGTGTGTACCAAAAAAAAAAGGCATCAAATCAAGTCAAATGCCAAGTGTCCTTATGGAATTCACCCTCCAAGAATGCATGCATGCAATATAAAATAAAATGACTCTCCACATAGGAGGATGTCCTCCAAGGTCCACCCAGGAGGACTCACTTAATGTGTCCTCCAAGATGCATGAGAGAAATAAACATAAAATAATCTTCTTGGGAGAATGCTCCATAACAACCTTGTCCAAAAATAGCAAGAAGTCCACAAGATGCATGCAATCAATCCACTTGTGTGAATCCCAAGGCAATGACTCTATGGATTAATGTGCAAGGTGCAAGAAAATGGAGCTCTTCGCACGAAAGGATATGGTCAACTCCCAAATTAGCAAAAAATCTCTCCACAAGTATGCCCTTCAAGACATTTACCAAAAATAGCAAGAAGAAAATTCCACATTTGTGCCATCCAAGATGAGTCTCCAAAAATGGAAAGGAGATCAAGAAAGAGCACAAACAAACCACACATGTGGCCCTCCAAGTATGCCACACACCTCCTAATAAACCACCATAACCACCTCAAATAAAATAGTATATGTGCCAAGTCAAAGAGGTGAGAGTGCTCTCCAAGGAGGTCAAAATATACCAATTGTAGGCTATCCATGAAATTAATATGAGAGAGCACCTAGGAGATGTGCAACCTAGAAAACTGTGCCATGTAACTACCTCAACCACCTAACAAATACTATAATTTTTTACTTGTGAAGTGCACCCTAGGAGAATGTGCCAAAAGTGGTTAAACCTCATTAATAAATCGATAAAATATTCCTCCATATGCAATGTTATAAAGATGTCCAATTAACCCAAGAGAGTGCCCTAGAGAATTGTGCCAACCTCTCCAAGAAACAAAAACAATGCATGCCTTGAAAATTGTGGCCAGGAATGGGGGGCGCACCACCAAAAGCCTCAACCAACTCTAACTAATTCAAGTGTGAAAAGAAAGTCAATAAAGTAGGGTGCAAAAGGTGTTGACCTTAATCAAGATAAATTAGATTAATTTAACTATTAAATGGTTAAATCAACCTCAACATGTGGGCACAAAGGTTATTTCTGAAATAAAACCATAGCCCCCCTTTAAATAGTTGCCAATAGATTAAATCACCATGAACACATGCCAATGAGGGGTGCACAAAGGGACATAACTAAACCATCCAATCGTCAAGTGTGTTCCCCATCAAACATCCTGATGATCCAACACATGTGGACAATGTAGAACACCTCATTCTAGTGACACCAACATCATACATCATGAAGCATCTTGAAACATCTTGAAACATCTACCTGACACCATCGTTTTGTTAATTTTTCTTAGGGCTATATTGTTCTTTGTTTTGATAATTGCATTTCATTATTTCCATATTAAATTCACCCCACAACTTCATAACATTATTCATATTTACATCATTATTCAACAACATATGCAACTATATAGAAAGAAGAATATCATCATCAATGGAGCGGAACATAGAGGAACAATAGAAGAAAAGCATTCACACATAGAGACATTAGGATTGGTCGGAGACTAGGGCAAAACCCACCACGGGGAAAACCCTTTCAAATTCTTCGTCTTATTAGATTGTCATTGAATGATTGAGCAAAATATAGTACAATGATCCATATCTTCATCTGTACAACTATCGAACAAAAATAAACTAAACAACATCATAAGATGAACCCAATAATGCCAATAATCAAAACCTTGATTCAGAAGCCTACGATCCACTATCACAGTCTGCAGTCAACTGGTGAAATCTTCTGTCAACTTTAAAATTCAACCCTTAGGTCCCAATCGCAGGGATGACCTGATGTGCATGTGGCTGAAAGGCTTTAGTCGAATGTATGAGCTGGTCTGTGTGCGGTTGCAGCCGAAAATTGCCTGTGACAAGCTTGTGGTCAGAAACCAAAACTCTAGCACACGTGCGAGCTTCAGACCCTACAATCTCGGACATGTGCGAGCGAACTTTCCACGAACCATCTTAGACTTGTGTGGGCCAAACTAAAGAAAGAAGAAGAATGATCATAATGATGATGTCCAAATGAGGTTGAGGTCACTTGAATTTACTATTTATAGCCTTCCAAGGGTGTCCAATTTGCTTTAGGGCCGACCTGATCAAATATGCACATGTGGGCTTTAATTCAAAAATAAACTAGCACTTCAATTGTCAAAATGTGAAATTTTCAAACTGAAAACTATATAGACTACAGTTGCAGTGATAGATTTATTTCTCCTACTTATTATTTCAATAAGTTATTATTCAGAAATCTTTTGGCAAATATTGAAATAAATACTACTGCAACATTCACAAATACATATGCAGAGAAATAAACAGTAGAGGACATAAGCAGTGAGCACAAGAGTCAATCACATGTACATAGTTATTTTTGGACAATTGTCCGCGGAAAAACCCAATGCGGGAAAATCGGTGCAGCAGATGAGGGTTTTATTAATTCTTCAGCAAATGATATCTTTACAGGGAAAACACCTGAGACTGAATTTTCGGCTCCCTCGGACAATTCTCTGACACCCTGATCAGCCCTTGCTGGCTCCTGTGTCTGTCTGTGTGATTCACTGTGCAGTCCCAACGCTGGACTGCGTAAGTCTGCGTGGGGATTGCGTGGGTTGCCTCTAGTGGCCCACTACTACCTTCCGTCCCTCATCTTGATCACTGCTAACTCCCTCCTTCTGCTTCTGCAAACTCCCCACCCTGCAACTCTCCCACTAAAATCGAATTCTCTTACTTTAAAACTGATCTCCTTCGGGTATTGACTGTATGCCCGGCTTATTTTCCAAATGACCCTCAAGCCTTCATTTATAAATTTATAATCTTCTCGTTGGAGACCAACGACCCATATTAGAAGATTAATCAATGGCTAAGATTAAAACTTGACTTGATCCATGTTTTCTAGAAAGAATCACACTTTGACTTATTAATACCCTTTAATTATTTCATTTCTCTAAGTTTAGACTTAGGGTGTTCATTAAAATAATTAATTATTTTAATAAGTCATGAACCGAGTGGAATTTCCACAAAATGTTTCGGGGTTCTTTGGAATGTTGCTATCCAAGCCTCCTTGCAAAGTTTGAGACTTGGAACACTTCCGGATGCTACAAAAATCAACACTCCCTCTTAGCGAGGAAGGTGTTCCAACAATATGATTGCTGCATGCTGCTCTACTCTTAAAGCACCCTTTGCGCTGCTGATCTCTGGACGCTACCCCTCATCTGCTGCGCTGCTGTCTTCTATACTGCTGCCTTTGACATTGCCACTGTCATTGCTGCATTTGTACCACAGCTATATCTGAATACTGATTCTATCCATTCTTGTTACTAGAAGGGATTCTTCATTATCCCCATCTTCTCTCTGAAGTAGACAAACTTTGTCTTCCCTAGAGCTTTTGTGAGGATGTCTGCCACGTGTTCTCCTATTGGAGTGTACTGCAACTGAACAACTCCACGTTGTACATAGTCCCTGATGAAGTGACACTTGATGTCAATATGTTTTGACCTATCATGAAACACAGGATTTTTAGAGAGCTTGATGCAACTCTGATTATCGCATAAGATGCTGGTCGCTTCCATTTTCTCCTTGAGTAGGTTCACTTACAATTTTCGAAGCCATATGGCCTCGCACGAAGCTGTGTTGGCTGCCATATACTCTGCTTCTGTTGAACTCAGTGCTACGAACTTCTGTTTCCTGCTGCACTAGGAAGTCATTCCTGATCCTAGACTGAAACAATACCCATCAGTACTCTTCCGATCTATTGAACTTCCAGCCCAATCTGTGTCGGTGGAACCACTCAACTTGACATCATTGCTACGGGTGTACTTCAATCCAAGCTCGACTGTTCCTTGAAGGTATCTGAGAACATGCTTGGCTGCTGCCCAATGTGCCATCTTTGGTTCCACCATGAACTAACTAAGGGTATTTACAACATAACAAATGTCTGGCCTTGTATTTACCAAATACATCAACGACCCTATGAGTTGCCTATATAGCGTAGGATCAACTTCATCATCTTCGGACGTGTTAATTTTCTTCCAGTTGGTGATCATTGGAGTTGTCATGGGTCTACAATCCGCCATATGAAATCTCTTCAGAATCTCCGTAGTGTATCTTCCTTGACCAAGGAATATCTCCCCATTTTAATGCCAAACCGCAAACCCCAGAAAATAGTGCATTCGTCGTAGATCCTTCATGTCAAATTCTTCAGCGAAATTCTTCTTGCAGTCTGTGATGAGCCTTGATGATCCTCTCAAGAATAGATCATCTACATACAAAACCAGTATCAACTACTCATTCCCTACTCTCAGATAGTAGAGGTTGGAATTTGCATCACTCTTGACGAATCCCATCTTCCGTAGGTAGCTGTTAATTCGACCATACAGGCTCTAGGAGCTTGCTTCAGTCCATATAACGCTTTCTTCAATCTGCACACATGAGTCTTCTGATCATTTGTTTCAAAGCCCTCCCGTTGTTCTATATACACCTCTTCCTCTATCACCTTGTTTAAGAATGCCGTCTTGACGTCCATCTGGTGAATTTCCCATCCCATCTGCATAGCAAGGGATATCACGGACCTGATAGAGGTGTACTTGGCTACTAGGGCGAAGGTTTCTTCATAGTTAATTCCTTCCTTCTGAGCATACCCCTTAGCCACAAACCTGGCTTTAAATTTCTCGATGCTGCTCTCTGCAACATACTTGATCTTGTAGATCCACCTGGATCCTACAACTGATCTCTCCTGAGGTCTAGGGACCACTTCCCAGACATCGTTCGTCATGATGGAACTGTACTCTTCCACCATTACATCAACCCACACTTGGTGTTGGGTTGCTTCTCGAAAATTGGAAGGTTCTCCGACTTGAGCAACCAAGGCCCGATACCTTTCAGGATGCTTACGCTGTCTCTTCTCATTCCAGGGGATTCTGACAAAGTCCTCTGCATCCTTTAGAATCTGTCGAAGTTCCTTGTTCGTTCTCCCACTGGTAGTGGGTGGATCTACCGGCTCTCCCTCTTGCAAATCCTCAGGAGACATATCCTTTGGATCCTTATGCCTTGGAGAGGCAACTGAATTTTCTGCTGCTAGTTGTTGGGGCTGTACTAGAGGCTCTTCCTCAGACTGTGTAGTAGAAGGCAACTCATGGGATCTTCTGAAGGCCTTCTCTTCCATGAACCTCACATCCCTTCGCACCACAACTTTCCTACTCTCAGGGATGTAGATGCGATATGCCTTTGCATTCTCGCTGTATCCTACCAGATACCGTTTTTCGGTAGTCATCTCCAACTTCTTCCTCTTCTCACTAGGTACATGACAGTAAGCAGTACTGTCGAAGATCCTAAAGTGACTCACTTCAGGCTTATTGCCAGTGAAGACACTTTTTGGTGTGATCTTTCCTAGTACAGCGTGAGGAGTCCTGTTCTGAATGTAGACAATTGTATTACACGCTTCAGCCCATAGGAATTTGGGCATGTCTTGGTCATACATCATGGCTCTTGTTGCTTCAACAATAGTCCGATTTTTCCTTTCTGCCACACCATGTTGCTTCGGATTGTATGGAGATGTCCACTCTCTTTTGATGCCTTCCCTTGCGCAAAATCTAGTGAATTCTTTATCTATGTTTTCACCACCATTATCTGATCGCAACACCTTGATTTGCTTCCCTGTTAGATTTTCTACCAGAGCCCTAAACTCTTTGAACGGACTGAAGACTTCATCCTTGGTCTTCAGGAAGTAGATCCAGGTTTTCCTGGAATGGTCATCAATGAAGGTGATGAAATATTCCGCACCGCTAAGAGCTCTAGTGGATATTGGTCCACAAATATCTGAGTGTATCAGGTCCAATACACCCCTGGCCCTATTGTTGCTTCTCTGATATGCTGCCTTGGCATATTTTCCCAATATGCACCCCTTGCAGACATCATCTCGTTTAGTGCTCAGTTCTGGAACACCTATGACAGTCTTCTGGAGAGTTCTCAATGCCCCATGATGCAAATGCCCCATTCTTCTGTGCCATAGCTCATTCAGGTCCATTTCATCTGTGCTGCCGAGCAGTGCCATTGGAGAGTCAAGCTGCAGCTTGTACAGTTTGTTGCTTCTTACCCTGATTTGTGCCTTCTTCCAACTGGGGTGTTTGACGTAGATTCTATTGCCAATAAAGTAGACGTCATAACCTCGGTTTTGAAGCTGGGACACTGAGAGCAAGTTCATCCCCAAACCCGACACATGAAGCACATTAGTGGCCCGGATTCTATTTCCCGCCTCGGTTTGAAAAACTACGGTACCTCTCCCAACGGGAGTGCATTTTGCTTTATTACCCATGGTTGTTTTGAAATTCATTTGCTCTTCTTGGTAGTCGGAAAAACAATCCCGTACTCCAGTCATGTGAGCGGAGGCTCCACTGTCAATATACCAGACATCGGAAGAAGCAGTACTCGATACGCAAGGAAAATCTTCCTCAAGTCTGGATGCCAATACAGAGACATCATGATCCATCTGTTTTGTCATGCTTCTTTCCCTTCCTGGAGAATTGCGTGAACCCTTCTGCGCTGTTGCTGCAACAGTAGATTTCTGTTCACTAGTTGATTCGCCCTTCCTTTTATTCATCTCTGGCTTTGAGCCCATGTGAAATTTTCAAACTGAAAACTATACATTTTCAGTGATAGATTTATTTCTCCTACTAATTATTTCAATAAGTTATTATTCAGAAATCTTCTGGCAAATATCGAAATAAATACTACTACAACATTCGCAAATACATATGCAGAGAAATAAACAATAGAGGACATAAGCACAAGAATCAATCACATTTACACAGTTATTTTTGGACAATTGTCCACGGAAAAACCCAATGCGGGAAAACCGGTGCAGTAGATGAGGGTTTTATTAATTCTTCAATAAATGATATCTTTATAGGGAAATATAATGGCAGATAAAATCTGAAACACCTGAGACTGAATTTCCGCCTCCCTCGGACAATTCTCTGACACCCTGATCAGCCCCAGCTGGCTCCTGTGTCTGTCTGCGTGATTCACTACGTAGTCCCAGCGCTGGACTACGTAAGTCTGCATGGGTTCTGTGCGCTGCAGCCTCAAGCTGCCTCTAGTGGCCCACTGCTACCTTCTGTCCTTGATCTTGATCACTGTTGACTCCCTCCTTTTGCTTTTGCAAACTCCTCGCCCTGCAACTCTCCCACTGAAATCGAATTCTCTTACTTCAAAATCGATCTCCTTTGGGTACTGAGTGTATGTCCAACATATTTTCCAAATGACCCTCAAGCCTTCTTTTATAATCTTCTCGTTGGAGAACCAACGGCTCAGATTAGAAGATTAATCAATGGCTAAGATTAAAACTTGACTTGATCCATGTTTTCTAGAAGAATCACACTCTGACTTATTAATACCCTTTAATTATTTCATTTCCCTAAGTTTAGATTTATGGTCTTCATTAAAATAATTAATTATTTTAATAAGTCATGAACCGAGTGGAACTTCCACAAACTGTTTCTGGGTTCTTTGGAATGCTGTTGTCCAAGCCTCCCTGCAAAGTTTGAGACTTGGATCACTTCCGGATGCTACAAAAATCAACACAAAATTGGTCCTCTTGAAAAGAGGAACCTTGTCCTATGGTTGAAATTTGTCACTAAGCTGCCAAATTAACACTCCCTCTTAGCTAGGAAGAAATTTCAACTGCAGCATGTAATCATTGCAAGAATCTTGTCATCAAATCATATCTGGTCTTAAGTATTTCGTCATCAAATGTCATCATTGTTCATCTCTGATCATCTCTTGCATATTCCTGTTTATCTCTTGATTTTTCTTGCTCATATGCTGAACATTCTCGAATTTAAAAGAAGAATAATTTGATATCGGAGGGGAGCCTAAGCTACCACCCTCTATTCAACAGGGAGCCACTGCTATCACTCAGAATCACTGCCAACGGGGAGCCCAATGCTACCACTTAAGAAAAATCAGAGAGCTTATCATCATGGAGCACATCTCAACCTGGAACCACATCAGGGAGCACATCTCAACCCGAAATCTCATTGGGGAGCAAAACATCTGCAACCCATATCGAGCAATAGGTGATATAAGGGAGCACATTTCAACCCATCCTAATGCCCCACTGATCTTCCAAACAATGACCTTCAAGAGTCATGTGGTAGAACACTTGCAACATAATCCGAACTTGGGTGAGATACTTGACTTACCAAAGGTAAGGATCACACACCCCCAAGCCTCCTCAACCTGTTGGCCAGATGGGGAGGGACCATCACAACAAGCCCAACTTGTGCTTATGATGCCAACTGGGATATACTTTGCAAAGACCAAGATAGGGGAGCAAAGACCAAGATAGGGGAGCAACATCTCCAATCCTATGGGTAACGGATAGGGAGCAACATCTACGACCCTATTGATCAAATATCCCTCGACCCAGGAGCCCTCCATTTGAATTCCTCACCCTGGAAGCTTAGATAGGGGGGAAGAGTTGTTTTAGTGTTCTCGATCAATCCTGCTCTTTGTAGATCATAAACATATCATCATGCTCATATATGGTACCTACTTAATCATCATGTCACAATCAAATCAAATATCATATTAAAAACATATATATCACAAAAATGATACTTTATTCATCCTCTCTCTCATGGAGGCGACAACCACAAGCCTACGCTTGTCTCGTACGACAACGCTGTCTCAATATATGAAGAGATCTCAATCGCAGCTATATATGGGTTTCTCTGCCAATCGGATCCCACTCAATAATATCACAATGCATCCCTGTCATATCCAAAACCTACTCGAATAACTCTCTAAAGAGCTTCTTGTTAATTTTGAGTTAACATGTTCTTTGCTAAGGTTAGATACATCATTATCTCATAAATCCATTAGCAATTTGATTAAGCATAACTGTAGCTAACGAAAGAACATAAATAATAAGAGTTGAAGACAAGCCAAGACAAAAGAACACATGAATATGGCTCAAGCCAGGGAAAAACCCTTGATCAATTCTTCTTATTATCATTATCAAATGTCCAGCAGAGAAACACAGAGAGAGAATACACTTGCCAATGTGATGAGCACTGCTACTACCTAGCCAAGTCTGAGTTATTTGATTCATGATCTCATCGAAGGTACTTAAGAGACAATGTAGTTACATAACAGACTTCAAATGCAGTTCGGACCAAGATGCATATAGTGACTTTCATTACAGGAGAGGAGCAACCCAAATTTGGGCTGAAAGCAGATCTGGTTAGGGCACACATCTCCCCTATCTTACAACGGCACACATCTGCCCTATTTGCCCTATCAGATCTTGCCATACTTCATAGAGGGTTTGCGACCATCTAGGGCAGGGAGAATAAGCCATCGATCTAGATCAGGTTTGCCACCAGCTGCTTTGATCTTTTGCCTGAGATACTTGGCCCATTCTGAGGAAGAGTTTTACCACCTGAAACTAACCTAGACATGTCCTAATACCTACGACCTTCCAACAAAAGATACCCGACCCCAAGACATAATACATCTGCATCCTCCTTCTTAGCTTGGCTGCCACAAACATGATGCGTCTTGCTTGATGATACGCTGCCTCAGAGTGCCCAAGAATTTTCAATATGTCAAATGGGATAAGAAGAGATTTCTTTATATACAATTTAGACATGATGATTTGCCATTACTTTTGGAGGCAAATTCAAAATTCAAATTTTCAATTTTTCCCGGCTAAACCAAATCATGTTTGATAGCATTTATTTTGAATAAATAAATATTTTTCCTTATCCAAATTAGACAATCTTTATATCGATTTTGGTCTTCTCGAAAAGAGGAATTCAATGGATTTATTATCTCCATCAACTGATTAGACCAAAGTGAAATTTGGCCCTAGTTGCCAATTTTAACGCTCCCTCTCAACCAGGGAGAATTCCACCTGCCAATCCATTTGCTGCCATAGATCATCATGCCATCCTGTCATCATGAACCATCTTTATCATCTCTGCTTTGCTCTACTTTGCTCTACTGAACATTGATGTGAATAATAAAGAAGAATTAATCGAGATTGAGTCACAAGACCTTGCCACTCTCCACTGACCCAAAGTCGGTCTAGAGGTAAAAACCTCAACCAGACTTGATCCCAGATCAAGTTTTTGAAGACCATGCATCCTAGCATTGAGAGTACCACAATACACGATGCGTCCCTCGGTAGTGCTATGGTCTCTATCCTCATTTCCCAACTCATTGGCCAGATGAGAGGTTGTTAAATTTAGATAACCATGATGTTCTATGCTTGATGTATTTTTACTTCAATCTTTCTTAGGCCCAATACAAAATAGCAATCACATAATCTTGAAAGTAAAATGCTGATAGAACACAATAATAGATCAATAGAAGACAAACCAAATATAGATCAGATTTACAATTCCTTTTGTCTAGCAAAGATATGAGATATTGTGACGTTACGACGGTTAGCAGGATGCTTCAACCAACAAAGTCTTTCTCGGTTAGCCAACACTTTCTTGTGTCAACGCAACCCTCAAAGACCTCATCACAAGTCAACGCAAGTCAAACCAGGTACAACGCAAAAAATTCAACGCAGGCAGGTTTAGAAAAGTCAACGCAACAAACTAGGGCTTTGGTCAAACAACCCAGAATTCCTCGATTTTAGTGCCCAGCTGTACGACCTCCTAAAATCGGAATTTCTTTTGAAGATTGAGGTCAAATGACGAAGGGTTGACCACGGTCAACGCTGGCCAACGCTGCAGCAGAAAAGCCCTAAACAGATCAGCGCAGAAAACAGAAAGCTCTAACCAGATCAACACATAAAACAGCAGCTTCGCTCCATACGTGTGAGGGAAAAAGGCCTCCAAAGGCTATCGAACCAATCAGATCACAATGAGAGAATGTGTGATGAGATAAAATGACCTCCAAGTCTCTCCAATTTATATTCATCATTGAGGGTGTGTGACACTTCTCTTAGGCGTGTGGGATAAATCTGGCCGACCTTGCACATGTGGAAAATAAATTCAAAATCAATGTTCTGCTCATTCGATCAAGATTATCTTTAGATCAATCTTGCACCTCTCCGAAAGAGGAATGCAACAAAAATATGACAATCGTCATATGAGCAGTGCAACATGGAGTTTGGACCTAGTTGCCCAAAATTAACACTCCCTCTCAACTATGGAGAACTCCATCTGTCCACAGGTGCCATCCATCACGTGCCAAACCAAACATCGTGCGTCATCCCGCCGTAACTTGCTTTGCTGGCTCTTTATTTTAGAACATAAGGTGTGTCACAAAGACATCACACACAGCTGACCTGAAGTTAGCTTAGAGGTAAAAACCTCTCTCGGACTCAAAAGAGTCTGATACTAACCCGAAGTTAGTTTACTGATCCGAAGTAAGTTTAGAGTTATAAACCTCATCATACTTGATCCCATATCAAGGTGGTGGACACGTGCCATCCTAGACATAGAGTACGACAATCTCTGATGCGTCCATCGGTCTTGCTATGGTTTCTATCCACATTTCCCACCTCATTGGCCAAATGAGAGGTACTTCCCATGAGTTCAAAACTCCATGGGTAGGATGCGTGCGGGGCACAGATCGGAAAGAGGCGAACCGAGTCAATGTCATAATGGTGGGGCAGAAGCACAACAAGGTTTGGCAAGCCTAGCCCCGTATGTGCTTATAGCTCCAAGAAGCTATCCCCAAGCCCCCTGAAGCTCCCAGAGCTCATAGTCCAACTTAAGCAAGACCCTCAGAATAGGGTCTTTCTACGATTCCAAGATATCGAAGCAGAACCCAAGGTGAAGCAACATCCAGATATGCTCTTGCGATCCACCACACTACCAGCCCAGTCGGCATCAGTATATCCATGGAGTCTTAAACTCCTGATAGTGTATCTCAGCCCATGGTTGATTGTGCCCCGAAGATATCTCAACAGATTCTTGGCACCAATCTAGTGAATGTGATGAGGTTCAACCATATGTTGACTCAAAGTGTTTTCTGCAAAACATATGTCCGGACAGGAGTTCACTAAGAACATCAAGGCCCCCACAAGTTGTCAATACTCGGTAGGATTTGGTAGCACGGGCCTAACAACGTTTCCACTCAACTTCTTAAAGTTGATCTCCATCGGTGTTGACACAGACTTACAATCCAGCATACCAAATCTCTCTAGCAGCTTCACGACATATTTTCCTTGAGAAAGGAAAATCTCGCCTGGCCTCTGCCAGACCTTCAAGCCTAGGAAGTAGTGCATCAGTCCTAGGTCTTTCATCTCAAACTCGGAAGCTAGCTCCCTCTTACACTGATGAATGAGAGGGTTAGCACCTGTCAGGAAGAGATCGCTGACATAGGAACCCAAATGGGAGGCCTTTCTCTATTAACCTTAAAATAAAGGTTCGGATCAGCATTACTTCGAGTGAAGCCCAACTTCATCAAGTAGCTATCTATCCTCTCGTACCAAGCCCTAGGGGGCTTGCTTCAACCCAAAGAGGGCTTTCTTCAACCTGCATACATGGGTGTCTCTATCTCAGACTTTGAACCCCAAAGGTTGCTCCACATACACCTCTTCCTTTATAGATCCATGCAGAAAATAGGTCTTCACATCCATTTGATGTAGTCTCCATCCTTGTGAAGCAGTAAGGGAAATAATAGATCGGATGGTGGTATAGTGGGCCACAGGTGCATATATATCATCATAATCTATGCCTTCTTTTTGAGAGAAGCCTCGGGCAACAAATCTTGCCTTGTACTTTTTAGCACTTCCCTCAGATCCATGCTTGATCTTATAGAGCTATTTCGAGGTGACAACAAATTTGTCCTCCGATCTTGGGACCACTTCCCAAACATCATTCTTCATAATGGACTCATATTCTTTGTGCATAGCACCCTTCCAAACTTGATGCTTTACGACTTCTTCAAATGTTCCAGGCTCAGATTGTACTATTGTACTCATCGCTGCTAGATACCCTTAGTATCTCTTCGGCTTCTTGCTTTCACGGAATGTCCCCCTTGGGGCAATATGTCTCTCGGTATCTTCGAGAGAATCCCTAAGCCATGAGGGTCTTCTCTTATTTGAAAGAGGTGGATCAATGGGATCCATAGGTTCTTCAACATTGGGCATCAGGTCATCCTTCGGCTCTTCCAAATTCCCTGCTTCTTCATCTTCTTTGTCTTCCTTGGAGCTAGGAAGATTTCTTACTTTCTTGAGGGCAACATCTTCATCGAAGGTGACATTGTGGCATATCTCCACTTCTCTTTGACCAGGCACATAGATTCTATATGTCTTCGAAGTTTCACTATAGCCCACAAACATTCCCTTCTCTCCAGAAGCACCCAACTTGTTTCTCTTTTCTTTCGGCACATGAAAGTAAACAGGACAACCAAAAACTCTAAAATGAGAAACATCAGGTTTTATACCAGAGAAGACTTCTTCAGGAGTTTTGGAGTCCAGAGCGGAATGCTAGCATCTGTTTTGAACATACATACCAGTGTTCGCAGCTTCTCCCCATAGAAACTTCGGAAGATCTTGGTCACATTGCATGGCGCAGGCAGCTTCCACAATGGTCCTGTTCTGTACGTAGTTGTGGTCTCCCTCTTAATGCCAGCTTCTCTACAAAAGTCATTAAACTCATTTGACTCATACTCGATCCCATTGTCAGTCCTCAAAACTTTGATTTTCTTCTTGGTTTGATTTTCTACCAAGGCCTTGAAGGTACAAAACCATTTGAATGCTTCGTCCTTCTTCTTCAAAAAATATATTCAGGGCTTGCGGGAGAAGTCATCTGTAAAAGTCATGTAATAGGAACATCCTCCTAAGGATGTCACAAGCAGCATACCAGATAAGTCAGAATGTATCAACTGCAAGATATCAGTTGTCTTTGTGACACTTGAGGGGAATGGTCCCCTTGTATGCTTCTCTTCGGCACAACCCTGACATATACCTTCATGATCATCTCTCAATTCGGGCATCCCTGTCACCACCTTCCTTGCTTCGGGAAGGGCTTTGTAATGAAGGTGTGCAAACCTCCGGTGCCATAACTCTGTTTGAAGAGTTGTATCACATTTCATGGCCCCCAATGGACTTCCTCCAACTTGGTAGAGTGTATCAACTCTAAAACCAATAGAAAGAGCTTCCTTGAAGTTCTTCTTCCAGATAAGTACCTTTCCATCAACAAATGCCACTTTGAACCCTTTGTCTTCCATTGCCGAAATGGACACAAGGTTGTTCTTCAAATTAGGTACATACAACACATCTTGTAATCGGATGACTTGACCTTGAGATAAATGGATGGTCACAGTCCTTGTCCCTTTCACGGGGTAGGTGGCATTATCTCCAAGGATAATTTCCAGATTAGTATCCTTCTCAACCAAATCATAAAGGGCTTCTTTATAACCAGTGAGGTTCCTTGAAGCACCACTATCAATTAACCAAACATCCAGTGTGTCAGGTGGAGATGCAGCAAAGAGGGCAGATACAACAATAAAATCATTTCTCTTATTATTAGACTCATCGTACTTGGAATTTCTTGACCTCTTGAAAGGTTTCCCATTTCCATTACGATCAGAGGGAGCCTTCCTTTTTCCTTGGAACCTATTGTTCCTGCCATTCCTTCTCGAGTTGTTGTTGTCATCATCCCTGGGAGAGTCCCTTCTATTAGGGCATTCTCTTGCATAGTGACCAGTCTTGTTACAAGTGTAACATCTTCCCTTCCTTTCTTTGGGCCCTGCTCTACCATGGTTTTGATTGCTCGGGCCACCATGGTTCTTCTTCTTTGCATGAGCGACAAAGGCAGTAGGGTCACTTCCATTACCATTAGAGGCATACTCCATCATTCTTGTTTCCTCTTGAGTGCATCTCGTCAATATTTCATCAAAATCAGGAATCACATTATTATTGAGAATAGTGGTATTGAATACATGCCAATCACGGGGGAGACCTCCAAGTGCAATAACAACCATCTCTCGATCAGATATTGCTTTCCCAATAGCTAGGAGGTTATTCCTGATTTCAGTGAGCCTCATAAAATAGGATTGAATAGATTCATCCTTACCCTTCTTGATATTCTTCAATTGATTCTTGAAGAAGAGGATTTGATTAACATTGCTAGCCCTGAACATGCTCACCAGCTTATAAGTTATCATACATCTCCTTAGATGTCTTCAACTTAGAAATGTAAGCAACCAAGTGCTTATGAATAGAATTCCGGATAATCATCTTTGCTTTGATTTCCCCTTTTCTATACTTCGTCTTCGTGGCTGCAACTGCATTTGATGGAGGCTGTTGAATATTCCCTTGTACATAGTCCATGACATATTGATCTTCTAGAGCCAAATCCAAGGACATCTTCCATGCATGATAATCAGACTTATCAGTCAATTTATCATCAACCTTGAAACCCTTGTAGGTTGAGGAGGCCATTTGTCCTTGATAGGATTTTTTCCTTCAGAGATAGCTTTTAACACCAGCTTGGACTCTTGGACTTTGTCTTCACCTCAACTCTGTTTCCATGTTAAATTTAGATAACCACGGTGTTCTATGCTTGATGCATTTTTACTTCAATCTTTCTTAGGCCCAATACAAAATAATAATCACATAAACTTGAAAGTAAAATGCTGATAGAACACAATAATAGACCAATAGAAGACAAGCCAAATATAGATCAGATTTACAATTCCTTTTGTCCAGTAACGATTTGAGATATTGTGGCATTACGGCGGTCAGCAGGATGCTTCAACCAGCAAAGTCTTTCCTGGTCAGCCAACACTTTCATGTGTCACACCCACAACCCTCAAAGACAGCTCATCACAAGTCAACGCAAGTCAAACCAGGGACAATGCGGAAAAGTCAACACAACAAACTAGGGCTTCGGTCAAACAACCTTGAATTCCTCGATTTTAGTGCCCAGCTGTACGACCTCCTAAAATTGAAATTTCTGCAGAAGATTGAGGTCAAACGACCAAGGGTTGACCACGGTCAACGCTGCAGCAGAAAAGCCCTAAACAGATCAGTGCTGAAAACATAAAGCCTTAAACAGATTAGCGCAAAAAACAGCAGCTTCGCTCCACACGTGTGAGGGAAAAAGGCCTCCAAAGGCTATCAAACCAATCAGATCACAATGAGAGAATGTGTGATGAGATGATGAGAAAATGACCTTCAAGTCTCTCCAATTTATATTCATCAATGAGGGTGTGTGACACATCTCTTAGGCATGTGGGATAAATCTGGCCGACCTTGCACATGTGGAAAATAAATTCAAAATCAATGTTCTGCTCATCCGATCAAGATGATCTTTAGATCAATCTTGCACCTCTCCGAAAGAGGAATCCAACAAAAATATGAGCAGTGCAACATGGAGTTTGGACCTAGTTGCCCAAAATTAACAGAGGTACTTCCCATGTGTCCCGGACTACATGGGTAGGATGATGCAGGAGCACCAACAGGGAAATAATATATCACATCTTGCACGTAATCATATGTAGGGAAAGGATAAACCACATCCAACAAGCACACATCACAATCACATGTAGGGAAAGGATGAACCACATCCTACTGACACATATCATAATCATATGTAGGGAAATGATGAACCACCTCCTACACGCATGCAAAACATCGAGAGTAAGGAAAGGATGAACCAGTGTTGCGAACATCTCGATAACATCTCGATTTTATCTTGAAATCATAGTTTTTTGTCCTAGCCGATGTTTGCCGATTTTTAAAGATATTTTTATGGTATCTTAATTTTGCCAATGTTTGCCAATTTTTACCGATATTTTCCCGATTTTCCCGATTTTTTGGTTTTTTGAACCCTTGTCAATTTTATCCTGATCCCGATGTTCGCAACTTTGGGATGTACCACATCCTACACGCATGCAAACCAACAATAGTAGGAAGAATCCTACACATGGGGAAAGGGTGAACCATGTCCCATTGACATGTCAACCATCAATTGTAGGGAATGAGCATCCTACATGTGGGGAAAGGATGAACCACGTCCCACTGACATGTCAACAAATGCCTATATGCATCTCTCACTGGGGTACCCGTAGGAGAAGGTGAACCACTCATCCTGCTCATATGCCATAGGAGAAGGTGAACCACTCATCCTATGCATATGTAATCAACAATACTGTCCCTACACACGTGTCCTCAAATGTAGGGGAAGGTGAACCACTAACTCTGTACACAACGCACCACTAGGGGAAGGTGAACCATTCACTTTATGGTCGCTCACAACTCAACAAGTACCTCAAGCCCCTAGGAGCTCCCAGAGCTCAATATTCAACCAAGGATCCCTTCATGTAGGGAATAGTGCCAAGCTGCTCCCTGAAAATAAAAACTGGATCAATGGGAGCCTCATTGCTCCGTTCAACAACGTAAACATATTGATTTTTATAGTAGAGATATTTAGACAACACTTAGTCATCCTCTACTTCTTGCACCTATAGATAAAGATAATATTTGACTGATCTTAATCCATCTCACTTAGCAAGATCACAACCTAATTAAGACTGTCCAGGGTGGGCAGTGTCTATCAGACATCTTGCTTATCATGAGATGGCTTATTGAAGGGCTTTCTCAGATGACTTCGTAATAAGCCATGTTTGCTGCTATATACATCCAGCCACAACAGTGCTCCCAGAGCAACAAACTTCAGGTTTTGATTATTCCATGATAAGAGTAGATCCTAGAAGGTACAATTCCTAGGTGTGCTATTTCCAGTTCAGTTAATATTGTAGAATTCAAGGAATCTTGTATTGCAGTAGTGAACAATTCAATACATTAGGCGTATCCATAACTTGACTAAGAGGCAGGAAACCCAGTCTTTTAAGTGCAGGAGACAGAGAATCAAGGATCTCCATATTGGCTTTAGAAGATTTATATTGATACCATAAGGTAAGTAAACAACATTCGATCATGGCTCTTTCTAAATATGGGGAAAGAGACTTTGTGCAAATAATAATCATTGAGCTATCTGCAGACATTATTTCTTTGATCCATGTGCCATGAACAACCATATATTTTATCAAGGATCCTGTTGAAATTTGGTTACCGAAGGATAGGTGGTTCCCTAAGGCTTTGATCTTTGGCCTAGGGAAAAGTGTTCAAAAGAATTTAATTTTTCTCTTAAAGTGACTTTATAAAGTTATAAAGTCAAATCTAATTTAAAAGTGACTTTAAGTGATAAAGTTACTAAGTCTAATTTTAAAGTGCATTTAATAAAGTCAATGTGCAATTAGAAAGGGAAAAGTGACTTTGGAAATAAATGACTAAGTGGGTCTCTATTAAAGTGGGGTGAATTAAAAAATAGAGGGTGAGATTTAAATGAGCATTTATTCTCAGCCCTAGATCTAAAGCTATCTCAACCATTAGATTTAGGGATTCCCTAAAAGTCACTTAGGGTTAGGTTAAAGGAGGAAAATGAATGAAAAGGTCGTCCATTCTTTCATGAGCAGATTGAGAGAGGAGAAGAGAAAGCTAAGGAGATTTTCTAAGTAGTGAGAAGAAAGAGGGCAGTAGTGAGGAGATTCAGCAAAAAGTACAACAACATTTATTGGCACAAATACCAAGGCAAAAAATCCGTACAGCAAGAGAGAGAGGCATGGTTTCCAAGAAAGGAGGCACAAAAATCGAGGAAGAGGGCATTAGCATTAAGCACGCAGTCCAAGGCAGAAAACTGGGCATGGATTTCGAGGAGAGAAGTTGTTGATTTTTCGGCACAAAAATCGAGAAAAAGTACAGCAGCAACAACACAGTTTTCCAGGCAGTTTCTAGTCTTGGATTTCGAGGAGGGCTACTGTACAAATCAGTACAGTTCGTACAACACCATCCAGCCTGTGCCAACATGCTTCTCGAGGTGGCCGTACAACATTTATTGTTGTCATTAATGCTGTAATGTTTTCTCTTTTGCAAGTTGCTGATTTGGCACGATTTCCGAGGTGGTGTGCAAGCATAGAAATTGACATAAGTTTGTAAATTTGGTTGCTGGGATTTTTATTGTGTTTTTCTGTTTCACTGTAAAAGCAATATTCAGAAAATAAAGAGAAGCTTTCGAACTGGTTTTCCCCAAGAGTTGTAGGGGGTTTTTCCAGGGTTAAGTTGACAAAAAATCAGCGTGTCTATTTTTTGAGTGTCGCTGATTTATTTTTCCGAGTTTTTATTTCTGCATTTCAGCATTGAAATTTCCAGAATTTGTGTTTTCAGAAAATATTTATTTTTCCAGCTTGTTGAATGTATGACTATGAGAATGGGCATTTAACTTTATGGGAGAAATAAGGAGAAACTGAGAACCGGGGTTGGGTTATCAAATTTCTACATGGTATCAGAGCTATTTTGCTGAAAAGTGCAGTTTGGGACAACAAGAAGAAAAATTACAGCAAGCTGATTTTTCACACAAAAAATAGTACCTTTACTACAACAATGCTATTTTTAGTTTATTAGGACAGCAAGCATGTCTTTGGGCTTGAGGGTGGAGGATAGGTTGGATGGGCATAGTAACTATAATGTTTAGAAGGAGAGAATGCAGAGCATCTTTGAGGAGACAAAAGTTTGGGATATCATGGTGCATACCGCACAACACCTTGTTAATGTGCCTATTGATGCTGTTCAGTTGGCAGCATTTAATAAAAAGAATAACAAGGGTAAGAGACTAATTCTGGATGGAATCAAAGACCATTGCATTCCTCATGTGAGAGGAAAGAGATGCTCATGAGATGTGGACAACATTGACCAATCTCTACCAGAGTACCAATGAGAACAGGAAAATGGTCCTAAGGGAGAAGTTGAAGACCATTAAGATGGGCAAGACTGGTAGTGCAACTGGATATTTCACAAAGATTACTAATGTGAGAGATGCATTGGCAACAGTTGGAGAGGTCATTCCACCCACTGAGTTGGTGTGGATTGCAGTGAATGGCCTTTCCAGTTCATGGCTGAACTTTGCTGATGGGGTTTGGGCACGTGAGACCCTTCCCACTTGGGAGAGGTTCTGGGATGATTGCATACAGATAGAAATCAGAAAGAGTCAGCTTGGGGCAGCCAAACCAGTTGAGCAGGATGAGGATGTAGCACTGTTGGCAGGAGGCAATAAAGGCAAGGGAAAGAAGCAAGCTTTCACAAGTAGTGGTGGGGGCAAAGGCAAAGGTAAAGGTAAAGGTAAACAGGGAAACATGCAGAAGGACTATTCTAAGGTGAAGTGTTGGAATTGTCAGAAGATGAGACACTATGCAGTTGTGTGTCCGGAGAAGAAGAAGAAGGGGAAGAACCAGAGCATGGCAGCATCAACAGAGATAGAGGACTTTACAGATAACTTTGATCGGGAGTTTGGGTTCATTGCTTGTGAGTCCATTAGTGCAGGATCACCTGCCACAGAGGTTGAGAGGGAGTGTGCATTTCCCTCCACTAGCGGAGCATCTTCAGGTATCTAGTATGTTGACAGTGGGGCTTCACGTCATATGACAAGAGTTCTTAAGTACTTCTCAGAGCTTTCAGAGAGTGGCACTGATATAGAGGTAGTACTCGAAGATGACAACGTTATTAGAGCAGTCAGTGTGGGGACATTGACATTTGATAGGGAACCCAAACCTCCCTTGAAGGTGTCAGATGTTCTATATGTGCTAGGGATGAGGAAGAACCTCATATCTGTCTCAGCATTGGAGGACAGAGGATATGAGATATTGTTCAGGAGAGGACAGGTGCTTATATATCTCAGGGGCGCTCCAGCTGATTCAGCTAGAGTGATTGGTGTACGCCATGCAAAGGTGTACAAGTTTGCATTTCAGCTCCTTTTGGCATTGAGTAGTAGTACCGACAGCAGAGCTAGCAGTTCAGAGCTATGTGAGATTTGGCACCGCAAGATGGGGCACATGTATCATGGAGCCTTGAGGACATTGCAGGAGATCACTATAGGTGTACCAGATTTCAGTACTGATCACTTTGATACATGCAGAGGATGTGTTATGGGCAAGTTTTCCAAATCCCCTTTTCCCAGCAGTGACAGCAGATCAACTAGGATACTTGATTTGATTCATTTCGATGTGAGCGGTTGGATGTCTCATGTTCCCTTGAGTGGATATGAGTATTATGTTTTATTAATTGATGATCGCTCCAGGAGGACATGGATTTATTTCTTGAAGACCAAGAGTGAGGTCTTCAAGCGGTTTCAGGAGTTCAGAGCTCTTGTGGAGACTCAGACAGGTTGGAAGATCAAGTCCCTGAGGCCGGACAATGGAGGGGAGTACACCCTTGGTGAGTTTGTTGACTATTGTGCAGAGGCAAGCATTAGGAGGGAGTTCACAGTTCCTCACAACCCCCAGCAGAACAGGGTTGCGAAGAGGAAGAACATATCCGTTGTTGGGGCTGCCAAAGCGATGTTCCATGATCAGGGGTTACCTTTGTTTTTGTGGGCAGAGGCCTGCAACACTGTTGTATATTTGCAGAACAGGAGTCCGCATCGTGCTTTGGGGCATGTGACTCATGAGGAGGCTTTTTCTGGGAAGAAGCCTGATATTGGTCACCTTCGTATCTTTGGGTGTATTGCATATTCCTACTTACCCAAGGAGAAGAGGACCAAGCTACAGCCCACCGCAGAGAAAGGTATCTTTGTGGGCTACAGTGAGACCTCGAAGGCCTTTCGGATTTATATTCCCGCACAGAGGAGAGTTGTTGTCAGGCGGGATGTGAAGTTCGAGGAGGACAGGGCTTTTAGGAGGTCATGAGAGATAAAGTATTTGGATCGGCCAAAGCCATGTTACATGATCAGGGGTTACCATTGTTTTTGTGGGCAGAGGCCTGCAACACTGCTGTATATTTGCAGAACAGGAGTCCGCATCGTGCTTTGGGGCATGTGACTCCGGAGGAGGCTTTTTCTGGGAAGAAGCCTGATATTGGTCACCTTCGTATCTTTGGGTGTATTGCATACTCCTACATACCCAAGGAGAAGAGGACCAAGCTAGAGCCCACCGCAGAGAAGGGTATATTTGTGGGCTACAGTGAGACCTCGAAGGCCTTTCGGATTTATATTCCCGCACAGAGGAGAGTTGTTGTCAAGCGGGATGTGAAGTTCGAGGAGGACAGAGCTTTCAGGAGGTCACGAGAGATAGAGTATCTGGATCGACCAGACCCTTAGGAGCAACTGAGTCAGGCACAGGGATCCAGTGGGTAGGGATCAGGAGGATCCAGAGCTACATCGATTACGGTGTCAAGTCCGTTAGTGAGCAGTGGCTCACAGAGTCAGAGGGGTGGTGCTTCGGGCAACATGCAGAGCAGTTCACTAGGGAGTCCACTGATGGACAATTCACACGGTACTTCAGCGTCTACAGGTTCAGGTTCAGGTTCAGACAGGAGGACAACAGACAGACAAAGAGGAGTTCAGGCTCCTGATGATGATGAGGAGGAGTTTCATTCTCCAGTGGGAGAAGTGTGCTCATGGAAGAGGAAGCCCAAGTGGCTTCAGGATATCTTGAGAGAGGCCACATCTGTTGCTGGGCCAAAGAGGCCGGTCAGAGAGAGCAAATCACCTGATAGGTTTTGTAGCTATATGGCAATGGTTGCCAACATCATTGACTCTAAGCCTTCTAGCTATGAGGAGGCAGCTAGCCAGCAGGTCTGGAGAGAGGCCATGCAGGAGGAGTATTCTTCTATCATGAAGAATGTTGTTTGGGAGGTGGTGCCAAGGCCTGAGGGCAAATCCGTGGTTACTTCCAGATGGCTTTACAAGGTAAAGCATGTTGCAGATGGCAGCATTGAGAAATTCAAGGCAAGGTTTGTGGCTAGAGGGTTCTCCCAGGTAGAGGGAGTTGATTATGAGGAGACCTTCGCTCCCGTGGCTCGATATACTTCGATTCGCTCCATCATATCGATAGCAACAGAGATGGGTTGGAAGATCCACCAGATGGATGTGAAGATTGCATTTCTCAATGGCTTCATACAAGAGGAGGTGTACATTGAGCAGCCACAGGGCTTTGAGGTGCATGGGAAGGAGTCCCATGTGTGCAGACTGAAGAAGGCCCTTTATGGCCTGAAGCAAGCTCCTAGAGCTTGGTACTCCAGGATAGATACATACTTGCAGGAGATGGGTTTCACAAAGAGTGTTGCAGATCCGAACCTATACTTCATTGTGATAGGTGAGGAGCCTCTCATTCTGGTGCTGTATGTGGATGACTTGGTCATTACGGGTGCAGAGAGACTCATATAGCACTGCAAGAGAGATCTTGCGTCGGAGTTTGAGATGAAGGACATTGGCTCGATGCATTACTTTTTGGGTTTGGAGGTGTGGCAGGAGGAGGGGCATTTCTTCTTGGGGCAGGGAAAGTATATTGTGGACATCCTTGGCAGATTCCACATGGAGGATTGTAGACCCATGTTGACATCTATGATCACCAATTGGAAGAAGCTTCATGCTTCAGATTCCGAGTTGGTGGATCCCACATTGTATAGACAACTGATTGGTTCCTTGATGTGTTTGTTCAAC